>CM032663.1:16120855-16150641 GCA_019095985.1 Streblospio benedicti
GCAGAGAGTACAGTAATTGGTCGTTTGGTCCAAACGATCCAGACTTTAATATGAGTCGTCCGTATCACGGTTTCGGGCGACCCAGAATATCACCTGAACCACCCTAGTTTTTGTGGTAAGTCGTCCGGAAAGGCTAGCTATGATTTAGAATTACTGTGTCCTCTGATGTGACTCTATTGTCAATCAACGTGTACTATATGCTGCTGTTTAGCTGTGGTGGTATATCAAAGGGCTTGCTCTAAGATTTATAAAAATTCTGTATTTTCTGTGTAATTGACCATACTTTTTATGCATGAATGTTGCACATAATGGCCCACTGGTGGCTAGTAATGGTCTATCCTTTAACATATCCATCTGGCTGAGTGGCGTGGCTGATGCCAGCAGCTCAATGTTTAGTTGCAGATATAAGACTGGTATTTCGGTTGCACATAGAGGGCGGTTTCCAGGGTCAGGATTAGGTGGAAAGTCCTACTCGTCAGCAGAACGAGTAACCCTCAAATGTCTACTCGTCTTGCAATAAAATGTACTCGTCCTCCTTGCACAAAGCTCTATATTTGTATGCCAAATTGACCAGAATGCTACTTGTCAATAGAACAAGTTGCTAAAACATTCTACTCGTCCTCCACAAGGTTTTACTAGTCAATATAAGCGGACAAGTGGCTAATCCTGACCCTGGGTTTCGGAACGGTGCTTTAGGGAACTTATGGGCAACATGCAAACTGTATTCTTGATTAGGACAACTTCTTATCTATACCGCAGAGTAGTGTTGATGTTTTGAATATATAGTAAATGGTGATATGGTACTGCAAGTTTTAGTATTGTTTTCATCATTACAATCAATGTAAAGTAACTAATTTGTCTTTTGATTTAAGATGTTCATTTCTAAAATATTATTTTTATGACTGATTTAAAAAAGTAATAGTCTTATATTTTACAATTTTCTCAGTCATCTACATTGTTTGTTGTTAGATATATTCACGGCGTAGCTCTGTACATTTATCATACTTGTTTCTGAATTCAAATGCTAAATTTGTATAAATCTTTTTGCATTCTATATTTTGTAATATTCAGTTGTAGCTTTTAACCGGATATTAGTAGCTCATCTTGAAAGCACAATATGTGTACAAAAATAATATTTATATAGTTTATTTTCTATTTAGCATCTACAAAGGACCGGCAAATTGGCAGCACAGCAATAGCACCTGCTACCTGCCAAACCTTGAACAAAGTGGAGGCAGCCTTGGTCGAGATACGATCCACAACTCACTGATGCAGAAACTCTTCACACAGCAAATAGCCTTTATCGACAAGACCTATGATCAAGAGCAAGATGGACGTCTGGAATTGACTGTGAAGTTTGGTAGACTTTATATCTTCGGTCTTCCTGGACTCCTTCCAACTGATCAAATGCTGGTATGAAGTGTGGCTAAAAGCATATACCCTTTGATAGAGAAAAGAACGTTTTAAGAAAACATGTATACAGTTGAATGCAGTGCTTGTTTAGGTTTATGTCAGTTTTCATGCCTTTCGTGTAACTGAATGTAAAACTCATGGTCAACCAGTTTTGTCATTTTGTACCATGTCCAGGGTGTAAAATGTATTGAAATTTTTTTAATAAATATGGTTACCTTATCAGTCCAATAATGCAAAGAAAGTAAATTAACATATGTAAGGTTGCAGTGTCTTATTTGGAAAAGAACTGCTCACCTTGCATATGCTGAAAAAATCCTAGCCATTAGAAGACTATAATCTTTCATTTTGACAAAAATGAGAGAACCATTTTTCTTAAAGTTCAATGTTAAGTTGTAATATTTATCTGTTTTTAAGTTTTATCTCTCTCTATATATTTGTTTAAAGGTGAGGGATTTCAACCACCGCGTTTCCATCCAAGGCAACAAGCTGAAGCGAGATGAGGCTATTATGACCTCTTACACAACGACCCCACTGTCACTGGCGGCTTTAGAGCTGAAGTTAACTGGACTCGGCTTTAAGGAGACTGAAATGCAGGAGGTATCCATCCCATGGCTCTTGCAATATTTATTCTATTCAAGCGAAAATTCCATCTAGTGATGTTTGATTTGTTGTTGTATATATTCCAACAGAATAAATATTAGCATCATATGAAATTGAACAAGTATGACAACTAACAAAACTTAATATGTTAATAGATCATGATCAACAAAAAAACCATAACACAGAACATGCATAACATAAACTACATCTTTATCTAATGAATTTCATCTTCCTCTCAACATCATCATTTCATCAATAAATATGTTATTTTTATTGATGTAACTATTTAAAAAGAACAAAAAAACAAGAAACTGTATAATTCAAACAATAGCATTTGAAACCCAACATGCATATGAAGATATATGCCTTTATCTAAAAACTAGATACAATGAAGTACTTGTAAAAGTATTTCATTTGTATGCATGTTGTATCATGGTTATTTTTTTCCAGTTCATCGTCTTGAATATCGACCACCAGAAGCAGCGGCCACGAATACAGTATGAGGTTTACTTAGACCCGAACCTCAGATTTTATAGCTTAAGGTAAACTATATTGTCATTATTTAACGCAACAACATTGGACTACTTCAAGAACACAACTATTTGTGACTGAGGCTGTATCATACAGTTTATCTAGAACTCTGATGGGTCAAATGTATGGTGACTCAATATTTTTTTTTTTTCACTCTTGAAGTTTTAGTTAAACGGATCCGTCAGCAGTTTAGAAAAAGATACTTAGAGATTGCTCAGCCAAAAACATATTTGTTATGTAAAAGCGTGTATCAATAGACGGTGCCTTGTCCATCGGAAGTGTAATGAGAATAATATTTATATTCTCCAGACTTATTACACCTTTAAAAATACCATGCTGTCTTGTTTATGAAAACACAAGATCATGTGAACATTACATAATCGAATGATTTTCGCCAGGCGTACTGTGGATTTCCAATGGTAGATGTGACATTTAAAATGGCAAAAAAAGCAGCTTCTAACCTGCACCTTGTAGTTACATCTGACAAAAATCATTTGGTTTACATTTTACACCTTCAGGTGTTTTGGCAGTTTCATAACTGCTTTTTATAGTGGGGTATTTTCTAGCTATTCTAACACACTGTTAAATGAAAGAAACTCTCAGAATTCACAAAGCACATCATGTTGCTTCTGTAAAAGCATACTTGTTTGACCACTGAGCATAACCTTTAATTCTATCACTCCATATTCATATTATTTATGTCTCCATATTCTAATGCTGCTGCATCTAGTCTTTTATTTATTTCTTTGAAGTGAATAAGTTTTTTTACAGGAACATTTTATTAAAGTTGTTATTTTTTTACCTAAGCAGGAAAAATGATAGAAGTTTTCTGAACATTGACATCCGAAGGAAAGATGATTGTAACCCTGATATACGCTTAGCGGTAAGATTAGTGGTTATGACTAGGGTCCTCACGGAGCGGGTTTGGCAGGATCAACTTTGCTACCCGAGTACCAGATTATTTCATTTAAAACACTGAAAATTACCATTAGAAAGTCGCAATGCACAAGGTATTGCCAAGGCGCAGCCATTTTTACTACGCTACTTGCACAAAAACGATGCACACTCGCCTGAGGCTAAATGCTGGTTAAGGAGAAGCAATCAGCGCTGTGTGTAAGACACCTTCCCAGTAACCCGCTAACTGGCAGTTACTACTCAATGGTACCCGGGTTCAAAAATTTGCACTCATGAGGACCTTAGTTATGAACTTTTTTCAAAAGTTACCTCAAATTAAAATATTGGTGATTGATATGTTAGTATGTCAATAAAAGTGATGGCCAGTGATTGCAGTGTTACAAAATATGGATGAAACTGTAAGAAAATTTTAAAATACAAGTAAACAAACAGTTTATCTAACTTACTACTTAGTTTGTGGCATGAAGGCCGCTTTAATATTATTGTCTATCGAAGCTTAACATTGCTTCATGAATCATGAAGATATATATATGTATAAAAAATACATAATTTATTACATACTCAAGTACAAAACCCATGCACTGAATGTTCTGCTTCTAATTTTTCAAAAGATGGTAAAAGATCTTCATATGTTTTCCCAGATTAAAGCAGTGGATGAAGAATTTGACCCAGCCAAGCTTGATGCTGCTCAAGCGCTGTATGCCAAAGATGACCTTGTGAAATGGGACAACAGTCCGCAGAGAAAACTCATGATCACCCGAGATTTCCTGGGGAAAGTGGCCTATGCCAGACACAAGGTAAATTGTCATTTGATTTATTGATTTTGTTGCTTTTTAATCTGTAGATTATTTAGGAGGTATACTGAAAACAAGAATTTTAAATACTACGAATGAAGTAAAAAAAAAATTTTTCATTAAATGTGATTTGGAAGTCCATTTCATAATGTACTCACGTCTTCCGTTCACTGCTTTCAGGTGATGAGAACTTTCACTTTCCGAGATTCCAGCTTTGACCATGACTTGAAAAACCTGTTGAGTGTGAAGCTGATTGAGAATACGGCGTTTGAATCACCTCAAGCCAACGGAACATTCAAATATCGCAAACCCGGTACGGAAATATTCATCCGCATCACTGGTAAAGACAAAGTGTGTGAGGCAGCGAAACGAGTTGGATTTATTAATGATTTATTAGCGTTCTGCGATCAACTGCAGTAACGTCTCTCTTGAAGACAATTGTGGGAACTTGACGTGGAACATGTAGTGTACATTAGACTAAGAGAGGTGATCATTTAATAAATGTGTCAATGTATGGATGAGAGCCGGTGTCATTTGATTGGATTGCACAGAATTCTCTTCCATCAAATACAGTTATTTGGAAGAAATGATCATCTTAGAGAGATGGTCTACATAGGACGGTTTTACTGTTGCAGTGTTCGATGATGGTGCACTCAGCACTGTGATATAGAGACAATGCTAATGTCATGTCATATTGCTTAATAAATATAATGAATTATCGATGTTAGGTATGAAGTTCTAAGGGATGAAACCTTGACATATTTGCTTGATTTTATCTAATGAAATTTTGATAATGCTAATATTAAAGTTTTAATGTCTTTTTAAAAATTTTCATGTGGTATGCAAATTTAGTACAATTAAGTTTACTATTGACTATGATATAATTTGTTGAATATATTGAATACTCAAGATGAAATGAGATTAGTGTTTGCTATATTTCTAGTTAAGCATTAACTAGCTTCTATTGATTTGCAAGTCATTGTTGTGCTGTTAATGTAAATGTATGTTATTGGTCAATATTAGCATTTGTTGCATTTTGAATAATAGAAGCACATGATCATTAATGAATTTCTGTTGATTTATTGTTATATGCCTGCTTATTTCCTTACATAAAAACAACACATGGGATTCAAAAAGCAGAAGTTGTATAGCTGAAAAACAAAAAATAAATTATGTGAAAAATTAGTCACGCATCTTTAATCACATGCAGTTGATCATAGTAAATGTAGCATTAATGAACACGAATAATGATTAATATATTGTTAGTTAATTCTATACTTTTCAAAATTATCTAACATTCACATCAGGAACAAAAGTTGCACATGCAATAAGTTTAAGTGCAAGTTCATGAATCCACGATTAGCAGGATCGGACAACTCCACATCTGGATGGCACCACCGAGGGAGTCATATAGCAATAATGTGATTGGTGATTTGCCCTAAATCTTGAGCGTGAATTGTGAACTGCCTGTATTTAAATGTGTGAAATGTGATGGAACCTATTCAATTACAATTCCTGGGGATTGGTGAAAGACAATGAAATGAGTTGGTGACTGGTGATTTAGGAAAAAAATGTTGGTGAATGGATTTTCATCAAGGCTATATAATCACCCTACTGTGTGGTCTTTTCCCTGTAGAGCATACAGTATTAATTTATTGTATTAAATTTGGCCAAAATGGACATGGGAGCGTTTACAATTGACGTCAACCACACTTTTTGGCACTTTCATGAAATTTGACATCTAATTTTTTTTTTCTTAGATTTTTTTTAGATTTTTTTTCTTAGATTACTGAACCTCAATTATTACAAAATTTGACAATTATTTTTTTTTTTCTAGCCAAATGAAACCTTATTATTTTTTTTCACCAATTTTCAGCCTTGCGTTATTTTTTTCAATATTTTTGCTGCCCTACCCCCACCCCCACTGAGATCAAATGGTCGATGCCTTACGGTATACCATGAAAAATTGCCATAGTGCATTTTAGTAATTAAAGAATGTCCTGGGGACTGACTGTCCCGGTGAATTACTGTTCACACTACTGACTGTCCTGTGGTGGCTAATGGTCATGATGATGTAAAATGGCTTATTCCATTTGCGACTCCAACCCTATATTTTCTCACAATCGGATAAGGAAGCACAGTAATGTGTAAATACAATGTACCCATTGTTTTATTTGTGTCGCTTCAACTTAAGTGAAGGCCTTGTGTTTGTTTCTATTGTATCCAAGTATCAAGTATAGTATGCCTTCAGACAAACCACAGTATACACAGTGTACCTAGTGTCCATCGCATGTTGTCCAATTTAGGCACTTTGCCAATTGAATTGTGTTTTGCAGAATGCTATTTTAGATCATGTTTGGCAATTTTCTTTAGTACTTTCCATACCGATTTAACCATGACATTTAAATTTGATGCAATGCTCATATACTTAGTGACCATGACGTGTCAAATTTTGGCACTTTAGCAAATAAAGAACCCCATTGTAGGGGAATTGTTGGCACTTTCAGCTTGAAACACAACCTCTGAAATTGATATATTTTTTATGCGAGTGGTGACAATCACTCGTGTCCAACTTCCCATTTTTTTGCCAAGTAGAACAAAAGTGCTCAGAGAGCACAATGTCGCTACAACGACATTGACCAATGGGTACTGAAGATGTTGGACAATTTTTACTTTGAAACTAATAAAAGTAAAGTATTGAGTTTATCACATGAAAACGTTTCATGTGTCATATAAACATACATAGTGTATCAAATGATTGAACCTATATTTTATATAACCTTTTTTCAACATGTTCACATGGTTGAAAATAATCAATGTAAGGGGTGGTCATATTTTCACCAAATCAATCTATAGAGACTAGAGCTTATGTTATTTGTTATATTTGTACTGACCTTTGAATAAATATTACTTGATTACTTGACTTGACTTGACTTGAAATGGTTGGTTAGAGCAATAAAGAAACTTGAAACTTGTTAGACATTGTGCTAACTGGGTTGTTTACGTTCCAGTTGTTAGACGTTAAGACGTGTGTTTTTGGTAATGGAAATTACCAATCACATTTGACATGTGAAGTAATGTAATCATGAGTTTGAGCATAGACATTTAAGCAATTTAAATGCTCTATATGCGAGCACCGGGTATACAAGATGATTAAGAGTAGTCGCCGACACATTTAAATTTTTTTCTCCATATCTTTCACAAAGATACCCGGACCCTATCCTTCATGAGAACCCTTTTAATCACAGTTGACTACATTGCTCCGGGAGCCCGTACCCGTAGTGGCAGCTTAATCGTCATGCAGATATTTGAGATCATGCGTCCGTGATGGTCTCCTATTTGGAGACAATGTTAATCGTAAGCTATGCAGTATCATTAAAAAAAATCACAGATACAGAACCCCAGCAGACTTGTGTGTTGATAACCCCAGGTCGGGCTATACACACACATTAACGCCTGCCAAGAGCCAGTTCACGCCCTGAGAGGCATGAAGGGCAGGAAGCACCTCGGCGGAGGCGGCGGCGGCGGCCTGCAGTCACAGTTGTCCATCGCCGACAGTGTGTACTGCAGTGTGCGGGCGACGGGCACGATAGAAAAGGATTCTGTCCCAAAACAAGACGCTATAGGTGAAGCCAAGTACCAATGACCACAGTTTAATGTATTGCATTTCACAGATGCAGGATTCCGGGGGCGGTGTGCACCACGGTGGGGAGGGGGTTGAGAGCGTGGATGCTTCGTAAAGGCATACGCTATAATACGCTGCTTTTACTTTTATACATACAGCCGACCTACATCATATATCCATCATTATATGGCCTACATCATATAAACCCCTCGGCTCTTTAAAGAAAGCGTTAACACTTAAAGATGTTATAGGGCTGTTGGTAGCTTGTTGAGAGATGTTACCCACTACTGTAAGATGTACGTGTGTCAGTCACCCTCCACCTCACTTCCGTGTATCAAAAATATTCAAATCCCCCTCGACGGCGCGTCAAGAGCGGTTCGTTCTTGTAGAACTCGCAACCCGCCAGTTTCCTCGTGTATTTCAGCGGGAACAGCGATAATTCATGACAGCGACAGTGATTTATGAACTTATAGTTTGAATGACGATGTTTGCACGGGATAAGATTTGAATGCAATTGCGTGACAGACGAGTACGTGTTATCAGTGCCGAGTGTTCCGTGGACACTTGTTCTGTACATACAACAACGTGTGTTATTAAGGCTCATTTGTCTCCCTGAGACGCGTGATACGGAGATTTGGGCTTAATCTGGTCTCGCGACATTTACAGTAGGACCTCTGTATCAGGGACAGGAGCCAGAGATTGGGGGAAGTGACTCAGGTGTTCAAATTAGTGAAAGGTTTTGCACTCAACGGGGTATTGAAAATGTGTCCGTAAATGAAAGGTGTCCCTATTAGAGAAGGCCATGGCACCATGCACCACCGCCACGGAAGGGAAGTTTTACTGCACTGCAATATGATGTCCGGCGTGTCTTTCAAGTAAGGCAAAAATGGCAAAGTAGGCTAAGTTACAGGGGTCATTTATTGCATGACTTTCAAAATAGTTTTCAAAGTCAAATGTTTTTATATGCATTTTTTGTTTAAAAAAACCCACACACTTAAAAATGTGTTTGTACTTATTACTTACTATATATTTGAGATTCGAGTACATGTAGATATCAAAAATGAATATAATGAATATCAATATTTCTTTATCCTGATAAATATACTAAAAATGTGAAAAAGACTACCTGAAATATACAAAAATATTGAAAAAAAAGGCACCCAGAATATACAAAAAATGTGAAAAAAAGACACCCAGAATATACAAAAAATGTGAATAAAGACACCCAGTTTCGAGGCACGTCCGTACCAATCGCGATAGTGTGAGACAGCCCCCCCCCCGCCCCCGAGGCATAAAGTGGATGATGGGCGTGTGTGTGCCTATTGTAAGCAGTGATTGGAGAAATAAACTATGTGGTGTGAAATTATTTGAACATTAGGAAACCGTTTTGGAAACACGAAGAACTAAAACAGTGTTTGACGGGATGATGGCACCAAACGCTACATATCGGTGCTAGATGCCGTTTTAATTGAGGTGTGTCATAAAGATTGTAGGAGCAATGGGTGTTTTTTTTTGTTTTTTTTTTGTTTTTTTTATCTTTCTGTTAAATTTATATTTTGGTGACAGTTTCTTTTGCGTTGTTTTGCAGCTATAGGCTATGTAACATTAGACCATGTATACTAATCATCATAGTCTTATAAATACTATTATCTCTTACTAATCTGTGCTTGAACTATGCCTCCTGCTATAACTGAGAGAACTGTCCTCTAAAGGTGGCTGTGCCCTTGCCCACCAGACCTATCTTCTAGCGACCGACCTGCATGAATAATGGCTAGTTCCTGCTGAATAGCACATTTGGAGTATTTATTTAAAACTTAACAAATGCCTTTAGGATAATCTCTTATCTAACAAATGATTTAACACTTTCCGTCAAATGCATTCGTTGTTTGCCTCCATTTCCTACTTACCACGCGACGTGAACCCCGTTTTTTGACACATTCGGAGTTTACACAAAAAACCGGACGATAATTCGTGGTCCGAGTATAATCCCTCGCTGTGCACCGTTCACAGAATGATTTTACGACCGAGTTCACACCCTCAATCCCACTTAAAAACCTTTATCGTCGTGAATATTGCTGATTGTTAATTCACAAAGCGCTATATCTGTTTTCAAGATGGTAACTGACGGTTGCACGTGTACTCCTCTGTTTGGATTCAGGATTAATAGTTATCTGTGCAAACAAAACTAGCAACTTTCTTTTGTTGGGCCATGCTATTTGATTTTCAAAATATGCTCTTTGTTACACTGTTTTAATAGGCAATTAGTTTAAATATTTGGAGTGTGCCAAGTTGGAAGATATTCCCAGTGAGATGATTTTGCACTAAGTAAGTGTAAATTCTATTTATTGGAAGAATGTTGTGGTTGTTTGTGCTGGTTTAATTGGCAATTGCTTCAGTTATATGTCAGATGGTTGCTTTCTTTCATGATTGTGAGTCAGCGCTATTTGTCCCAGCAATACAACATTGAAATAGATCTATTTTAGATATACGTATACACATAATTCTTTGAAAATTGAAATTGGATTTTTTAGAATCTGGCAAACTTTCTGAATAGGGGACAGTTCCCCAAAACGTTTCTTACTAGTATGTTTGAGATGATTTTACGCGGTAAAAATGCCTGTAAAGATGCAATGTGCCTGTTACCAATGACTACAATACAATGGAGGCCGTGCAAACTTTTGTCTACCATTCGTCTCTGATATAGATACATAATCATGTCGTTGATCACAGGAATGTGGGCTGTCTGGTGTTAACTTTAAGCCCAACTCTGATGTGCACGACTGTTAGCTCCAGTATACACATCCATTTAAAACTATTTAAAAAGTAATCACGAAACATCTTGTACCGCAGCAGCACATATTAAACGCATATACATTACATTAATTGCATGTGGTAAATATTTATTTCGAATTTTAATGTGCAGTGCGTTATGGTTATGATTACGTGAGTAAATTAGAGGAAGTTATCTGGAGCCTGAAAGTGTGGAAATTAACACTGGCGACATTGTTGATTGATTCAGCTTCAATGATCAGGATTGGGCACAACCGGCAGTACTGCTTCTCTATACTGTGTCTCTATTGCCAAAACGTAGAGAAACCGTGGGGATCAGTGCCTGGCCAGTGCGACTGAAGTACGCTATTTGAGGTAGTAAGGAGACAGTAGAAAAAAATTGGCACGTCAAACTCCCACTTCAGCCAACTCAGCAATGGTATATACATACGTACTATTACGTAGGTAAAGGCAGTACGGAGACCTACAACCAACTCAGCAGGGGTATATCCCTAGACGTAAACAAATGTCAACAGGTCCACACTACGGTTGTGCCTTCGGCTTTATCTAATGTAAAAGGGCAGTTTAAAACCAACCGAAAAGTGCACTGTCTGAAAAACCGACCATGTGGCTGGTGGATCACACATTGCTAATCCCCGGCGCCATCTTGTCCTAATCCGGGCTTTCTAGCGCCGCGTCCGGGGATCACTCGTCGCGGGCCTCTCCGGTTTCAATGGCATTATCAACCGACAAATACGAGGCTGGGATGTTTTTGGATCTAGTGTTGCAGACGAGTGTTTAAATGCGCTTTAGCTTTCCGTGTGAGTAGGCCCGATACAGATACGTGTCGCACAGCTGAGACTGACAGAGACAGTTTTGCACACGCGTTGACCCGTCACACCTCTGTACTTTATTGTGATCACTGTAATTGGGAAAGTGGTGGGTGCGTGGGTGGGAGGGGAGGTTTAGTTAAAGGCAAAGAAATTCCACATCCCTGTTTTGTTTGCCTTATGTGCCACATCCCACAATTTTGAAGCTTTTCCCCCAGATCCCACTTCCTGTACCCCCGCCCCCCTTTTTTGTCCTTTTTACCACACCTCATGAACCCGCCCCTGTAATTTCATTGTCGCGCACACCACATTTGAAATCAATATGCATACATTGGCCTGTCTTATAGGGAAAGATAAGTGCCGCAAACTGAATCTAAAATCAAATAGGGACTTCAACAACGACCACATGATGACCTCCAATGCATGTTGCACTTCGGTTACCTAAACAAAGTGTCTCGCGCAGCATGTTGGACGATCTCCACGATATCTGCACGATTTTTAGTTTCGAAGTATTCATAAGTTTCCCATTGTTAGCAGCCCTATTTAAAAACTTATTAAGTCACTTTACTCAGCATTCACAGCTACAGGTAAACGAAGGAGACCACATGCATGCATGGACACTAGAAACGCGTGGCTTTTTTTGAACTTTTAAAAATGCCCACACCACTTTCTCACTGTACTCAACCATGAATGAAACAGAGCTACAAATCCCAGCTCAGCCGAGGACATAACCATGCATATTTGACAATCCACAGTTAATCTCTGCAGCAGCGGCGGCGGCGGCGGCTTTCTGACACTTGCCGTATGCTCTCTCTATTTGCCGCGCGTGCCACCCGCACACCCCGGTCTCTGCCCAGGCCGCCTCTCCCCCGGTGACAGTCCCCCACCTGGCGGGCGAGCCGGGGTCTCATTGTGCCGGCGGGCGGGTGCGGTGTGCCGAGGAAGCCCCAGTCTGGGGCAGAAGGTATCACAGCACAATACGCACGACCCGCCAGTGATAGCTCATTGACTAATTACCACCTACACCGCGGTCACGGCGTGGTGTGACCGGGTATTAGCGGTAATCACCGGCTGGGTCTTTTTGCTGGCGTGTCGGGCGCTGACGCTCTATGGGGCTGATTGTCTGCACAGCCGCGTGCACCTCACGTCTGCATGCAGGCTCCTACTCGGTCAATTATGATCTTGATTCCCCATGGCCAGAGGGAGCTTCTGCAATAGGTCAAGTAGACCTATGATTGTGATTTTAATGTTTTGCCAGTTACAATACAAATAATATAAGTGTTTATCGCATATATAGGCCTAGTGTGATCCCCCTACCCTTTGCTCAGTTGCTCACCTTAATTATAATCTGCTTCTGGAGGCTCATGTACAAAATGCACATGGCCTCCCTGTCCGATACGCCGAAAGGCAATCAGGACATGAAGAATATTCAGTCTGCCAGAAAGGTAGCAGTTCCGTTTAAGGGGTGGGGGTGGGGTGGGGGGGGGGTGGCATAAGGGGTCTAGAAATCCCATATCCCTCTATTTTTGGCTCTTTTTTCCTTATCTCTCTGTATTTGGCCCTTTTTTTCCTTATCCCTCTTTTTGGGGGTCTTTTCCCCTTATCCCATTAATTTGGAGATGCCTTATCCCTTTTTTGGTGACCCTTTCCCTCTTATCCCTCTTTTTTCAGCCCTTTTACCCCTATCCAACTTCCTTATACACCCCCCAGCGTATATCAGAATAGTGAGAACATCTGAGAACCCCGCTGTTGACCGCGGGTTTTTGCGCCAAACCATCACAACCAAATGAGCAGCTACAACAACACCGAAACCACCCTCGCGTTCAAACAAAACCCGCGGCGAGCGTTTTGATCTCAATCGGTTTGTCACAACAGCCCCCATCCCCGGCATGGTCTCACTGTTGATCTAACCGACGCGAAACAAAAGACGATTGATTGAGACTAAACAGGCAAAGCTGTGTTTTGACTCATCTCTTTTGTCGGGTATTTACCTGCTATAGTGGTACAAGCCGCTTTAGTTGACGTTTATGCGTAATTGAATACACTAGCTTTGAGGAGGGAAAATAACAATGTGATGTCCTGGGGTTATTTTCGCAGTGTTTGTACAAACTCCCTTTCAACATAGACGCACCGTTTTGTCATTTATGGAAATCAAAAAATATGTTGAGGTTTGAATTGGAGAAGAATCTATCTGTTAAATTCTAACAGTGTAAATACTTTTTTTTTCAGAATAACAGTTGTGTACGTACCAGGAATCGTCCAGTGTTGTATATAACAACCCAAATAAAATGAAAGTCTTTTTTATTTGAACTTTTATTTGAACTTTTTCATGGTTTCATACATAGCAATACAAGTATACTTTTTAAGCCCTTCAGGAGTTACAAAAACTGACTGACTTTTAGCAAATCGCGGACACTAATATTATATATAAGTGCATGAAATGATATACGCACGTTAATTAAAACCTTAAGCTGTTTATCTTCAAAATATTGAGCTACAAAAAATAATGAAACACAAGCCACACAGCAACAAACTTTCTGATCATTTTCCTTCCAGCAAATGTTGTAAAATACATTTAAATTTTCAACATGTCAAATGCAATACTATGACAACCCGTTTATTGATAAGCATCATGCTCAACCACCATTCTACGCAACCCCTCACAAACCTATAACCCTGTAGCACGAATCAAAGCTTGCCGGATAATAAATGTTGGAAAATGGGAAATCATAAAAATAGGAAAACACACGAAGCAGTATACACACTTGACTTCCGATACATATGAAAGGTATACAGGATAAGACCACTGAGCATATACCGATAAGTTTTACTACAGCCGCACACAATCCCTCCACCCCACCCCCTCCCCCTTTTTATGCCAGTGTCCCCAATAGTCTACTTAATACCATTCAATTCATACGCCAGACAGTTCGTATAAAACATTCGGTGATAACCAACGTGGGCAATCCGTCACACAAAGTGGCAGTTTCCAATCACGGCCTCCAGGCCACTTGAACAAACCCGTCGATGACGTTTGAACGCCGCCCAGCGACCGTTGGTGGCACACGACAGCCCGCTAACTAATCGCCTCTCACGAGGCCGTGCTTTCGACTCCAAGAGGCTGGTCACCTGGCAACTTCTCGCATTATCGCCCTTATCATGTCTTTTAAAGTTTAAAAGGCCGAGAAAAATGACACATGTGCATATGTTTGAACCACCAGGGAAGCCTGGGGATATACCGGTATATGCAGTCTGTATAGTAGTCCCCCTTTAGCAGAGCCTGGGTGCCTAGCATATGTTGGCGAACGGGGGCGGGGGTCTTTTGAGGTGATAAGGACCACGAGACCTGTTGAAAGCTCGTTTACAAATTTACATTACGTATACAAGATCTACAATGACTTATCAATAACAAAGAGGCGACTAAGTCAACGTAAAGGAGTCTGAGCATGTCTTGAACGCTTGTAGGAACAGCGCTATAGGGGCAATTGATAAGGTTTAATAAGCAATTAGCTGTCTGTGAATGGTGATAGGTTTGATATACGTTATCTGAAGCAATATTGACGACGGGTAAGACTTGCGTGGGAGGTTTGAGCATGTTGCAGAATGTGGCTACCTCTGATAGTAGGTTGGCGAAACATCAAACCACAATATACACACAACTTATCAGCAGAATACAAGTTATCAATTGTGCAAATAAGCATTTTAATATCCATTGTGTTAGACTTGTTGCATGCATGGTGTGAATTTGTTTTACATAAGAACAATAGAGATCTAAGATGTCCCATTAGAGACGTAAAACAATCAAATGGAAGGCCAGTTTCATGTTAACATGGTAGCATTTCAACATTACAAGTTTCATGAACACAGTGACAGAATTAATGTGTAAAAAGAGACATGTGATCTGTCGGAATCACCTTGACATAATAAGCAAAAAAGATAAATGTAAATCTAAAAAATATACAATATGATAAAGTTGAACACATTTTGGCAGCTTAACTTCTACTATAAAGGTAGATTGTAAAACAATTGAGCAAAGAACACATTGGTCTGTCCACATTGAGCAAACATTATCCTTTTACACGCGCTTTCCACACTATAAATAATACGTTTTGATTTACAATTTCATAATCATCTCCCACAGACTATTCTATCAGAATATATACATTACACAATCATCCAGAGTTGACCAGTTTACACAGATTTTCAAGTATATTGTTTTCAATACAATCATTCATGTAGATTCTAGCTATACATTGCCTTCCACTTCACGCAGACCGTAACATTGACACAGCCATACTATCAATACTATCACAAATGAGCTAATGTCCGTGTCCAAAGGCAGATCCAGGTTTTTGGAAAGGCAGTGGGGTGAAACCAATTATGACACACGTTTCATACCCAAGGCATCTCTAAGAGAGTCTAAGAACTCAATGGAGATGGAATTTTAAAGAAGGGAACCGCGTGCACCACACCCAGGTCATGCTTTCTCACTCCTAGATTTACCAGTGGTGTGCATACTAGTGAAATAATATCCCCGTATTTCATAACCTGCACGAGAGGTTTTGCACTCTTGTCCGTGTTCGTTTTTTGATTTCAATCTTAAAACTGGTCACACCCCTACCAATTTAATGTCACTGTTTGAAAGGTCCATGTTCCAGAAATTGAGCTGGAATAAGATACAGTATAATATAGTCACTTTAAAAGTTGCAAATATCCGTATCAGCGTTCTACCCATCGGGAGCCTCACGGTAATTCCACAACAAGCCAGCTACATGTACGACCATCATTATGCAGTACTCGTCCGTGAAAACATCTCTGCGGTAGTACACCAAAACCAGACTTTGTTGTAGGTGATGTGGTTTATTGCAAAATAAATGTCAATTTCACCTTTTTGTGTCTCAGAATGAATAAAGGACATTTACACAGTCCTTAGTGACGCCGTTCACCGCACTCTAGTATCGAGCTGATGAAGTATCTACCACGGTGTGTCATCACTGAGTCTGCAGTATCGTGCCTGGTGACATCACCGACTGGGCAGCACTATTGTCCGAGCGGTCACGTCGTGCCCGCTGCCGTCACTGCTGCATGAGTTCTGCGGCCGCCGTGTAGCCCTCGTCCTCCTCGGGACCCCCGGCCGGCGCCCCCACGGCCGGCACCCACAACCGCGTGCGCATGCGGTTGTCCG
The DNA here is from genome assembly GCA_019095985.1 of Streblospio benedicti. Lineage (NCBI taxonomy): Eukaryota > Metazoa > Annelida > Polychaeta > Spionida > Spionidae > Streblospio > Streblospio benedicti. The sequence goes on from CM032663.1 coordinate 16,137,518, forward strand.
GCGTGATGCGGGAAGGCGTGGTCTGAAATGGGGAGTATGCAGTGAGTTAGAGGGCTGCAGAATGGCTGGCATTGTCAGTGACTGTGATGTAAGGGATATGTGGTGTCGTTTATAGGCCCAGCAGTAAGATATGGAATCTAGACAAATAACGATTTGGCCTAACTGAAATTTTATACAGATGGAGAACTTCGAAAGGGAACCTCACAAACATAAGAGTATATTATATACAATGGATGCCGAAATGATTCTCTCCAATGAAGACATAGTGGAATTTTAAAAAACTAAATAAAGCCAAAATCCAATAGATTACGTTTGACAATGCGGATATTACTATTCATTAAAATAGACATACCTAGATTTCCATATAGATTCTATTACGGACATTGTTATTCGCAAAGCAATTCTAACATATTTGCCGCCGACATTTTCGGACCATAGTGAAGCTAAATTATTTTTTTGCACACATTTCACTACTACTTCAATTGAAGAGCAATATCTTTTTTTGATTAAAGCCCGAGATTATTTATTACTTTTTTACTCTCAAGTTTGTACTGATCATAATTCATGTATGAAACAACCAAAGTTTAGTTCTCACCTTGCTCCACGAGAGGGAGTGACCGTAGATGGGGAACTCTGCGGCCACCTGCATACAGTCCGTGAACGCTGGAAGGAGGAGAAGGGAGGTTAGCAAGAGGGGACGTAATAATTAAATCACATGCCATGTCTAGCTATTTGACGCGTTCAACAAAGGTCCAGAAACAGAATAGAACTAATATCTAAGCATTCATTATAAGTGCATGTATCAGTTTTTACATATATATTAGTTTAATTGATTATAGGAGGTTTATTAAGGAGCTATACCTAGAACAAATCACGTGACATGCATATTAGATCATGTGTTTTTGGTGGCTGTGGATTTATCTGTTTTGTGTAACCTTTTATCCCACACACGTAGGACGTGAGAGGATATGTCAGAACTAAAAACCATATCATTGTAAGTGATGCCGCGTAGACTTTAGACACAGTGTGATATACCCATATTTTATATGCGGTGCTCTGTAATATGCGCAACAAAGACAGAAACAATGGTTAATCATCTCATTGAAATATGTTACACTATCGCCGCCTTTGCTGGTGAGTTTGCAAACATATATAAAGTATAGACATTCGGGTTAAAACGTTATTAAAAAGCATCCTGGTCATAATAAGCTTGAGAGCACAGTACATATAGGTTTCATTTACATGTTGTTAAAAAGAAGACACCATGTGTGGTCTTTGATGCATGCTCTGTTTATTTAACACTGATAGCTGCTGAACAATTGTCACCACTCTGTATATGCATACAGTGCAACTGTTTATATAACTGATTCTATATCCTATCTATTACATCACTTCGGGACTGGCATCAGGTGGTCTGAATAGAAAGGTGGTCTCTTGATGGAGGATCAGGGGAGGACCTATATCATAATAAAGGATTGGTTTAGGATCTTGAGAAAGTAATTTCTTGAAGTTGTCCTAAGTAACGGTTATTCTAGATCTTTACATTCACATCCCACCAATTCACTGCAACTGCATGGTGACATGATGCTTAGTGAAAACTAAATTACACCCTGTAATTGGGGAACAGAGCCCGACAAAGGTGGCCATGTCGTGGACGAAGCGCTAACTACTTAATGACCCTCCAGCCACTTGTTCCCTCGTAATCTAAATTGATCGCGCAGAAAGGAGGGTGGCGGGAGTGACGGGCGCCTCATGGCCCGGGGGGGTACTAGGCACAAAGACCCCGCCGAGGGAGGTAAGTGGCGTCGATGGGGGCCCGGGGTGGGGGTTGATAAGGTACTTCTCTGTGAAATGGATAGGCCTAGTCTGTGCGTTATGCTTATGATTTATTGGTGAGGGCATGTAGCTTTCTGCAGTTTTGCATTGTGTAATTACGTATGGATATATGGCACAACACAGACCGACAAAGGGTCGTTTGGGAGTGTGGGAAACACCTCGGTTCGTTGACGAAATGAAGCGTCTTTAAACCTGTTTAGGAAATGCTGAAACAGTTATAAGCTTAACTGCTACTTGCTAATGAAAGGTTTATTTTAACTGGCATTAGAACTTCGTTTAAAATGCAGCTCCAAGTGCAAATATTTACTCAAAGAGTCAACTCTGAAGGAAATCTGCTTTTACGGAAACCGTTTGAAGCGCACTAATATTTGACAAGCCAAAAGCAAAACAACACTTTGAGTTTGCGTAACACCATCATGAATGTCGTACTTGGTCTCATAATGCATTAACACCCATACCAGAGTCTTCATTCTACGTGGTAGGTTAGTGCGCGACAATATCTTTACCAGATCATTAGACTGTTGTCACGGCAAAAGACACGCGCCATTTCCACCCCAAGACAAACATGGAGCGACCTGCGCACGCGCGTGACGTCACGTGTCAATATGGTGGTGGTTTCCGGGGGATTATGACGTAATTGTGTTGACTTTTGAGAGCACGTGCCGGGGACCGGTGGCGTATGGTTAAAACAAACTTGGAGTGGTAATAGGTGTAAAGTGATTTGTGAGCCCGTGTGTGAACTATGGGAGATAAAAAACGGCGACAAAGCCGATGGCCTCTTCCAATTTTTGTGTGTGCTTCATCTACCACTTGTATTTTTGTCTAGACCCAAGGCTTATCGGTTGGGACTTTACACCTAGCAGTCTTATAGTGTGTTTTATACACAATGCAATATACTAACAGGCGTTCACTTGCTAAATGTGTGACGTTTCGACCCCCCCCCCAAAAAAAAAACAAAAAAAAACAAAAAACATACAAATAAAAAAAACATTAACAAACAAAAACATGATAGGCCTACACGAGACGCCAGCGCGGAGCCAAGGGCCTGTCCTGGCCTGATATGCCTCCAACAAAGGCTCTATAGCTGGAGGCGGGTGGGAAGACGGCACGTGGCCTCACTTGTTTACACACTTAATATCACCTATCGTTGTCGCCAAGGCCAGCATATGTACAGACAAAAACTCATCAGAGGGACACCTCACAATTGTGGACGTTATCATTGTTCAGTTTGGTTTCGTTGTTACTAAAAGTAGCTTGCTTATACGAGGACACTTTTCTAAATACCTCCTAGCCATAACATGCACCAAAAAGATGATTTAGCAGACAGCACAACCATCATTCCATATAGGTGTGATTGTGAGAGATGAAAAAGTGTCCATAAACAGCCATGTGTGCAAGTTACTATATCGATGTACCCATGGCGAGGTCATACCATATGTCATTATAGCGGTGTCTCGTGTATACTATGCCTGCTCAGATTCCAGACTCGTATAATGATTTACACTGTGCATGACATTCGCTGCTGTAAGAAGTCGTTATCACAAGATGGGGTGAAGCATGTCCACTTAACAATGAAGACTTTTCCACTCTTTTCAAGTGGCTCTCATTTAGTAGAGCTAAGTATCTGTCGTTGGCCAGCGAGGGGAACCGACGTGGGGTTAAGGGCTCTGTAACGTGTTGATGTCCTCACACATATATACAAGGGTCTTTATTGACATCTACAGGAGTAATTCTCTCAAAGAGTCTCTCCAAAAGTTAAGTTTGAGCGCTTTTATGCATATACTATGACTTTTGGCTAGCTGTGAAAGAGACTGCAATTACACCATCAGAATAGGAAGGTATTCAACGTGGGTTTGAATTTTTGTATTGAAGTGGGATCAGTCCATGATTGAAAGTGCAGAAAGTGTGATATAGTGTTTATTTTATGTTTCTGTAGCATCCTTTGTAAAAGAAGATGCCCAGTCATGTAGACACATGTTCCGCCATTCGCTATTGAGTATTTTTTTATTCCTTCCGACTTCAGTTGCAATAATTGTCTTGTCATATAAGGAAACTCTAGACGATCAGTTCAATATAATGGTAGGCCTACTCGAATAACAGCTTCAAGTATGCAACTAAAGCCCCATCCAGTATATGACATTCCCGAATTTGAATCCGTACCAACTGAAAACATTATGAGATGAGAAATATATGGAAACAAAAAAGTTTTTGCGCCCAAACAATATATCTGAGACATGACAATATGACCCTTACCGCCGACTACAGTACCCGTGAATCTGACCCAAGCATAATAAAAGAATGGCATCTTCGCCCAGCAAATCAATTACGCGTACAGTGCTTTTGTGTAGATGGACGAACCAGAATCAATTGAGCAAAGTGAAGATCCATACGCAGCACACGAAACAAAAAACGTCTGTGTTGTGAGCGTGAGGAGTTTGTTCACGTGTGAGGTCAACCAGCCGGCGACACCAGCAAACACACTAACAAACAGCCAGGCGAAGGAGCAGGCAGGCAGACAAACAAACAGTGTCTTGCTGGCATCAGGGTAAACATAGGGGATAATGGGGACGCGGGGTGACTGTGTGCTGTAGTGGTGTTGGGGAAGATGACACCGGCCGGTTATAACATGGCGGGAATGTGCAAATACAGAGGTGTCGCCGGGGCGGGGGCGGGGTGGGTGGTCATTAGACCATGTTTTGTTAATTATGTGGTCATTATAGAGGTGAGAAGACGACGGGCGTGCTGAAGAAGGTGTGGTGTTGGTGCAGGATCGTGGGGGCCGGAGGTTTGCTCCATTCATTCCTGTTGCAGCTACATATATACTTCTTTTGATATGATACTGTCATCTACATTCATTAAAACAAATTGCTTTGGTCAACATCAGGGAAGCATCTGGGCTTATTGTGAATATACACAATGGCAATATCCAACAAGGACTTGGTTTTATTCGACCTGTTATTGATGCCAGTTTACACGTACCTACCAGACTCTCAACCATTCAAACCACAAGTTTAAGCTGAACCCCCAAAAAAACTAATGTAGCAGCCGCACCACATGTGAACATACCAGCTGAAACCAAGTGATCCTCTACACAAGGTGATGTGGTGTGAAACTTGCTCAAGAAGAGATACACTGTTGTATTATAGCGCTACCTGGTGACGGCTGCCATTGTATGAGACAGGTGGACGGACTGTAGGAGGCAAGCGACCGGCCAGGCTGTGAGAACGCTCCATGTGACCAGACAATGGACCTCACAATGGGCACCATGACTGTGTCATCAATTACCTGCCCAGTGAGGCGTGGGGGGGAGGTACAGGTGATGTAAGTGGCATTCTAACTTCTATATCAGGACCACCTGTGTATGAAGACCACCTCTATTGGAAGATAATATTATTCACCGTGAACACTGAATAGCTTATGAGACTATCTCTTTAAGTCTGAGACCACCCGAGGCTAGATCAGGAAGGTCTGTATTAGCAGATTGGCTGGTGGTGGTCTTTGACGAACGGCGATAAACAAGCCTTGATTGAGGGTGACTCGACGGGCAATGTCAGCCTCTATTTCAACCAATCAGACACGGGTTGAGGGAAGGTAAATGGAAATGGAGTTTTGGGATGTTGAATTCGTAATCACACTTTAAGATTTAATTCAACGAGTTTGTTATTTTTTCCAATCTACATATTTATGTAGTCATTTTGAAATATAAATAAATTAGCTGCACTTTCGTCTGCATAACTTAACGCTAATCATTATTCTACAAGCCCAAACTGATAGGACTGGTTTGTTATTTGAGAAGCCGTGAGCCCTGCCCCTGAGAACGCCACAGCTGGCGTTATCTGCTGCTCATCTGATCAGATAACACGGTGTGGTCCTGATAACACACCAACAATTATCATGTATACTCATGTGTCTCTTTTTGTTCGGACTTGTATTTCATATGATCTCATATCATATCATAAAGAAGCATTTGCCAATAGCCTTTAAAGCTCTATTAGCTAAGTTCAGAGACAGGTCGACACGAATCTTTAAAACAAACCAGCCCTGGCTATATTCACGCAGCACAGGGCCGATTGGTAGGCCATACTAGTATTGTGTGCCCAAGTCTACCATATGATTCTTTCGTTTTCACCAAAATGATATTATTTGAAATTGACAACTCGATAACGATAGGCCTACCTACGTTCAAAACGTCACACCAAAGTTGCATGTACCGGCATGTGTGAGTGCGCGTGAGAAGGTGCGTGTGTGTTGTGCACGTGAGTGCGTGTCTCACCTGCCACGTGGCACCGGAGCACGACCTTCTCCTGCCCGCCCCTGCCGCCCCCACCGCCCGGGTGGCGGCCCCGCGGGTCCTCGCAGGCGGAGAGCACCTCGGACAAGTGCTGGATGTACCTGGAACAGAGTGGAGGATGTGGGTTATTAAACTTGGGGACAGTCATTTTAAATTCATGAGATGGATATGTGTAAGTATTGAGATTGGGTATTATTTCTCCAAGTTTACAAAGCTACAGTACTTATATAGCACTGCTGCCCCAATGCTGGGACTTGAGACCTGGACCCCTGTTACTTTGAATACGTGGTGTTTGTGGTCCAGGTTTCAAGTCCCAACAATGGCTTTGTAATTAATATATATGCGGTCCCAGCACCTCGACATACCTTAGCAGGTCATCACACGTACATTTTAGTGACTATTGGGCTCGTTATTTATCTAAGAAATTCTTAGACCAACATATGAATCTAACCACGGCCAGGTTAGGCCGTACATTTTTGGGACGGCAAGATATATGGGCACCCGAATGTGGGTTATTTCCATGCTCAGTATAGAAGGGTGCTTTGAGGAACTCTTTTCATGGTTATCGTTCTTTATATCACCCTCGGCAATAACTTGGAAAGCTGAGCAAATTCCGTGCAAGTTTTTCAACAGTCACCCATTTAGCAACAATCTGCAGTCACAATCACATTATAGACCTATACACAATAGATATATACTGCCATAAAAAATGAACACCAACTATAGGACTCAACAATGTTACCTGATGGCCAGTTTGAGCGTGTCCACCTTGGAGAGCTTGCGGCCGTCCGGCCCCGCGGCCTGGGGCCCGCCGCAGCCCGGGGCCGCGCCGCCGACACCCGCGGGCGTGGGAATCCGCTCTCGCAGCGTCTCGAACGCGTCGTTGATGGTCTTCATGCGGCGCCGCTCCCGCTGGTTGGCCGCCGACCGTGCCGCCGTCAGCCGCCGACCGCCACGGGGCTGAGAGGGGGAGAGAGCAGAGTGTTCCTTGAGTACAGGACTTGAATGTAGTCTGCGGGGGTTTGCTGTACTTGAACTCAAGTATACGTACATTTGGGGAAAAATGTACTTGAACTTGGATTCTAGTATACATGCAAAGGACTTGAACTGGACTTTCATGGCATTTTACGTCAATTGATTATCGCACGGTAGCCTAGAACCTGGGGTTCGTGCAGAGCAGACAGCATTAGCAAGGACGGTGACTGAGATGATGTGTAAGATTAGAATAGTGCATGCCTATATTCTTTCTGAGTTCATAATCAGTACCCCAGTATATACTTTGTCATTTATCAATTGCCAGTACACAACAAAAGTAGTAGGCTGAGTTCATAGGATGGTCCTCTAAACCATTATGACTTTGGACGCAGAGTTATTTTTGTCTCCAATGGGTGGAATGTATTTAAGAAGGTGACAGACATTCCAAAGATGCCCAGCACCCTACATGTCTCTGTCGTGTGTTGACCATGACTCGGACACGGTCATGTTTTCACACCGGTCCTTCCTTTGAGGAACATTCTGTGTCCATTATGCACGCTCCTTCCGCTAGCAAACACACGCACAATCACGACTCATCACAGCCTCACACTGTATGTGTACTTGTCGTTGTCGTAACTTCGTAACAAATGCTTGGACCATGACCACGTGACCTCTAATTTGCCTCCTTTTTTACACCGCAGACGAGATTTTAAGGGAGGCAAATACAGTGTCTGGGGTGAAAACAAGGAGTTTTATCAGAAAAGTGTCACTTTATTTGTTGTGTGGCCTCGCAGCAATTGACAAAAGCAGTTTTAATTACGCTTATCAGAAATCAATGAAAAATAAAGAAACTCAAAAACGTCCGGAATAAAGAAACTCGGAGACGGAATAGAGGCGTGTTTGTGGTTTATTGCTGTTCGATTATGAGGCTGTCACTTGGAGGTGAAGTGAGCCGGTTTTGAGGCCTTGTTTTGGCGCTTGAAGCTTGTTTAAATGTTGGGGAGGAGTCAACAGTACTCAGGGTGTGTTTGAAATACGACGTTTTTATCACAAAGTCGCGCTGGCAGCAAGTCATAAATGTTAAAACTTGAACTTTGTGACAATTCAGGAGATCAGTGCTGCTCATGTAATCAACGTGGGATTCTGAAGCTTTAGCTTTAGAATTGGAGCCAAACTCTCACTTCCATTTTTTTGGACTAATTTCAGTCAAATGTCTACACCAATTAACATTATAGAAACATAAAAATAGATATCCTTTAAAAGTTGTTGTTATTATTTATGTCTTGAGATATTTGATGACAGATGAATATATCAAATATGTCAGGGAGTAAGTAAAAATGATTCTACCTAAAAAAACAAAAAAAAAACAAAAAAAAACAAACAAAAGAAAAGTGACGTTTGTGAATGGACAAAGTGCCCATCAACAAAGAATACGCCTGATTCGGTGCCTACACTCGGGCCTGTCTCACCCCGGCCTGTCCACACTCGCGCCTATCTGACCCCGGCCTCCTCACCTTGAGACAGCCGCCGCCCGCCGGCCGCGTGTCGTCCTGGCCCCCGCCGCCCCCGCAGTCAGACGGGCCCGCCGCCGCCGCCGGGTAGTCGAACACACACCAGCCCTACAGCAGGAGGGTTAGAGGTTTGAATCCAGTGAAATCTGCTTTAGGTCCATGGAGAAGGGAGAAGGGGAAAGTTTACGTTCAAAATACAGGCGTCTTAATTGAAGGGGGGGGACGCGGAAACAGAGGATAGGGGTATCCACTTGTTAGGGGTGTGTAGAAAGGAATTAAAAAATATATAGGGATGCGGCAAAAGTGATCTCCAAAGTACACACGCAGAAAAGTGGGATGTGATATCTTCAGCCTCTTCTTATTATAATCCCCCGGGTCCCACTCGCGTCTATCATCGAGTTGTCTCAAAAGAAAGGTGGTCTGTAATCTTTTTTATGCTGGGTTGGGACAGAGATAAAAGGTCTTATTAAGCATGTGGTAGGCCTATCTTTGTACAGATGGACTTGGTTGGAGACTATAGACTGCTGACATGTTATCGTCTTTTTCAGAGTTGAATGCTAAAACAATCCTCAGTTATATACTACATCATTGTCATAATATCCCTCCCTCTTCACACTAATTTTAGCAGAGAACTAAACATTGACCTGCAGTTCCAGATCCAGATGTGTCATACGAGAAGAGATTCACCCAGAGTGCAGTAGCCATATCCAGGATTAGTATAATCCTTTCTCTCACCTGTTCCGCAGTCGCGAAGTTCTCGATGACGCCCAATTCCGGGTCGCTGAAGTCCGATGACGTCACGGGGCTTCCCCCGTCACCGTCGTCATCATCCCAGATGGAGGCTCCGTGCCCCGGGAAGAAATCCCCGGCGAAAGCGTTTGACAGCAGTCCGCTCATCATAGTGGCGATTATGTGATCTTATTTCTAATATCTACTTAAAAATGTCTAATATCAAGCAGGATGTTTTCTTATCGAATCATTAATCATATCATCATGAAATATGTAGGCCTACAATCCAACCAACTATTTTATCCGTTCATGGGTTTCAGTTTTTTGTAGTAGATTCACTGCACTTTAGAAAGACGTAAGCAGTTGCTATACCCATCAGGTACAGTAGCGTTTATGATTTGTTACCGTTCCCCCTTACTCTATATATAGCGTGACCACTGACACCGATAGGTCAAACGGTATGTCCAGCGTTAACACTGTAATGAATGAGACAACAATCGCAATGATCACATATGACAGCGGCGTCAATAACTGGCCGTCATTAATCCGCGATAAGCCATAAATCCGTCTGCCACATTCCCTCCTGTCCAGGAAGCGCAAGTCAGACGACAATCGACGATTGTCTTATTATAGTGATGCGCGACGGCGGCAGCGGGCACGTGGCGGGGCGGGCCTAAGCACAAGCCCCTCCCACTCACCCCGGACAGCCAATCAGAGCGCGGGTGCTTTGTTGATTGACAGCGCCGGCGTCCGTCAACTTGTCGGGGTGTTTTAGGTGTCTGGTGCGTGGTGACAAGAAGCGCATGGTTTTTAATGAGCTTCGGCAAAGTGACGGCAGCGGGCACGTTTCACCCCGTGACCTCAGTTGGGGTGCTGCGGTGTGGCGATACCTCGCTGTTCCCTGGGCGATGCTTGGGTGATTGACATTTAATTTATTGATAATGAAAATATGGTACGGTTGGGTTTCCCTATAATTGAATACAGGGAAATCTCCACTCCTCTTTTTTTGCAACACCTAAATGTGTACTGTTAACTACCAAACATACCCCGGTATATGACAGAATCCACTTGAGCAACTTGAAGACGATGATTTTAACAGACACGCTTGTTAAAACAGAATCTCACTGCCCTTTCACCAGTGTAGTGGCATATCCAGGTTGAAAAAAAAAAGATGGGTGAGTGGGCTCAAGCTTGTAGCCCACGTGGATAAATCACATACAAATTACAAAGCCCTTATACTGCTGACATTTTCTGCTCATTTTCCCACGCAGACGCTGTGTTAGTTGGCTGGAGTTGTAGGAATCCAGAATAGATTAACATCATCACTTCAGTAATATAAAGCCTATTTATTTCATTCTTGAATCGTGTACAATGCATGGCTTTGGATAACCTGAGAAATCACAGCGGTAATGATTTAGTGTGAGAATACCAATCACCATTATTATTTATAATTCACTAGTGGTGTCTTCAAAGATACAGAGGATATACATGGCTAGTCTTACCCGTACATAAAACATTCTCCTTGCAATCCCAGGGCACACATCACACCCCGCAGACACCCCATCTGATAACATTATTGATGCTCCAACCTCTTCAATCAGCCCTGAACGTAAGTGACAAGCTGCAAAGTGATTTCAGCGGATAGTTTACACCTTAAAGTACTCTAGACGACTGATCAAGTTCTTTCATTAGAAAAAATACATATGCAATATACGTTTTGTTCCTTGAATGGTTTTTGATAATCACTGGGTTTTTTTTACAGTTGTTACATTTGTGGCCGTTTTGCTGGTGAAGTTCATTGTACAAGATGAATGTTGAGGAAGGTGATAACAATAAGATTTTTGTTGAAGTTTTCTGACTTACAACATGTCTCCTTGCAGGCCCGTGAGTAGTGAATGGAGCTATACAGTAGGGTGGGTGGAGACTGCACAACATTTATCACGTGCGTTACATATGGCATACGTCATCACCAGCGTGCGATGTGATAGTCACTGTAATCCACAGATTAACTAACACAAAAGTTTAATCAGCCAGATCAAGGATTTTTAACACTTTACCGTGATTTGATTGGTGGACAGGTGTTGGGGCTCATTAAAACAGGGGTGAAGGTTTAGGAGGGGGTGGGGTGGGGGCATTTGAAAATTACAAAGAACAAACTTATGAACGTCACGACATAGCCATTAGCCTCACACACATATGCGTTGTTATTGTCTCGTACCACTTTAACCTATATCTTGGAGTGGACTAGCTCGTAAAAATGGCCCAACCGGGGTATAATTAGAAATAGAAACATTATTTGGTGACTTTTACGTAAGTGAGTTTCGCCTTTGGATGATCAAAACCAAAAATACGTTGGACATGCGAACACCATCTGTGCTGTACATGCTTTATTCTCCATAAAATACATTACTGTCCATGTACGACACCAGTACGGACAAGAAGGCTGCTGTAATAAGCCGCTCTGTCTACACGGAAGCTGCCACCGTGCCCGATCAGCGGCCGACAGCAGCTCTGACCAAACTGCGATGCATATTATAGGCTGATATGCAAACACTCATTACCATCGTCTAATACACATAGTTAGTGACCATAAGCTTATACGTAGCTGTGACAGATGACCAATAGTGTACATGGGGCAGATCTACGTATGTTGGTGGGGGTTCAAGGGGTTCCCAGGACGTGCAGTCTAGGTGTTGGCGGGATTATTTTGAAATTCCGTGAACAACCCGCACCCCCGAATAACACGATAGAATCGATTGCCTTTCGATTCTACTGACGTATCGATTGTGATTAGATGGGTCTCGGAGCCTGTGCGTTCCGATGGCGTTAATATGCATCGGGCCTACGTTCTGAAAAAATCTGGAACTCCGACGGCGATTTTAAGCCTGGCGTGTTGCAAGATTTGTTCAACGCGTTTTAGACATTAAGCAGCGTGGTTGTAATATTTCTTGATTCAAGTAAAGAGAATCCCCATACAAATATATTTCACGAGAACATATTCCCTACTTAGCCTATAACTCTATAACTGGGTGGAAATGGAAACTGTTCAAATGTTTACTTTGACATGATCATCGTTTATTCTTAGAATGTTCAAACTGTATATAAGCCAGTATTGGCCCTTCACACAGTTATCAATATAGTATTGCTCTGTGCTTTATCGCGCTTGAAGCTTTTATCAGCATTTTGTTTGACCACAAGATTATTATGAAACAGACAGTAGGATGTTAATTTTGAACGTGTCACTATGTTAATCTCAGCAATAGAGCTGTATACAGAATTACTTTAATAGAGTTAATAGATATAGAAATAGGCAAATACGAAATCCATCTGATAAGATTTATTTGTTTTGTGTACATGGGCATTTAGTGTAAACTGTATTATTAGGTCTCAAATAGTCTATTAGTATTTGCTTTTTGTTGGTCTCACATCTCAATAAACACTTGTATGCGTGGATGTGTCAATCAAATATCGTGACATGTGTAATAATGTTTCTATATTTGAAGATTATCCACAAGCGTTATACACACAGCGAATGAGAAAAAAAAACCAAACAAACCAAATAGTACATATACAGTTTGAACGACATTGGTACATCGGCAAAGCATACATACATACATACATACATACATACATACATAGTTGGTTGGTTGGTTAGTTGGTTGATTGATTGGTTGGTTGGTTGGTTGGTTGGTTGGTTGGATGGTTGGTTGGTTGGTTACAAACGAACAGAGCAAGGCTTTCGCTTCAGTAGTTGAAGCGACGCAATTAATGCACAATGAATG
>CM032663.1:16150741-16223241 GCA_019095985.1 Streblospio benedicti
TTTGATTTGTTCTAAAAGTAGGTCATAAAAAAAGATCATTGACCTACTGAAGTTAACCAATGGACTTCCATAGAACATTTCCCTAGTCTTGATGTAAAAGCATTGCTCATTGGCTAGTTCCCGATTGATGACGTTTGACGTATTTAGGCATAAGTGAACAATTTTTTACTGAAACGTCTTTTGTTACACCAGAATGAAATTTTATGTTCACATATTAATGATCCATGGATGGCTATTTCATCCATAGCAGACAATCCTCTTAATGTATACGTGTCTTGGCAATACATATATATTTGTACTTAAATACGTATACGTGTACTTTTTTAGGTGCTATATTTATCCAACGTGGATTGCATGTATGTCCCAGGATTTAGTAGATTTATAATACGTGACAGACGAATAATTTTGCAAAAATACGTTTTTAGGTGCACGGGAATCAGTTTTATTTATCCAACGTTATGTGAACAGCACCAAGAAATTCAACTTTGGCACGTATCATTGATATGTCGAACGTAAAGCCTTATGGGATATAAAAATGGGCCGTGCCGGCGGATAGTGAGGGAAGGGCTAATATAAATCACAGGGATGGGGAATACATAGACTACCGGACATATGGACCAACGTGCTGACCCACGAGGGGAGGGGTGGGGGCACGCAGCTGGGGACTTTCCCGCGCGTACAATGACTCGTGGCGTCACAGTGATCACGAATCCAGGATAAATGAACCTCTATCAAACTATTATATATCACATTAACATACCCATTATACAGCTGTTTTTGGTTATCAAAACAAATATGATAGACTATGTAGCTCACAGTCACTGAGTCCCAATGTTAAATTACATCTAGAGTTTTCTGCTCATTTGTTCATGGGCCTTCACCCGTATATACAAGTGTGTTTTGTTGAATCAAGAAGAAGTCTGTCCATTATGCGAAAACATAACCAATTGCAGTGATACAGAACAAGTGGTCACACATATGTGAAGACATTGACAGATTTTCTCTTGTCATTCGTGCAATTGTTATGCACGTTTATTTATTAGCATCGTCATTCCTTTAAATTGTTGTGCACTCATTTTTCTCTCGTTTTTATCATGTCTTGGCAAATTTACAATTTACCACAATGTATCACTGTCACTGCTTTCACAATGTGTCCTGACTGGAGACTCATATTTGTGTCACTTTACATGATCTAATCTTGTAAATTTCTAAATGCATTGTAAGTCTTCGTCGTGGAATCTCTTTTTCATTGTACATCATCTACTGTTACCATATTCTCATTATTCCTAATAATGATTTGAAATTTGAATAATATGCCTGAAATAGATGTGGTTGCTAGAAGGTAGCGTTTATATAAAGTGTGTTTCCATAGCAGAGGAGTTGGACCTGTGGCCAAAAGGTCGTGGGTTCGATTTGCAGTCGGGTCTGGTGGTGGGTGTTGAGCAAACTCCTTCCTAAACAATTGTACACTGCACCGTGGTACCTACACGTTAAATAGGTACAGGTCAGGCAAGTTTTTAGATTGACGTTGATTAATACGCACAGCTTGGACCATGAGCTAGATATTTAGGCTTTTTATTTACATTTTAGTGTACTTGGAAAGCATAAGCTGAGTCGTGACAGTGCGTGTGTGAGTTAAATTGGGTATGGGGTGACTGTAGGCCGCTGTGCGTGAAGAGGAAAGAAAAAGTCTCCCATGCACCTCCCATGCACCGTCCACTGTTCACTCGCGGTTCATGGAGGAACCGTCCACCCACCCAGCCACTAACGGTCGTCTCATTGACCACTGGCGGGGATTAGTGCTAAGCTCGCGCTATGATCTGTGTGCAGAGATCAGCGTGCCAAGTGCACGTGCACTCGAGAGGTCATCGAGTGCGCCGCCAGGTGGAGACACGCACCAGCCGCCATCAACAGCAGCTCCAGCGACCTTACTGACCCACGATGCTTGGATGACAGAGGATGGCGAGGTCCCCAAAATACGAGGATGTTTATCTCAAGTGGGACTTTGGTCAGTGGAGTGGGATTTACTAGCCAGATCCTTAGAGGGATTTGTCAATTAGAGTTTAATATTTGGGGGCTTTATTTCCAATTATGTTAATCTAGTTCTGTGAACAGTGAGTAGGGGGTTTGACAAGGCAAGTGGACTGAATTTATTGCTTGTTGGGAGTTAAAGTTGATTGGTGAATGTGGCTTGACCATTCAGTTTTCACAACAGAGATCAAAATGTCATCTTGTGTGAAGTATAAGCGATGGTTTGAGTCGACATGTGTTCACGGCAGTTTATTTGTACGTAAGGTGACATGTATAGACCATGTTTTAAATATATTTTGTTGCTCAAATGAAACCACGAACGTCCGGTCACATGAAGGGAAACATATGGAATACTTGTATAAATCAATTCTTTGTTCATATATGATTATATTATACACAGTCTACTGAAGCATAATCACAGAGCTTCTGCCTTAATCTGTCAAACAACAAAATATGTTATGCATCATTGTGTATCATTCATATTTCCCTTGCTGAGAAGAAGAATTGACCAATCCACATTCATTGCGGCTTAAAAAAATCCAGTATATCCTATAAGATCTAAAAAAAAAAAAAGAAAACAAAAGAAAAACAAAAAACGCAACAACACAAAAACAAACAACAAACAAAACAAAACAATACAAAAACAAACAAACAAAACATGCCTGTCAGTTTACAGACTAGTAAACAACAGCACGTAAACTCCCCACACTGCGCATGCTTCACGTCCGCGGCTGTAGCTGCCGCGCCACCACTCGGCGGTTCACGCGGCTGAAGTGTGTCCGCCCCGAGGTGGTGAGAGCGTCTTGCCGGGGCCGGCACGACTGGAGCGACGCCGCCTCGACTCTATTTGCCAGGCGCAAGTGATAGCGCCAGGTGGGTGTTAATGTTGCGGTTGAGACACTCCATGGGAACCGAAGATAATAGCTATTAGGCTAATTACTATGACAAAATATGTAATTTCGTAAGAAGTGTACATCAAAAGTCATCTAATGTAGATAAAAAGGTATTTAAGATGTAAGGGAATTTGATGTCCATTTTTTTGCTGTTCACGAGTGATATATGAGGATGCAACACAATTTTGAAGATTACCCCAATGGACATTGTTTCATTCTATACGCAGTTTATAAGTCAACCATCTATCTACATTGCGCTAAAAGTGCATGTTGTATCTGCATGTATTTCACTTGTAATGCACAAACAAGCAAACACGCAAGCAAGCAAACAAACAAACAAACAAGCAAGCAAGCAAGCAAGCAAACGAACAAACAAACCAAAAATTATAATTTTATAATTTATATGTAGCATTCACTCCATAACATTCAATAGGTTTGTATGCTGTCGAACTGTCCATTTCCTGTGTTTGGCTGCCAATGCAATGAGATGCATGGAGTCACTAGACCACTCCCATGTCGCATGCTCGATATGCGTACCGCGTTCAGGACCCCAGTACAATAAGAAGCGGTCATATAATGACCATAACGGTAATAGGTGTGATTACGCTGTCCGGCAGCACAAAGCCTCTCTCGGCCCCATGCCGGGCCTCCCGCCGGGCCGCGGGGCTAGGCGTGTGCCGGGGCCGGGATGAAAGTGCCGAGGGGTACGTCGGGCTGAACGGGGCAGGGGATGGGGGAGGAGGGCAGAGTGGGTAATTGGTTTGGGGCTAAGATGACGCGGTTGATATCAGGGAGATATGGGAGGTGGTTACTGGTGGCTGATTTAAAGTGGCACAATATCATCTAATATGATAATTGCCGGCAAATGGCTGAACTTGAAGGGTTCAGCAATTGTGGCGGCCTGCTTTTTTGTTTGTGTTTATTGTGATTGGAAAGATTCAACTGCAAATTGTAAGACAGGATAAGGAGATTAAGTTTCCTTTAATAAGTACCCCTGAATTGGATTATAACGCAAAATTATATCATATAGCTATTTCATGTGACTACCCTGAATTCAACCCTGCATAAAAGATCATTGATGTACCTCCTACGTGCAGGTAATCTGCGGCAAAAATGCTGTCAAAGACACTGTTCATTCAAATGTTATGGAATCTGAAGTTTCAATTGGGTGTGTTTCCAGACAATTTGACACGATTAAAAACCGCCCAGCCTACGTCTTTCATGCGACGATAATAAAGGTAAAGGTCGGGAATGTTCTTAATTGTGTTTGAACAGCTAACATTAAATCGTGTTAAAAGAAGGAACACGAATGCGACATGTTTAGAATAAAAGAAAATTGTATCTTGCACATGCATTTGATACACATGGCACAGGCAGATCCAGGTACTCAGAAAAAAGGGAGGGGCGCACTTAAAGGATCTCGTGGGTTTCGGACGTGCGATCGACATCAAACATGCCAAAACCCCCATGGAAATAATGCATTTTGCAGGGGAAAGGGGGGTGGGGATAGGGCAGCCCCCTGTGCCCCCTGGGTCTGCCTATGGATAGCAAGAAAACTGCTACTGTTTATTATCATCAGCATGTAGGTACTGCTCAGGCAACCACTAATTTTCTGCATCGTCTGTCTCTCTTCTACGCTATGGATTTTCCATTGCTACAAAATGTCATATATCATGTTTATGTAACGGGTGAATTTGATATAAAACCCTAAAATGATGAGGATGACAGCGGTGGGTTTACTTGATTATCAATTAGACAGCCTATTTTCGAATGTAAATAATGCTATTATAAGATGCATAGAAAAACTCTTTTTACTGTATATATCAACTCTAAAACAACAGGTGATACATGCCCAAATGTACGGTATTCGGTTAGTTAAAATGATGTTCTATAGGCTTTATAGTCTCACAACCTTGGGGTCGTGGGTTCGAGTCCCACGAGGGCTACTTGATATAGTTAAATGGAAACTTAAGGTTGTAAAACCTGCCTTCAGCCATGTCAATACAGTTTGTTGTAAAACACACACAGAGAAAAATAGAATTAAAATGATATATAAACTAGCAAGCAATTTCGCCCTATATATGAGGAGACCAATGATTTGAAAGGGTGAACTTCTTCAGCAATCACTTTTACTCTCGTCACGCCATCTACCGGCAAAACACGCCCCTAATTAAGGTGTCCAAAACACACTCAATCAACCACTCAAATACCGTCACCTCCCATTGTTTTGTCAACCTTTGAAGTGCTTCTTACCACAGTTTAGCGGCCTCACGAAAGGAGAGCGCATTTTCCGCGCTCTGCGCAAGCGCACTGAGGCGCAAAATGGCGGAATAATGGCGGCCAGCGCAGGTTGTCGTTTGGTCAGAAATGTTACACAAAATGTTTAGTCAAAGGAAAACGCAATGTTGATGATAATAACGGAATGTTTCTTTTCACCGTAGCGAAGGTGTTATGAAATCAATATTTTGAACAAATGGACGTTTTGTACTCTTCAAAGAGAAGTTTGAAGGTGATATTCGTGTTGGGGGAAAATGGGCTCTTTGAATATCTTTGATGTATAATTATCATTTACTTTGACCAATAGATGTAGTGTTATGAAACATGATTTCATTGGAAATGCGCTTTGATTGTTTTCACTATTCAATCACTTTTTCAAATTACATGTAGTTATTGTAAATATATTTAGCCGTTTAGGCGGCAAAATGAAAAGGCCCATTTTACTTCACGTTTCTAGTGCTCATGTGTGCATGTTGGTGAATATAATGCTAGATCATCGAAATCCTACATATTGATACCTGATCTCAAGTCACCACTGTATTCATCAAATTGTATGAAGCTCATTGTCATATCTCACGACTATATAGTATTAAACACATAGTAAGGCCTATATTATAAGAGGGTGCCGATGCCCTTTAAGTGGTTAGTGGGAAATGGCCTTAGAATTGTGGGAAATTGGCAAAAATTAAGTGGTTAGTGGGAATTTGGAGAATTAAGTGGGAAGTGGGGAAATTACCAAATTAAGTGGGTCATATAACACTGGATAATGAATGTGAGCTTGTAGAGGCAGTGTGCATGAAAAAGGCGTGAAACCGCCGGTGTATGAAGCTATTAACTATTATTTCTCATCTAAAAAAATCAAAGCCTGCTCATGAGTAATAAATGTGTTGGTGATTGATACAGGAGCAGCCTACATGTAATTAACGCACCATTTATTATGTTGTAATTTATGAATAAACTAAGCAACTAAAATACATCCCCCCAACACCCCCCCCCAAAAAAAAAACAAAAACAAAACAAAAAAACAAAACAAAAAACAAACAAACAATCTTGTCATATATAGTCCTCACCGGATGTCTAATTAATATGATTTCAGCAATTGCCGTCCTAAGACGGAGCAGTGATTTTTGAAGAACTTTATTTTCTGGAGGAATATGTCCAGATTCAATGGCAGATCGTGGTTTTCAGAAAAGGGTGGGGGCACTTTAAGGATTTCATACGCGCAATCGATGGCGGACGTGTAAAACCCCTATGAAAATGATCCCCTGGTGGATCTGCCTATGAGAATCACGAGCTGCCGCGGTCGATTACATGGAAAAGAAAACTAGTTTTTGGAGTTTCTACCTAACCACTGATACCTATATACTCATTTTTGTTCCTATTCAATTATTAGTCCTAGATTAAACTAAGTATCAAGGGATTTTCTATTTATATCTTATCGCTATTTTTTTTAAGGGAGGAAAATCTGATTCATTCCTTATTTGCACCCTATATAATAGGTGTAGATGCGGCGTAGGCCCCGCAATCAATCAAAACATGCATATAAATTGCTCTCGTGGTTCACGTGTTATTTTATGTTATTTTTTATATTTTTAGATTTAATTTCATATATATATTTTTTTTAAATTATCATTTTAATATCACTGTGAGGAAATGGCCGTTTGTTCAATTTCATTATAACTCTATATTAAGATAAAGATGATTCAATCAGTTTGATAGGCAATAAGCACGATCTATTTATTTTTATTGAGGGAAAGGGAAGGGGGGGGGGGCTTGAAATTAGTTGTTTGGCAAAGGTTATTGTGAAGATATAAATGACATACGATTTCCAGGACAGGCCAAGGGGCATATACATTTTAACTAACCACTATTTTTGGGGGTGAGGGTGGGTCAGGAAGGGGGAGCAGTCTGGCTGGACAAATCCATAGTGGGCTTCATGCCTTTCCCATTCACACAGCTTTCAAAGTCCGGTCTTCATGGTATTTTCAATAAGTGATAAGCCCGAATAGTGGACAAAATGCAAGTGCTGTCAGAACACTGGTGAATCCTGTCCGATCGGGAGTAGTATGGGTGGTGCTTTTAAGACAGTGGTGGGCGCTTTTGATGTGAAGCATGCGGGGAATGTACATTAGTGGGAAGTGATGGAAGATGGTTTGTACTAATAATGATAGGGACAGATAAAGCAACTTTATTGTAGGTTGGAAATAGGTTTGTAATTCCCTGTTTTTACTTCAGAAATAGTGTATGGACTTGATAGGTGCCTGTTATTGATTCTTGGCATGAATGCGATTAAACATGAAGGAAATCGTTCACAAACCATGAAATACATCAGCACATTCACGCAATAAACACAATGCAACCCAGAATAGTATCTTTAAAAGTAGCATCTGCCTAATTTCTTAACATGCTCACTTTGCTTCTCTCATAAACTTTTAAATAATACAAAAATTCAGAACAATATTTTTGGCCAATGATAAGCCATAAAAACAGCTGAAAAAATCAGTTGATTGGCCATCCCCATTTACCGGTAAATATCATTTTAGTATCACTGTGGGGATACGGCGGTTTGTTCAGTGTCATTATAAATTTATAAGATAAAGATGATTCAATCAGTTTGATAGGCAATAAGAATGACTATTCAATATCCACATACAATTTGGACCTATTTAACCAAAAAAAAAACACAATTTAATATATAAAATGACATAGGTCTAATATAAAGGGAAATGTCTTTTTTTTCTGGGGTTGGCCATAAATTGGATTTAGAGTAACTGGTCCATTATCAAATACATAACACACAAGTATTTAATTTCTCTGTTACAAAAAATGATATGATAATAACCAATTGTTGAAAAAAAAGAGAGAGAAGAAAATCGAGTTCATCATTTATATTTGCAACACTCATACCACAATATTCAAAATACAAAATCGGAAGTTAAACATTTGACATTTCCGTTTTTGACAAGACTTTAATAATGCACACAGATACTGGATTATCGTTGAAGATGTCCACACCAATAATGCAGAAAACCTGGATGAGTAACTGTCCAAATGTGCAATATTTATACATTTTTGTTAACTACATGGCATACAGACAAAATAGTTATTGTTTTAATGCATGAGTTGAAGATTTACTGTATATGTCTTGCTGTACAGTGACTCGTATCATTTATGTAGAATGTATTTTGGCTGTAAATAAATTAAAGTTTATATATTTCAAATTTGAAGAGGACATGAATTTCAATATTTCAAAACTTACAAATTTCATATACAGTCTTTCAGGAAGACAAATATGAGACCTAGTGCTGTACATCAGCATATATTATTTTTTATTGTCACAATGATTTACATACACATATGCTCCATTACAGTTGGTTAGAGAATATGCAAGATTTTAAAAGAACATAAAAGTATACACAAGGATAATTCCAAGTACAATACACCACCTATATCCCATCCAATCACGCAATTATCCAATCGTCATATTTCCTATCACACACACTGTAGAGAGTTATTACCAAGCTCGTCCTTTCTTGCCAGCTTTCCTTTTTTGTCTGTTTTTTCGCTTTTGTTCTTTTTACCTTTTCTTTTTTCATAGCTGAAAAAATGTAACCATAATATTTCAAATAAGTCTCACACAGTATGATATAAATTAATACCAGATCAATGCTGTCGAGGTCTTCCAAATTTAAAATACTAATATAAATACATAATACTTCAAATATAAGTAGAAAACTTAATGGTTAACACCTTACTGCTTTAAATCAAATGGTAAATGTGAATGTCGTCATTCTAACATGTTTTTACACCGACACCCTTTTTTGATGTGTCAATCTAAGTGATCATATTATGACGACACCTGCACCTATACAAATGAAACTGTCAGTACAACAGCATCCTGTGTGAAAAAATAACAGTTGCTGGTAACAAATATAAAAGCAGAACCTAGAACAGCAAACATAAAAGCAGACCTAGAACGGTCTGTTAAAAGTACCACCAAGGAAAACTAGAAGCCCTAGAATTCTAAGATCAATGTTGCTGGTCCGAATAGAGATGGGTGGAGAGAAAAGCTTTGGGAAGCCTTATACCAGACAAAAATCTTTGAAGGAATTGACAAAAAATACTTGAAAAATGGACAGTAGATCTGACTCAATTACCTTTCTGGTTCATCCAAGGCAAGTACTGTCCATGTTCATTCATTTTAGTCTTTTTGTTGAAGCCGGAACCTTCAACTTCCATTGTGTCCGCTGGAAACAAATACAATGCAAAAGTTTACAAAGGTAATATGGAAACATGCTTTACAATTTTCTTTTTATGTCAAGTCCTTTTAAATGTAAGACTCATATGAAGAATTCGAATAATATATGTTTCATTAACTCCTTTAATCATAAATTGTGCATATGTACAAAAATTACATGATTATATTATCTTACCATTTTCTTTCTGTTCAACAATTGTTTTTGCATCAGTTACTGAAATAAAAAGTAGAGTTTACATCACAAAGGAAACGTCAATACCTCTGATCAATAAAAGAACTATCACAAAACAAAAATATTCATCCATGTTAAAACGATAATTATATCTACTTGCTTTGGAAAATTGTCACCTATGCTAACATGGTACATACCTGTGACCAATTCTTTCATTTCCTCATCCTGAATGTCTCCATCTTTGTCCATATTTAGTGCACTGATCAAACGTTTCAATTCCTTTGGCGCATTCTTTTTTCTTTTTTCTGCCCTCATCTTCCTCTTCCTTTTGCTACGAAGACTTTTAGCCATCTACAATAAATCATAATGCGAATAAACAAGTCTGTATTTTGCATTCCTGATGCAATTGATTTTTCATTATTTGATAGCGCTGTGGCGGTTGGACAAATAACTGATGTTGGGTAGGTTTTGGTTGAGTTCCGGTTACAAAGTGGTAAATTAGTTAACCGAAATGTCACATATTTAGCTATCGTCATATACAGACCATCTTGTATACTCATATTAAATTGTAATAGTTGCTGACTTTGCATAACACTATCCTAGTGCCCTGAGTGCAAGTATATTTTTCCTACTCCTCGTGTTTATAAAGGGGGTCATCTTGTCATATGGATTTAAGTAAGTTCACTCTACTATAGAGCACTGCACACCCACTTCGTGTGTTATCTAAATAAATTTGTTAGGCTCCAAACAATTACCACACAATATTGCTACTTTAAAAAATATTGCTTTCCCGGTGCCAAAGTGAAAAAATAAAATTTCTATGGTGATCCACTGTAAATAAACATGTTAAATTCCCTACTATCGCCACGCACGAAACGGGTGTGCATGAAACAAATTGCACCATAGATCACATCATTTTAACGAATCATAACCATTGTGTTCATCATGCGATAATATAAGTAGGTACCTTTATTTTGACACATCAAACACCATTGTGGGTTCATTAATAGCTGTGTTACGGTTGTTTAAACATTAAAATGCACGAACTAGGTGTGCAGTGCTCTACATGTGTTCAAGCATGCACGTAAAGCGATCTTTTGAAGGACACGCATGAGTTTTGCAATGCAACTATTACAGAGTGTAAGGTTGCCATAAGGATTACCTGATGGCTTAACCTTAATTAATTTTGGCTTTTAAATTTTCATCTGTGCATGAAAGTTTGTATTGACTAATGTGAACATAAACAAATTAGATTTCTAGATTTAATTTTTGAGCACTAGACATGTCCCGCACATAATTCATTGCCACTAACAATTTTCAAATTTAAAAGAAATTTAGTTGAGAAGAGAAATAAATACCTTACTTTAATTCTAAATAGAGTATAGAGTATAAAAGTTATCAAAATATATATTGTTTAACAGATTACAACACGTGGTTAGTATTTACTTCCGGGTTGTGAGAGGCTAACCATACGGCGGAATTATTTTAGTCTGTCAACAAGATCTCAACCTCCAAACCGGAGAAAGAGAACGTTATGTGATTATTGCTCGGAGGCTGACAAGATCTTGCATAAATGTTAGAAGGCCTTAAAATGAACGACTTTATTTTTTCCCTTTTTATTTTGAAGTTGGGATTGTGAGCGGCAGTTTTTTTTTCGAGAAAATTATGATTTATTTAGACTTAGATCTATCCGTGACCTTGATTTGGGTAGCAGGCAGGTGTCACATACATTGCACGTCTCAGGACCCGGGCTCAGGACATAATCAGTGAACTAATTTAGCTTTGAAATGCAGCCCTTTTGCTAAATGAACATCACTATAATATTATGTTACTACTATTCACTTTATCATGATATTAGGGAAAACTATTGATGATAAAATGCTCAGTTAAAACTCACATTGTTCTTTATTGTTTACAGTATCAAAAATACCACACAGAAGAACACTGACTATTTATCTCATATAACCTCATTTACATAGGGTAGCTACGCTGGGATCGATATCTACCGTGTGGCACAATATTTCAAAATACGAGATGTTCATGAAAATCGCCCTATCCTACTCACATCATTTAAATTTTTACATATCTGTTTGCAGAAATATGTTCTATAGGCGTTTCCAAACATCTTGGGAAAATTTGAATAAAATCCGGCACTTACTTAGAAAGCTATGGGCATTTAACTACAAACACTTCTGTTCTCGCTAGTGCATTGTCTTATAACACAGTTTTGGCGCGCGCTACCCCTAAAAGCAAGATTTCAGACTTGTGTTTTTGAAGGTTTGATTTGATTTGATTTGATACCGTCGCAACCTGAGCAGGCCGGGGCTAGGCGTTTTATGCTTTTCCCCCTACCTACCAGGATACACGAGCTGCCCCCAGGCAACGAGGTACCTGGGTACCTAAGCCCACCTCTCCACTGCATGCTGCTGTGAGCCGAGTCGATCTATAAAGCATCGCTCACCAAAACCTGTGAGCGACCCATAAGCATCGCTCGCCAAGACAGTGCGAGGGGGACCGTGGAATGGGCCCGGGCACCCGTTAGAGGTCCCAGTACACCATTCAGTCCCCAGGCTACCCCGCAGAGTCAGCACCGAGAGAACGGATGGGACATAGTGGGCTGTAATGCAGTGTTTTTCACCAACCGGAGGTAGCATGACAAGGTGGTCGTTAACGACCCAGCAAGATGTGCTACCAGGAGGTGGATTGTTCCCTGGATCCAATGTGACTATGTCATCCATTTTGGTTTTAATTGTCGTAAAATCGTTCAGAACCTAATCACGTCTGCAAATTTCTAAAATTGGAAACCCTCTTCACTGAATTCACGACCAAAGTGTTGATCTCATGGTTTTTTCACTATTTTTGTAATGTTATTTTCACTATTTGTAATGTTATGTTTTGCAAATGTCTGGATTTGCTTTTCATTTTCCTAATCCTCATTTTCTCCTCTTTTTTAAATGATATATAATATAAAGGTTTAAGGGGAAGCCCGAACATTTTTTTACTTTTCTAATTTTTAGTTAATATAGATGATTTTTCATAATCATTGGTATAATATGATGTAAGAATTTTTTCTCAATTTTTTTCAAAAAGTGAAAAAAATTAAAATGTTTTGAAAGGCATTTTTGTGAAATAATGACCACATGTTTAGGTACATATACTGAACCACTGATAGTGTGTCATTAGATAGAAACACATCTCTTGTACAGAGGAGATATTTCTTTAAATCGTACCAGCCTTAGAATTTTGAAATATATCCTTTAATGGAAAATAGTAATTTCAAATATGACTCTAGCTTTTATGACAGATATTACAAAATGGCCATTCCCAGCTCATTAGTAGTTCATTATGTGTGTGAATATTCATGAAGGAGATTAGGACTACTTTTGGTAGGCTCCAGAAAAACATCACATCATACTGATAAAAAAATATAGCAAAACTATATACATCATGATAAGTTGATTCAAGGAATAAGCACATATCTTTTAACTTTGTTTTAGCATATAAAGAGCAATAAAAATTGAGGATGATAATTATCAAACCCAACAAAACCAATAATTGATTCATTGAAATGTTGGTAGCCTCACATGAGACTTTATTAATGCCTCACTGACTCTTTGTTTTGGTTTTTTCTGTATTATTCAAGTGAAATAGTCTGGGGGATTATGAAAGCCATTAAGTAGTACAATGAAATACAGTAGAACCTATCCCATGTGGAGACCTTTGTAAAAATGAAAATTGTCCATGTAAGGCAGATGTCCTGAACAGAGAGGTTTTTTAATATGGCATTGAAGTAATTGAAGAAGAGAAATGTGTCCATACAATACGGGTCTTCTAAATATAAAGGTGCCTACATAGACAGGTTTCACTGTACCTTGGACCTTCTTTCAGCATCAGCAAGTATTACTACTGCGTATTAATTTCATAATATGAGAAATGTCAAGAACTTGCATAAATAGTTTTCTGTTGAATTAACATTTTATAAAGAGAGGTTGTAGATACAGTTATCATTCAATCAATGGAATAAACATCTTTGTTGTGTCAACACTTTAAAAATGGATTGACAACATTGGATTATGGCATAAACTTGGCAAAATCTTGTACCTATTGTAATATCGTTCATGACAGACGAAAACACAATCTCAAATATGGATGTTAGAAAATTTTCATCAATTGCTTGAATACAAGGTCACAAAATGAAAAAAGAAGGCTGGTACGACGTTGATAAATAATCTAAGATAGAACCACAGAATTTACAGAAGTGACGCGTGGCTGACGGTTTCTATTTATGTACCTAAAGATATGCCTAAATTTCTGAACATTTTGTGTTTAAAAAATTTTTTTAAAAAATTATTTTTTGAAAAATAAAATTGTTTATGTGGTGGGGCTATTTTTTGTAAATGAGTGATGTAAAAATCATGACTCTGAGAATTTTTTCCCTAATTGATGAAAATCTACTAGGCTTCACTCTTAATCTAGTTGGCTCCGGCGAACATAAGCCTAAGAATGATGCAAGGTCACGGGAGGTTCGCCTTGATTATGAGGCATGCGCCAATGAAAACTGCCAAATTAACTTAAAAGTACAGAGGGATAAAAAATGACAACAAATAGTTTTTTATTCAGATTTTTTCTCTTTCCAATGGTATGTATTATATTAGTTTTACTTCTTCCCTCCTATTTGTGAAATGAAAAAAAGTGATATGGTCGGAAAATCCTGAGCATCGCATGGCCGTCGTAGTGACAGTTGACAAAAGAAAAAACACCACACGAATATTGCATCATATCTCTGTTATCAGTTGTCATAAAAATTATAATTTAGATGGAAATAATCTGCAGTAATATGCGATTCCATTCATATAAATAAGCGTATGTAATTATTTTAATTTAATAGTTTATTTTGAGCATCAATCACTCGCAAGGTCATATTTGACAGTCCGCGATTGGCGGGAAAACACATGACGATGTTTGCGCAATAATGCATCAAAAATCACTGAATTGTGTGTGTGTTGGGATGGTAAGAATAAGAACTACAAGGCATTTTTCTATAACATACTTTATTTTTACATAAATTGAAACAATAGTCAAAACACAGCAATAATTTTAAAAACCCATCTTATATTTGGTGAGTGCGCAACAGCAGCTTTTTACTTGTTTTTGCAACGAGAAACGTCGAAAGTGGTGCAGATTTTGAAAATGCGTTTAACATGGGGTAAATGGGAAAATCATGTCTACAAAATCCCCCCCAAAACAGACAAAGAAATGTTAATAACTTTGTCAATTCTTGTCGGATTTTGGTGATCTTTTTTTAAAAATGATTCCCATGAGACGTAGAATTTTTTCAAATTAAAAAAAAATTTAGAAATTTTTTCAATTTTATCCCAGTGTAGCTAACATAGGCAAGGACAGATTGAGTCACTCTTTTCTGCTGCAGGTTGGTGTTCACACAATGTGTTGTTATAGGAAAACTATTGATGATAAAAGGTTCATTTCAAAACATGTTGTTCTTCACTGTTTATAGTGCGAACAAAAGCTAACGCAGTCTTGCCTAGTGTTTTGAAGGCACCACTTAACCAACGGTGAGATGTTGAGGTCATATTGTAACACTGAAAATATGTACAGTCTTCCAAAGTCTTCCACTGACCGATGATGGTATTTCACATGAATAATTGGATACATTAAACAAATCTAAAGATCATTTTGTACAACAAATATTCAGTTAAGACATATTTTCCTTTTCAAATAAGGAAACTTGGAGAAATTTGGACAAAGAAGAAAACAAGATGAAACCAATTATATAAAGATTTCTAACTACAATTCCAGTTTTTATGGTGCTCAGTATGAATTCGGTTTGCATCTTGATATTCGGATGTAATACATTTTCACTTGGATGTAATACATTTTAGCATAACACTTTATTTTTCTATGAAATATCAGCATACAGATCAAAAGTATGTCGCATTAATGATGTTGGCTAATTCCATCATGTGCTTTTCTTTTTAGGTTATCATTTATGTAAAATCCTCTAGCCGTTCACAGTCTTTGTTATCTACAGCAGTCTGGTACCCACAATGGCCATGATGGAAGCAACAATGACAACGGTGCCGGTTCTGTAGAATGACCTGCCATAAAATATCATTTGGTTCACATTTATTCATAAATGGTAGAATTCAGTTTTGTCATATGAATTACAAGAAAATTGAATAATTGATTCCCTGTAACAAGATCATTATTACTCTCTGGTAGAGTAGTACATAAAACAAAATTACAAAACATAATTTCTTGTTACTCCAAGCATTATCAATAAATAAAGTTGAGAAAAACATATGTCATTTTGATTAATTAAAATCAAATTGATGAATATAAAACCATTAATCATCGTGAAGTACTTTTCACATTAGTGTTATCAAAGTTATGATACTACTATTAATATTAATTGATTTTATATTGTTGACAACATTAATGATTAATAATCATGGTGTGAATCTGTTTAACATGGGTTCAACCAAGAATAAATTTAATGATCTCATGTATTCCTGGTTCAATGTATGGGTGCATTATGTACTAATTAAGTTTTAGATATACATTAGCGGGTTGGCGGTGTTGCAGTAGTCAGTCTGGCAGTAGCACGACGTGTAGCTCACCCCCACCCGAGCCCATCAGCTCGCAAGACTGACCACTGGTCAGCGGGTTCACGTGCAGGCGCAGCCGCGTGTCACGTAGTCATCGCCTGTTGAGGATGATGTTTTTTTTTAAAGGTTGAACAGTATTTATGAATATATGTTAAAAATGCAGTAAAACTTTTGCTGTGGTGATAAGACATAATGTACATGGTAAAAGCTCACTAAAGATTAGTTACATAGAATATTCTTGTTTTCCAGGACTTATCAATAAATAAAAAAAAAAAAGTATAGACACTTAAATGTCACTGTGGCCAATTAATAGGAGTCCAACAGTATAATTTTCATAAAAATGCCACCAGAATCCTTTTTACATTATAGGCAGGTACTGACAAATTTTGTGATAGTAATAGTATTATGTTTTTTGATGATAATAAACGAAAAATAGAATAACCTAAAAGCATATTCACTTACATAATATGAGGTGTAATTTGAAATCTTGGTTTACTTAGTAGACACAGCAAATTGTCATGTAGTTGTAGCTTAAAACAATGTTACGATAAAGCAAATAAAGAAAGAACAACTATACATATTACATATTAAAAAAGCCCTACGCATCGAATTTTAATACAGTGTTGAAAGTTGAAGCCACATCCTAATCCACGGTGCCCATATCCCAAACAAAAACAATTGACAAACAAACAAAAACAAAACAAAATAAAACAAAACGACAAAATAATAAACAAAACAAAACAAGACCGGCAACACCTACCAAAAGCCCCTCCTTTGGTTTTGAGGCAGTAGGCGCCGCTGTTACACACCAGTATGGCCACCCCCCCCCCCCGCCTTGTCAAACACATCTCCACAGCCAGTGATGCCTTCACACTTGTAGCACGTGAGGGCAGCACCTGAATGCACATGTTAGAAATGCAGAGTAACAGCCCTAAGTATAAGCTAGCCCTACCCTCCGGTTTATTTTTTTTTTAATAATTTCTTCAAAATCACATCAATATAGCATTGTAGACACGGCCTGCAGATTTACTTATTTTAATTAATCATGCAATGATGACAATGTCATATACATGACAAATACCACTTTTATTTTTCAAAATAAAAGTTAATAAAACACAGACAAGATGTATACAATTATAACATGCAAATATGTAAATCATTTATCAGATAAAACATCCAATCAATTCAATTTCATTGGACTTTTATGAAGGAAAAAGTCACTAAATTACGAGACTTGACTAGAATGTTATCACTTTTATGTAACCGTTCTTGGAAGTTATAATATAAACATCACTTTCACCTTTCTATACTAACATCATATCCTTTCTATATGCATAATTTAAGACTTCTATTTAAAATGCACATTTCTGTATAAATTCACAAACCTTGCTGTAAGAAAATACCCAGAAGAATGACAATCCAAATACTCCTCATTTTAAACACAATGAATTACTTTTAAAAGTTTCTATTACTGGACAGTATCAAGTAAATTAATAATAACACTGGAGTTCCTATGTATTAAGTTTGCATTCTGAGACAGACTTCTGTTTGAAGGCAGCCTTTTGGAATCAATACAAATGATATTTACTTTCCCTCCAAATACGTGTGTCAAAGTCTTGTCAAGATCAGGACCATGTGTTATGACTTCTCATGACTAATAATGACGGAACAAACTCTGTCGGTGGATCTGCATAAAACAGTCGAGTTAACTGCGGCACGAGAAAGCTGGCCATTCATAAGGGTCAATATTGATAGAGTGTGGCCACTTCATGGGGGTCATTTTTTTTAATATAGATTGTCACTTTAAAGTTCATCATGCGATAATATAAGTAGGTACCTTTATTTTGACACATCAAACACCATTGTGGGTTCATTAATAGCTGTGTTACGGTTGTTTAAACATTAAAATGCACGAACTGGGTGTGCAGTGCTCTGCAAAATTGTGTTCAAGCATGCACGTAAAGCGATCTTTTGAAGGACACGCATGAGTTTTGCAATGCAACTATTACAGAGTGTAGGGTTGCCATAAGGATCACCTGATGGCTTAACCTTAATTAATTTTGGCTTTTAAATTTTCATCCGTGCATGAAAGTTTGTATTGACCAATGCGAACATCAACAAATTAGATTTCTAGATTTAATTTTTGAGCACTAGACATGTCCCGCACATAACTCATTGCCACTAACAATTTTCAAATTTAAAAGAAATATAGTTGAGAAGAGAAATAAATGCCTTACTTTAATTCTAAATAGAGTATAGAGTATAAAAGTTATCAAAATATATATTGTTTTACAGATTTCAACACGTGGTTAGTATTTACTTCCGGGTTGTGAGAGGCTAACCATACGGCGGAATTATTTTAGTCTGTCAACAAGATCTCAACCGCCAAACCGGAGAAAGAGAACGTTATGTGATTATTGCTTGGAGGCTGACAAGATCTTGCATAAATGTTAGAAGGCCTTAAAATGAACGACTTTATTTTTTCCCTTTTTATTTTGAAGTTGGGATTGTGAGCGGCAGTTTTTTTCGAGAAAATTATGGTTTATTTAGACTTAGATCTATCCGTGACCTTGATTTGGGTAGCAGGCAGGTGTCACATACATTGCACGTCTCAGGACCCGGGCTCAGGACATAATCAGTGAACTAATTTAGCTTTGAAATACAGCCCTTTTGCTAAATGAACATCACTATAATATTATGTTACTACTATTCACTTTATCATGATATTAGGAAAACTATTGATGATAAAACGCTCAGTTAAAACTCATATTGTTCTTTATTGTTTACAGTATCAAAAATATCACACAGAAGAACACTGATTATTTATCTCATATAACCTCATTTACATAGGCAAGGACAGATTGAGTCACTATTTTCTGCTACAGGTTGGTGTTCACGCAATGTGTTATTATAGGAAAACTATTGATGATAAAAGGTTCATTTCAAAACATGTTGTTCTTCACTGTTTATAGTGCGAACAAAAGCTAACGCAGTCTTGCCTAATGTTTTGAAGGCACCACTTAACCAACGGTGAGATGTTGGAGGTCATATTGTAACACTGAAAATATGTGCAGTCTTCCAAAGTCTTCCACTGACCGATGATGGTATTTCACATGAATAATTGGATACATTAAACAAATCTAAAGATCATTTTGTACAACAAATATTCAGTTAAGACATATTTTCCCTTTTCAAATAAGGAAACTTGGAGAAATTTGGACAAAGAAGAAAACAAGATGAAACCAATTATATAAAGATTTCTAACTACAATTCCACTGTTTTATGGTGCTCAGTATGAATTCGGTTTGCATCTTGATATTCGGATGTAATACATTTTCATTTGGATGTAATACATTTTAGCATAACACTTTATTTTTTCTATGAAATATCAGCATACAGATCAAAAGTATGTCGCATTAATGATGTTGGCTAATTCCATCATGTGCTTTTCTTTTAGGTTATCATTTATGTAAATCCTCTAGCCGTTCACAGTCTTTGTTATCTACAGCAGCCTGGTACCCACAATGGCCATGATGGAAGCAACAATGACAACGGTGCCGGTTCTGTAGAATGACCTGCCATAAAATATCATTTGGTTCACATTTATTCATAAATGGTAGAATTCAGTTTTGTCATATGAATTACAAGAAAATTGAATAATTGAATCCCTGTAACAAGATCATTATTACTCTCTGGTAGAGTAGTACATAAAACAAAATTACAAAACATAATTTCTTGTTACTCCAAGCATTATCAATAAATAAAGTTGAGAAAAACATATGTCATTTTGATTAATTAAAATCAAATTGATGAATATAAAACCATTAATCATTGTGAAGGACCTTTCACATTAGAGTTATCCAAGTTATGATACTACTTTAATATTACTTGATTTTTATATTGTTGATAACATTAATGATTAATAATCATGGTGTGAATCTGCTTAAAATGCATTCATTGTACAGGTGCATTATGTACTAAGTAAGATTTAGATATACATTAGCGGGTTGGCGGTGTTGCAGTAGTCGGTCTGGCAGTAGCACGACGTGTAGCTCACCCCGCCCGAGCCCATCAACTCGCAAGACTGACCACTGGTCAGCGGGTTCGCGTAGGCGCAGCCGCGTGTCACGTAGTCATCGCCTGTTGAGGATGATATTTTTTTTAAATTCTGACAAATCTGACAAATTTTGTGATAATATTATTATGTATTTTGATGATAATAAATGAAAAATAAAATAACCTAAAAACATATTACTTACATAATATCATAAATCTGACAAATTTTGTGATAATATTATTATGTATTTTGATGATAATAAATGAAAAATAAAATAACCTAAAAACATATCACTTACATAATATGAGGTGTAATTTGAAATCTTGGTTTACTTAGTAGACACAGCAAATTGTCATGTAGTTGTAGCTTAAAACAATGTTACGATAAAGCAAATAAAGAAAGAACAACTATACATATTACATATTAAAAAAGCCCTACGCATCGAATTTTAATACAGTGTTGAAAGTTGAAGCCACATCCTAATCCACGGTGCCCATATCCCAAACAAAAACAATTGACAAACAAACAAAAACAAAACAAAATAAAACAAAACGACAAAATAATAAACAAAACAAAACAAGACCGGCAACACCTACCAAAAGCCCCTCCTTTGGTTTTGAGGCAGTAGGCGCCGCTGTTACACACCAGTATGGCCACCCCCGCCCCCGCCTTGTCAAACACATCTCCACAGCCAGTGATGCCTTCACACTTGTAGCACGTGAGGGCAGCACCTGAATGCACATGTTAGAAATGCAGTAACAGCCCTAAGTATAAGCTAGCCCCTACCCTCCGTTTTATTTTTTTTTATAATTTCTTCAAAAAATCACATCAATATAGCATTGTAGACACGGCCTGCAGATTTACTTATTTTAATTAATCATGCAATGATGACAATGTCATATACATGACAAATACCACTTTTATTTTTTCAAAATAAAAGTTAATAAAATATCATGAACAAGATGTATACAATTATAACATGCAAATATGTAAATCATTTATCAGATAAAACATCCAATCAATTCAATTTCATTGGACTTTTATGAAGGAAAAAAGTCACTAAATTACGAGACTTGACTAGAATGTTATCACTTTTATGTAACCGTTCTTGGAAGTTATAATATAAACATCACTTTCACCTTTCTATACTAACATCATATCCTTTCTATATGCATAATTTAAGACTTCTATTTAAAATGCACATTTCTGTATAAATTCACAAACCTTGCTGTAAGAAAAACCCAGAAGAATCAATCAAACCTTTTTAAACACAATGAATAACTTTTAAAAGTTTCTATTAAAATACAGTATCAGAAGAAATAATAACAATCCTAAATTACTTTGCATTCTGAGACAGACTTTTTGAAGGCACAATCAATGAAATGATATTTACTTTTTCCAAATATGTGTGTCTAAGTCTTGTCAAGACAGTATCATGTGTTATGACTTCTCATGACTAATAATGACGGAACAAACTGGTCGGTTCTGCATAAAACAGTATTAACTGTGGCACGAGAAAGCTGGCCATTCTGAGAACGATCTTAAATAACGATACTGGGGCCCATGTTTTCGGAATCAAAGAAAAAGATATTTACTTTCCCTCCAAATTTTAAAAGTGAGTGACCCCCCAGTCCCCACTTGTCAAAAAAGTCCACTATTATAGTCATTCTCATGATAAAAAAAATATTTGAAAAAAAAATAAATAAATAAATAAATACCGTAGATGATTAAAAAGCTCAGCGAAAACAGGAATCAGAAAAGTTGGACCCCCCTTTTGGACGACCCCCGGTATCATTAGTTATGATCGTTCATTCATAAGGGATCAATATTGATAGAGGTGGCCACTTCATGGGGGCCATTTTTTTTAATATAGATTGTCACTTTAAATGGTCAAGGAAAGCGAGTGGTCTGTTACTTATGGAGGTGACCACCTTACGAATAAAACATTATGTTGCATTGTGTATTTTGTTTTAATAATGAAATAGGAAAGGCAAAAAAATCGCACCCCAAAGATGACGATCAATTTTCATCAATTGTGACCACAGGGAGATGTTGCACTCTGCCACTTTCCAGGGATTCATGTTTAATTTGGCTTCCTTAGGCTTTGTCATAATCGACGACGATCAACTAAACTTAATCCACTTACTCTATATGCACGTATCTAAGTTGGATATCAAAGCTAGACATGACTTGCAACTAGATATGATTATTCAAACGCAATCAGTTTACTTTTTGCGACCTTATCGAGGTCTGGCAATCATATCTAACTGTTTGATTGTGAGGCCAAAGATACAAGGGAACAAGACATCAAAGTCCGCCTGTTGTTAGCGTTACCCACAATCACTCTGGATCAGGTCGCAC
Source organism: Streblospio benedicti (assembly GCA_019095985.1). NCBI lineage: Eukaryota > Metazoa > Annelida > Polychaeta > Spionida > Spionidae > Streblospio > Streblospio benedicti. Next base: position 16,173,417 of record CM032663.1, read on the forward strand.
AGGATGATTGATGGCAAGCAGTAATAAAATCTGTGTATTCTTGTGTTGGTACTAATCTTGGATCTCACCAACGCCACTGGCCGAGCTGAAGTTTAAATAATAATGCACGTGTATAAATACAGAAGTTAACCACCCACCCAGTCACCCACCCACACTGACACACTGATCTGCACCGCTCGGTCGTCTGTTCTGCGACCAATAAGACCTCTCAGCGCCTAGACCTCGACCAGCGGGGTATGATAATGGATATAGCTACAAACAGGATTTGATAGAATATAGTAGTGATTTCTTCGCATCTACAATCATTACATGAGAAAGGAAATTAAAGTACAGCCATCAGAGATGTTTCTTTCATTGTGCAAATGCAACGTTTCAGTGGACATGCTACCTGCTTTATTCAGGCTCCGGTGGTTAAGTCCGGCGGTTGTTGATGTGCACCTAGGTCTGAGTTGATCTATTCAATACTTTTGGTCTTTAGAAGTAGCAAAAACGTATATAGTTGATGGCATTTGATATTGGATCTGCAATTCATCTCCATGATCGGTGAGATATGATATGATCACATGATTCTTATGAAAATGTTGAAATCGATATTTTCATAATTAGTTTTAAAGACAAGCGTTAAGGAAGTCATGATTTTTAAGTGCCTTTTCTACTTTATTGACATTTTCGGTGCTCAAGAACTCTCTTCAGATATACTGGCAAATCTGAGGAGGATGCTTGAGCGCCAAAAACGTCAATTAAGGGGATAAATTTATCAAAATTTCAATTTCATTCTTACAGCAAAACCACAGACTAGACAAAACTAATCATGAAAAGAACTGCTGCTGCCGCCGCTAATATACATGCACATCATTTTGCGTATTATTAGGCTTAATTATCAAAGTGTTTAAACGCTACTTTCCGGACAATTAATTAGAGAGTACCTAGAGAGCTTTCAAACTTTCACAAGGTATTCCTCAATCTAATAATGGATCGGATATGATATTGGACGTTCTTTAGAATGATTTGATAAGTTGATCTCTATGACATCGTGTTCTGTAGTTGCGGCTGTGTCACATTCATAACTTGTTGCAAAAAAGATGGTCACAAATGGTGGTTTTGATGGTTTTAAGAAAATAATTAAAATATTTCAACAGGGTCATATCTAAACTTGTTGGGAATCTGTTTGACTAAATGGGGGGGGGGGGGTTAGAGGATGGGGGGTTACTCAATTTATAAGTTTTTTCAGGGGGGGGGGGCACTCAGTTTTTCATTTTCACTGAAATGGGGGGTTACTAAATTTTTCAAAGTTGGTTAAACCAAATGGCCGACCCCCCCTGGGAAGTAATTTATGTGCGCTCCCTTAAGACAACAAATTAACCATAACATTTATTTTTGGCTGTATGGATGTGATAATCCTTTTTAGTCATGAAATGACAGACAATTGCACTTTTATACAGTTTATTAACAATATCAACTCAAATAGTAACAGAACAAGATGTAAGCCCTTGAAAAAGTCAGTTATATCGCAAAAGGCTGGTTTTACAAAAAAAAAAAAATAAAACCAAAGCAAATCAACTAAATTTAATAAACAGAAACAAAAGAAAGCATAAGTACTCGTCAAAAGTGTAGACTGTCTATGGATACGCCATATAGACATATCAAAATAATTTCTACAAAATTAAATATTTAGATAGACAATATATTCAATTGGTTTCCATAGATAAAACCAGACATGAACATTTTACAAAAAAGAAGAGAGAAAAGATAAATGGATATGTTTTACCAGTGTGATCCATCATCATGAATAACCATGAATTATATTAAATGACTTTACTGATGTATGTAATCATAATATAACATGATATATGTAGAAGTATGAGATACAAATATATGATACGGACAATAGACAATTCGAAACTATACTAATTAAGTCAATCTTCAAAGAAGTATAAACATATATAAATTTTCATGTAAAACAAGTCATCACATGTATATAAGATTAAATAAACACACCAGGAATATAAACTTTTTGTTGTTACGCTCGCTTCAACGTATCGGTGTAAACATAGGTTTGTATGCTAATAGAATACGCGACTTAAGCATCTACAATTAATATAGAAATTGGATCATGCTAACTTAAAGATCAAGTTTGGTAAAAATCCAATGAGAAATAAAGCAGCTTTAGCTCATGAAAAGAATGCATTGTTCGTATACTACAATGTACTTAGGAGGGGTAGGAGGGGTCACTCCCCCACCTGGAGGGACATGATTCAAATACGGAATGTTGATCATTTATGCATACAATTTGTGTGCAAGTTTGATGAATATTGAATGAAAAGTAAAATAAGTAATGGGCAAATATGAATTCTGGGCGGTGATCGACCGTGAGAGGTCACGTTGTCTTAGACAGGTGGGCTTCTTAAAAAGTCAAGTAAATCTAGCAATCTTTGAAACGCCTACGTAATTCTTTACGACAGTCACTCTACCGCTACATGCACATAATTATGTAGACATGTAATTAACATGTCCTCAAATACTAATGAATTTTCTTGAAATATTCTTTACAGATACCGTCTCGTGCATGCTCATCCATATATATAATAAATAAAGATACAAAAAACGTTAGTTTGTAAACTAATTATATATGTTATGTAAGCAGCTGCAATTAATGAATCATAAATGTTATATACATATCACATAACACTACCTCAAAATTATGCAAAAACACGAAGAGGTATTTTAAACGTAACAATTATCCATAAAAGAAAGAAATGAGTTTGTTTCACAACGCAACCAGCTTTATTTTGAGATCGTCAGAAACCAATCAAAGTAACACTAATGTATAATTTCATTTGGATTGATAGCTAAATCATCAGATTGCATAGTGGCAAATCCACCAATACTTTGTAAATACCAAGTGTCGGTTTCACTTCTGCCGATGTCATCTGATAGAAAGACTTCACGACAGTCACACTACCACTAGACCTACATGCACATGATTATGTAGACATGTACTTAACATGCCATCAAAAACTAATCAATTTTCTAATCAATATTCAATACAGATACCGTCATGTGCATGCTCATGGTAATATAATAAATAAAGATACAAAAATCGTTTGGTTGTAAACTAATTATATATGTTATGTAAGCAGCTGCAATTAATAAATCATAAATGTTATATACATATCACATAACACTACCTCAAAATTAACAAAAAATACAAAGAAGTATTTCAAACGTACAATTATAGATCTATCGATAAAAGAAAGAAACCGAATTTTGTTCCCCAACGCAATCAGCTTTATTTTTAGATCGTCATAAACCGATCAAAGTAACACTAATGTATACTTTCATTTGGAGTGATTACTAAAGTATCAGTTTGTATAGCGGCAAATCCACCAATATTTTGTAAATACCAAGTGTCGGTTCATCGTCGGTTTTCACGGCTTGATCACTCACACTGCCTTAATAAAGTCCTTGTCCATACCAACTACTGCTTTTATATAGTCGTGAGATTTCATTTCTGACGATGTCATCTGATAGAAAGACAAAACGGTAAAGTTTTTTTAATGACACAATAGTCAATACATCTCGAGCGTTACATAAACTATTTTACTTTAAGATATTTTCTAAAATTAAATTTCGGAATCTTTCGTTGTGAGTGTTGTTTGCTCTTCCGTGACAGATGCTGAACATTTATAGTTTACGTAGCGTGTCAATTAACACGCCTTCAAATAAATCGGAAATTCCCTTTGATCTTTTGTATCATGAGATTGTGTAAGGAATAAATTTTCGATATATTTAAAAAAAAATACTTTGTTTGTATGCTATTAAATTAAAAACATAATCAGCGACACTTCATAGTCGAACAAATTATAAAATACCATTAATAGGTTTATGTAGTGTATATTAAAAGTACAAAATATATTTTGAAACGTAAGTATTATTTGCCATAGAAAAAAGAATCAAGTTTGTTTCATAACGGACTCAGCTTCATTTTCAGATGTGTCATTATTTCTCTTTAATCAAGGAACTAGGAGCGATTGTATTTGTTCTGTGTCATGCACTTGAAAACCAAAAGAAACAAAATAAGAATAAGGAACAGACAATAAGGAAAAAAAAAGAAGAATATATCTTACACTGAAAGTTTGTTTGAAGGAACCAGCCATTATATCATAAAGGCACATAGGTATTTCATTATTTTTTTATTATTACACCTGCCTCAAAGAACAATACAAAAACCAAACTGCTTGGCCCACTGTCAGAGAGAGTATGCATGGCTATGTAAAACCTCATCATTATCTACCTATAAGTGTCAATACTCAAACTTGTTTTTGCCTTTTGAAAATTGTCAATCGTGTATGGGACACCAAATGGTATATAATTGACAGATCATTTCATAACCAGGGCATTTTCACAGCACATACACAAATGTTTCTTACTAACTGAAATAATAATTAAAATAAAGCACATATATTTACTTCTGGCCAGGTTATAGAAACAGCTCTCTGCCCACCCACCCTTCCGCAGGGTGCGCCTTTGCACCCTACAGCTTCTCTTTGGGACCAGATCCAAACAGCGCCCACACCTGTCACATTTACTATATTGACCACAAGATCAAGTGGTTTTAATGGCTGCGTGGTGGCTACATTTTATTATGCCAAGCCTACTTTAATTTAAAGCTTTCCTTTCCAGAAAATCATGTACCAGTCACTGCTCTAGCCAACTATCTCTCTTTCTCTGTGTGAGGGCGAACTTCAGAGACACCATGGCCAGACGACATGTGAGCCCGCCGTGTTAGTCTACTGGTGATCGCTCCGCGGTCTGCAGCCCTCACACGGTCTTGGGCAGTTGCCGGCAGACGTCCCCGGCGTCCCCGAGCTTGCGGCCCACGTGGCGTGCGTCCCGCCCGGTCTTGCTGCGGCCCAAGGCTCGGCCGGGGGAGGTGGGCGGTCCAGCGGCAGTGGGCGCGGTGGCAGACGTGACGGTTGCAGCCTCGTGGTCGTCTCTGTTCGTGTGAATGTCAGAACTCAGTAAAACAAACTGTTGACAATGTGAAACCTACACGTTAAATAGGTACAGGTCAGGCGAGTGAACGCAAATGTGAGTGATTAGCACGTCTGCGCCGCTACGGCAGCAATTGTGCTGTATGCTCCCCGGGGATTTGAGAAAGATATAGTGTGATAATTAAGGATGCCAATGGCCTGGTGTGAATGTAACGTCGTGAGAACACTAGAATCATGACTATAAACCACCACATTTACATTTATGTAAACAGAAAACCGCGTGGTTGAACTATCGTGATTGTCATCGTGTGAGGTGTATAGATCACTGATTTTAATTGTTGTGTAAAACAGTTGTATCTCTAATACGGAAGTTTGGCTTTCAAAATTGAAATATTTGGTTGACGTACACGAAGTGTTTGTTAATTAATAGAGAAATGGTAAAAGTGTCTCGAAGGTAGTGAAACAATTGGTATTCATAAGCAAATGGTAACGGTAAATTACACATACATTTTGAGATACGTGATATTATGATCACATATATTCACGATTATTGTGCGAATGTGTGATTGAAAGTTATTCCCGCTTACATCCGTTTGAATTTCCAGCATCATAAACTGACAGTCTGTTTTTATTTTGCCATTTTATTTCCACAGGCGATTATCACATCTCAGATGTCGTCCAATCTTTTAGTCATACTTGGTGTAGCAAATAAATACACGTAAATCCTCGTCCCATGAGGCAGTTCTCACCTGGCGGTGTCGGCGGCGCCGGGAGCGTCCACGTGCAGGTTGATGACGTCACGTACGCGCACCAGCGTGACGGCGTGCTGCCAGTTGGCCGACACCTCCACGCCGCCGCCGCGCGCTGCAAGAGACCAGGAGAGTGACTTAAGGCAGATCCAGGCATAAGCAGATCCAGGGGTGGGGGGGGGGCACAAGGGGCACGCGTCCCTCCTTTTACCACCAAAATACTTCATTTTCATAGGGATTTTCATGAAATCCCTTAAATGCGCCCCCCTCTTTTCCTTAAGTGCCCCCCTTCCAAAAACCTGGATCTGCCACCGTCCAGGGACCCGTTTTCACCAAACTGTTTCAAAATGCTTCATTTTCATGGTTTCGTTTTATTAGCATGTCTACTATCGATAGAATTTGAAACCCTCCAGATTTCCGTAAGTGCGCCACACACCTGGATCCGCTAGTGAGAGAGACGCTCATGGGTGTAATAGAATAGAACCATGGTAACAAAAACAGCAAAATGTGCAGCTTTTCCTAGTTCAGGTGACTAGATCCAATACTGTGTTCACACACCAAGTAGAATACCAGCTGTTATTTAGTAAACAGAAAGAAATGTTACAGCAGTAGCATGCGTTGCACGCACATTGAAAAGTGCCAGAACCCACAACCATCAGATTGGATTTCTGGATTTTTCACAAGCTAGTGATTGAACTTTCTCCACCCCCTTCCCCCAACTACCTCTCACAGCACCCCTGCCATCCTCACCCCACCTACCCCTGCCGCCTGCTGTCTTGGTGCTGTGGGATCTCATGCGGGAGATCTGCAGTCTCAGCTGCTGCTCCTCGCGATGCTCACGGACGATCTGCTGGATTGAGCTTTGGAACCTGGAGCCGAAAGAAACATAATGGTGATTTTCACATTGAGTTATCATGACACATTGGTAATACTAATGTACTGCACAGTACATCTGGATTAGATGAAGTTGGTCACTTTGAAAAATTGTCACATTGCATTATCATTGGTATGAATAATGCTCTGAACAGCACAACCCCAATAAGATGAAGTTGGTCACTTTAACATTTCTATTTTAATTGACATGACCTCATTCAAGTAATATGGCCACCCGCCAGAACTTGGAAAGTTGCATTTATTGGTCTGTTTATATATTACTGGCCCTCAACCCTTGAACCCAGACCACCTTTTGATTGTCCCACCTTGTTGTTTTGACCATAGGCAACTGCATCAGTGAACCTTGCAAAGAGAATAATGTGAACGAGAGATATCACTCTTACTCTATAAATTCATCATATCAGGCCATTGATGTAGTTGCCTTTGGATGTGACCCCCTGACCCCCGCACACCTGAGCTTTGCACGCTGCATGTTCTGTTTCCGGACGATGCCGCCGAAGCCCTCGGTGTCTGCCGCTTGCATCTCCCGCACCAACTACAACACAAACATATAGCACTCACTAGTTCTTTCAGCAGCTACACAAATAATGTGGAGTAGCTTCAAGGGATGTGCATATAGCTACCACAATAAAATGAAAATTTCTTTGACCCCAAAAAGGCAGCACAATGCTATTTCGTCTCACAACCTCATCGCTACAGATGTCATTATAAGTTTAAAAAATCTGGATTAGGCATTGTCAGCAGCGTTGATGACGCTCATCTATGGCGTCGGATCCACCCACCGGGGTTAAAAATTGCTTTATTCTCGATCACTCTCAGTATGTCAAAGATGTTGAAGGTAGAAATTTAACAGTACAATAAGGTTTGTAGTAGTCTCTCTATGAGGGCGTGAAGTTGGAAAAGGGTCTTATTGTTGAGTTAGTCTCTTTATAGAGGTGGGATCAATTGTAGATTGCACTGAAAACAGAGGTCATAATTTAAGATACTACCTTCCAGTAAACCTTCAATAGCAACATACCCCGTTGTAGAGATTTACTCGTCTGATAACTTACACATAATTTTATTGATGAATTTTAAAATAAACTTACCAAATGTTTCATGCACTTGTGCATTGGCTACATGTGCATTAAATATCTTTTTAATGAAGGGTCATCATGCTTTGTGAACGCGGGTAGTAAATTTACTGCCTGCCTCTGCTTGATAACAGTGGCTCTGTTGTGTGTTACCTGCCCCATCACTATATTATTCTGTTACTACATTCCTGCCAATCGCTCCATAGTGTTACCCCCCACCCCCCAACCGCCGATCAAGAAACAAGGTTATTTACAACCTGCTTTTGTAGATCAATTTGTCCCGATTGTTCTGTCTTATTTTTTATCGCCATCACGGTGTTAATGCATTTTGCAGACCACTCACCTCACTCAGGTTGTTGTTGTATTCTTCCCCGATCTCGTTGAAGTCAATATTGTACATGTCATCACTAGGGGGCGAGACATTCTGCAATCTCCGGTTACCTAGGAACAGGAAGAACCATGTACCAGTTATTCTAATGGGGACAAAGATAATGAAAACAGAAGCTCAACTTTGCAGCTTACAATTGTGTCGGTTTGTGGAATAATTTTTGCATGAATATTTTTTCAAACATATGCTTGATACATAAAATTACATATTCCAAATCTACTTATCATTCTGCAATTAAATAAGCTTTAGCTGGGTGAGATTTGTCTATAGACGTCCTTCGATTGCTTCACCACAGCAGTTAACCGAGATTCAGTCCCAAACAAAATTTTGTTTACATGGAGGGATATTTGTAAAATCTTTGTTGTTCTCAGCAACCTTGTGATGTGTGGGGTTAAGTAAAAGTGTAGTCCTTATCGGTCTCACTACCGCTGGTCCGTTGGATATTGTCATGATACGGTCACCATAGTGACTAAAGTCAGGCAATGGACGGAGGAGCAGACGACTTGGTACTCACAGAGCAGGAAGAAGCCGAGCTTGTAGTCGGTGGCGCGGAACGCGTAGACGTACGGGTCGAGCGAGTAGTTGAGCAGGTGCAGATACAGCGCCGTCTACAGGGAAAATAACAACTCATGCCAGTGTACAGCTCCAGTTACAGGAAAAAATACAACCCATGAAAATGTACAGCTCCATATATAGGGGGAAATAACATCCCACGGAGGCCAAGAGGACATGCCGCTAAAAGATCAAGGATTTTTGGAAAGAAAGCGCACATCCACCATAGACTTTATGGGTTTCGTATGCGCAACAGCTCACAAACGTACACGCCCCCCCATGAAAATCACATTTTTTGTGATAAAAAGTGGTGTGTGTGTGTGGGGGGGGGGGGCGCTCTGTGCCGCTGGGTCTGGCTTTCTATGGCACCGCAAGAAAACTCGCAAAATGAGATTTCTTCATTATCGGGTTTCTCATGATACAAAACATTTTCACTAATGGCATTTCTATTTTATATTCAGGATGGCCGGGGGGGGGGGCGCATGCGCACGTCTCCGATCCCTTTGAAAATAACGAAATAAAGAGGTTTTCAGCATTTAAAAATTGCTGCTATTATATCATTCAATACAAAACCTATTTGTGTTCTTTAAACAGCAGTTAAAACTGGCAGTGAGTAACTTAATCAGAATAAGCATGTGCATATTAACTATTTTAATCAAATAATCACAAGATTGAGAACGTGAGGTATTGTTATTAAAGACATTGACGTCTGACACTGACTTTGTTGACGCAAAGCAATTGTAAAAGAAAAATGTGATAAGAGCACTTTTATGAAAGATCAACTGTAAAAGTCAACTGTTGAAGGCCTTAAAAATGCACACCTGAATACCAGGTTTATAATATGTTCATGTAAAATCATCGGGAGTGTCAGCAATGGCAATCAATGTGTTACCGGAAATGCCATAAAGCCCCAGTCAGACAATCACGAATGTTCATACCTGATTTTTTTTTTTTTTGGACTAAGAGATTAACTGTGTACCATTTTACAGTGTTAATGGCGCTATAAAGGAACGCCTAGGGCACAACCGACAGGTGGACATTTTGACAGTACTGTAAAACTAGAATATTTCGTGGCTATTAACTTTTGCAATTTTCATTTATAAATTATTTTGTGACTATTTAATTTTGCGATTTTGGTCCATCCTGGACCTACTTTACACAGACTATTAATGTTTGGTGACTATCTAAATCTGCGTTTTTGAACCTACCCACAAAATTCGCAAATTAATTCGCGAACAAACATTTCTGGCCTTTCCCCATGTCTGAGTGAGTACATCATGTAATACCGTAAGGCTTGACGCACTGGTTCCTTACTGGCTCTGTACTTCCTATTTATGGCCAGACGAATGTTTCATTGACCGTAGAGAAAGTTTGTCAAACTTCCTTCACTATGTCTCCATACTGCCTTAAAGAAACGTAATTTCGCCTCAATTTCGCAACACTGGATCCTCACAGACTCCTGGAATTTTGGCAGTAGAGAGTCAGTGGGGAAGTAGTACTGCCGCTTGGGCCCTAAGCCTTATAGCATAGAGACAGAATGTAATTTGAACGCTGTGTCAATCTATAAAATCTACCATTCTGGATGTCTATTTATCATCATCAATTGGTTCGGGTGAATCATCCACCCATTGTCGTCAATGTGTATGACTGACACACCTAACACAGATGAAGTCCCACAATTAACAATGGGTGTGATTAATCGCGATTCTTCTGACTTCATCATTCACGACCGTATGTGACAGGGTCTGTTGAGGTGGCAAGATCACAATATCACATGATATATCACTGCATGGTTGCGGTATTTGCCTTTTCGGGTGCACATCAACAAATATCCATGAAACAAAAATGAAATCCGACTATTTCAGCCTACAAACATATTAGTGTTTCTCTCAAACACTTTCAATATTGTTTTTAGCTCTTCAATTTCATGTCAAATTAAATCTGAAACACCATCTCATTTAAATGATACTTCACTTTTAAACATAATTCGTTTGTCTTTTTCTATGACCTTTGTTTTCCTTACAATGTTATATGCCACCAGAAGAGTTAGAATAAGATATCACATTAAGTTTTATGAGTTTTATTGCATTATTTTAGCTAGTGGACATGAGTGAGTCAGTAAATATCACAAAAATGAAAATAAATAAATAAGTCAGTCACCCTAAAAAGCTTTAAAAACTCGAAAACGTTGTGCCAATTGGGTTGAACAACACCATCGGGTAGGCCTACATGAGAAAATGGATGAAAAATAACGGCATTTTGTGGGCACCTTTATAGGTGATTCGGTCTGTATTCAACCACAGATAACGCCTAATTGGCAAGAACAAAATAACGTACGCTTGATCTGAGAATTTTGAATAAAACGTAACGTAACTATGACCCCAAACATCTCGCACCTGAAACCTGGCGTCTTACCCCCACATTAGACCAAAAGGGCTGTACCATACGATACCGGGAGGAACCAGCCGGGAGGAAGGTAAAAAATAAGAAATTTGCGGTACCAGGAACAAGTCATGCCGCGGAGTACGGTGCCTGACTTCCGACGGCACCTACAAAGGCATAGTCAAAAAGCGATTAGACATGGGACGGCCTGTGGTGCCGTTTTACATCACGCACGGTATGCCTGGTGTCACATGGTGCCATTTTGCAGTGCGCCTGGTGTCGTATGGTGCCGTTTTGCATTGTGCCTGGTGTCGCATGGTGCCGTTTTGCATGACGCCTGGTGTCGCATGGTGCCGTTTTGCATGACGCCTGGTGTTCCCAGGAGACAGATAAACACAAATTCGATCAATAGCGATCGATAATTATCGTGCTGCGCGGCGGTGGGTCAAGCCGAATATGCCAGCTTCTCCCAAGAAGTGGCAAATTCTGCCCAAATATTTGGCCGGACGGCATCGTCGCGCAACCAATCGGCACCAAACGACACCAGGTGTGTAACACACCAGGTATAATCGTTCCATACCATTCTCCGTGGTATCATGCTGCGTCGTGGTTCATAGGAATGCATTTTTTCGGACTTTGCCATTTCTTCACCCAAAGGTGGCCATGTCGTACGGTGCCGCCGGCCGGCGTAATGTAGGGGTTAGGGCCATTATCCATAAACCCTTGCGGCAGCGGCAAGAAATCACCGCCGAATGAATTCAGTGCATTTTTAATGAGGGAAAATTCATACAGGAGGCGACAGCGGTACGGAGGCAGCACCGCTTTTGACGAACCCTTTGGGAGGGGATTCTGCGGCTGAGCCGTCTGGGGCCGGTTGCACAAACAAATCACGAAATACGAACACAAATTTACGATCACGAAACGAGTAACGATACGAAAATGATGGTCGTTACGTGAGTTGCACAAAGCCAAAAGTTCGTAGTCGTCAAAGCAGTATCATCGTTTGAATTTACGATCGCAAAATGCAGTACATTACCGCAAATGGAACTGACTTTATAAGCAACTTGTTTCTCTCTTGTTCGACTCATAAAGCCTTTAATTTCAATTTTAAAAGATCCCGTGTAAACCTTCCATCAATACCACATGCATATCCAGGATGGGTGGGTGGGTGGGGAGCGCGGGTTTGTATCCCCCTTTTTCACCAAAATACCTTATTTTCATAGAATTTTTGGCATGTTTACTATCAATTCCACGTTCAAAACCCATGCAGACTATGATTCGTGCATGCTAAAAGAGACCAATTGGTGTGGGGTGTGTTATTAGGGCGACTGAAATTTTACGAAAAAGTACTGACACGACCGTAAAACACATGATCGTGAACGTAAAATTGCTTTGTGCAACCGGCCCCTGCCTGCCACTATATCGAGGCGGCACCGCCTGAACCACTTTACATTGTTTTAAATGAGGCATAATCCACTAACAGTGCGGTTCTGCAATAGTACTATAGATATCAATGTAAAAATCGAAGATCTGATCATTGGATTCAGCACAGCTTTACGGTAGGAAGAAATGTATGGATTATGAACTACCGCGCTGCAAAAGGCGCTTGTCAAGTATGGATAATGGCACTAAGGGCATTTGAATATCTCAGTTTAACGCAACAACCACGCTTTATAACCGTTTTACTTTTACGCTTTATCACCTAGAATCTAGACTACAAAACAGTCCACTATAGTAAACGGCCATATACACTAGAATTTTGCAAGCGACAACGCTGGGTTGTCAACAAAGCAAGGTACACGTTCCATTTTAAAAGTCTCAGTGTCACGAGTCTGAGAAGTCACGAAACTTCCTTCCCGATTCTTCTGTGTATTACATTAGACTAGATTAGAATAGACTAGATTAGACTAGACTAGATTTGATGGGGATTCTACCTTTTATAACTAGTCTCGCACAATGCAGTGTACCGATTCGCAATGACGACAATATCACAGCCGATTCGGCATCAACATTTGGGACGGTCAGTTATCTTTTATGGTATGTTACGTATAAATATGTAGGCCTATCTAATTATTCATTACCAACACCGAGGCCACGTTCAAGGATGCTAGTCTCAAGCTGCACCCACAGCAGAAGTACACAATTGGAGGTGCCACTCATTAGGTTTATAAGTAGGCATGATGATTGGTAACTAGGGCTTATTAGAGTTAAAGTTGTTAATTGACATTGCTTGCAAAGGGCCTTTATTCTTTCAAACAGACGTCGTGAATGATATTACATGAGCATCTGATATATTTAGAGATGTGATGTAAGCCGACAATGCCCGTTCAAGGCAGTCAGACCAAATGTTATCGTGTCAAAAAAGAAAACAGAAATAAGAAAGGTGACCTTAATTAAATTAAGTGTTTTTTTTTAAAAAAAGGAGTATAAGTTTGCAGGTGACCGACCTAAGTGTTTCTTTTATTATTTGCCAATGTATTTAAGTTCTATTTGTAGTAATTTTTATATTTTTGACAATGTTATAATCTAACATAATATCAGCAGAATAGCATTTAATACGTGCAAACGCACTCTCGCTCGCACGCACGCACTACCATGCCACCACAGTACTAGTAGCCGTAATGGAAGGGAAAGAAAAGAAACAGCACAAAGCAAGCACCCACAACAACACCCCAAACCACCTCGGCACACACTTACACACACACGCGCGCACGCGCACGCACGCACACGCACACACTCACTCATATAATAAGACACACACAAACGCACGCACGCACACACACGCACACACTCGCATCCATACACACACACGCACGCACACCCACACTCATATACTAAGACACACGCAAGCACGACACACACACAGTACCTTATGCGCCCAGCCCGGCAGTCCGTCGTGCGTGGGGTCGGCCACGTTGAGCGCCACCCAGGGGATGAGCAGCAGCAGCAAGCTGGCGTGCGCCGTCACCACGGACACGAGGATCTCGCGGCGGATCGCCGAGCGCCCCGGCCGCTCTGTCTCGTGGGGCGACATCTGCAGGCAGGCACAGGGGAGGGTTAAAGCTAGGGGCACGACTGGCCTTGCGGACAGTTTTGCCGCACGTTTTTTCCCCACGTCAGCGATGGCTACGGGATTTTTACGTTTGGTGACAGCCGTAAAGGTATGGGCACATGTATGCAGCACGGGCTCGGTGCGTTATCTGTACGTGGGCAATGGGAACTATTGAAGATAGACTGATTTGTCACACTCTGCTCGTTTTTGAGTGTTATCGCACTGTGATATTTCATCCATCAACTCATTTCAGCTACAGTCTCAATAAAATTCATTCGTCTTCTCCCCTTCCTATTTTTTTTGTTATATTTTTTATATAATCAACAACCAAACCACACATATAAACATGAAAACTTAAGCGAGGGGCACAACCGGCCTTGCGGACATTTTAAACGCACGCCTTTTTCAGGTCTGCGGCTTCTACGGTGTTTTCCACATGCTGTAACAACGGTACAGTTATGGGCACATGTCGCACTGACTCGGTGCGTTATGAGTGCGTTAGCACAAAGGATTATTTCATTGAGGTGGCTGTGAGATCAACATGCATGGAACATGCGCTGTACTCACGTACGACTTAAGTTCTACGCACGGTGTGATTACTTTAATACGGCATTTGTACATTCATGGTACAGGGAACGCACTGCACCAGTACTGTATCTGTACCGACTACTTACGGACAGATCACTGCTGGTTTGGGCCGTAGGTGAATTTTGGCATGCCAAACTTCTTTTACGGCCACTGTAGGTCTTTAAACAGCCTCCGTTTGCCGCACGGAACCCTCATTGATCATTACGGTCCGTATAAGATTTTGGCCGCAGTAGACAGCAAGTAGACTAGCCTTGCAGCCTGTTGTGCCCTACGCATGAGGCTTTACTGCTACACGGGGTTCGAAAATAAGTCCCGTGTCTCTGCGTTCATTTCAACGACATTCCTAAAAGTCCACGTGTAACTTTTGATTATGAGTCTGTATACATGTATACAGGAAATATGAGTATGTACCGAGAAGTGTTTTGGCACTGAGCCTAATCATTAAAGTAATTTGATGCTATGATAATCGCTTTAAATTTCTTCACACAAAACACCAGTGACATGTTTTGTTATCCACGCAAACCAATACCGCATTCATTTTTGTGTGAATCTGACACCACTTCCTCGGAGATGAGAGGTTTCTAGGCAACCGGACGGGTTTGGTTGATTCTACGATGTGACATGATGTTGTGAAAGGAGTTCTAGTTAATAAAACGTTAAAATCTTATAATGCTGATTTTGTAAGGCTAGTATTTTGTACAATATTAAATTTTCGCCAGTGTCCAGTACCCCGTTGTGAGTGTTTCTCATAAAAATACTGCAAATAGTGGAAATAAACACTTGATATTTGTCTTAGACTGTGTGTTATTAAATTACAACTGAGTGGAAGTGAAGACAGGTCGCAAAACCTTCTTAGTTTAAAAAAACAGCATTGCATAAGAACGGTAACTACATGATACCACAGACATGTCTCGTGCACAGTTGTTTTCTAAATAGCAAAATTACAATAAAAAGTCAACTGTAACTCATTCTAAAACAAGACAGCAGTGACTCATTCATACCCAATCTAGAAATGATAGATTTTCGGACGATAAAATATGAATCTTGGATTTGAAAAAATCAGCTGAATGCTGCTAAAAAGTGTCGTCTAATCGCAATGTTTTCTCTAGTTACAAAATGTCACTCTCGTGCGTCTTACATGATATTTTTTTCATTTATTTAATTTTTTAAAACTGATGAAAAACTCAAACACTTTAGCATAAAGCATGACACAGTTATCTTTTTTTAATCTTTCCAAAAATACGCAATACGGTTTAAATTACGGGTTTAATTTTGTTTAAGCTAATATTCTATTTTAGCTAATATCCCAGACTCATCTTTATCATTCATATCATGATTATGATATATATTCTATATTTAATGCACGAAGTGCGTCAGCGACGGTCACAACTGGTCGTGCGGACTTCTAGATCTACGTCCAAAAAGTGACGGGAACGTGACATAGCAATATAGCGGTGTGTGGTGAAGGCCTGTCCTGTGATTTTCCTAACCGCAGCCACGCCTTGGATGATCTAAAATAAGGTTGCTGTGATGACTGTGTGTATTTTTATGGCCCAATTTTAACGCCTGGTCGACGTACTATATACGCGCAACACAGGCGTGTATCGTCGATATTGTATTGGCATCAAACGTCATGCACCATGAATTATCCTTGGTAAACAATAAAACATTAATAATGATGGACGGAGATCAGTAGGCCTATTAGCAATGGGGCAGTGGTAAGATTGATTACCGTATGGATGGGATGCCCAAGAAAAAAATCATGGCAAATGGTATTTGTCTTTTCCCCCTTACAAATATGTGGTTAAACATCAGGGCCACAAGAAGGTTTTGAGTCACATCTACGTTTGATTAGCTTACCCCACTATCTCTGTCTACCTATTTGAATCTGACTGAGCATTGCATGAGAGAAGTAGTGAATCAATTACACATACTAGAGTATATTATGACTTTCCTATCCTTGAATGTGACTTGAAAAACAAAAACAAAACAACTGTAAATTATCTGCAAAAAGCTTGCGGTCCCAACCCCATAAAGTGTAAAAACGTTGGCAGCCCTTCAAACCTATGGGTTAAAAGTTAATCATGTAATGCCGACCGAGAGATCCTCGCACCCATGTCCCCCTCTAATAATTTGTGAACGGCCACTTTAAGATTTGGGCAAACCCGACAGTACTGCTCCTCTAATACCTCTAGTTTTTAGGCGGTACCTAGACACTACGTTGACACGCCCTACTTCCTCTACGCCCAATTCAGCAGCTACCCGGGAAGAAGAACGGACCAAGTGCGACAGGTAGTACGTAGGCTGAACAGTTGATATTTTGTATTTAAGGAAGTGCGTTCAATTAACCAAGGATCACAAGGTCGGTGTTGAGCAGACACATCCCACGCGATATGCACTATGCATAGGTACAGTTGAGGCACATGAACGCGATTTGCTTAGTCCCTACACAAAAACCACCATAATTCATGCGCTGAATACTCCCAACTGAGTTTTCATAGACCTAGAGTAAGGCCTCAGGTATCCGTTGAAACATACACAACATATACTAGCGAATTTTTTTTCATAGGCATACATTACACACCTGTTTAACGGGAATCGGGTAAGTCCGTGAAAAAAATATGAACTATGGTGTTTTAATGAAAGAATAAAATGTCAATGTTGTTTGTAAATTAGCAATAATTTATAATTTCCTATACTGAATATATACTATACTGCGCGACGTTTTTTAAAATAAAAACTCCTCCAAAATGTGCCAATGTTTACTAAAACGTCTAAAACGTGCATTTATTGACAAAATACAAGGTGAAGGTAAACCTTTTTTTCAGCATCGTTAAGCACCTGTGTTGCCGTCAATATGCACACACAGTATAGGTGTAATATCTATTTCGAATGTAAAAAAATCTTGTGTTATTGTAAACATTCGGCATATCAGTTTACATTATTAATTTTCTGCGATACAGGCTAGAGTTAATATCAGGTATGAGCATACCTTTCCACAATGGCATGGTATATTTGAAATTGGCAGACTAACATAGGCAGATCCACCAAAATACTTCATTTTCAAAAGTTTTTTTTACACGTCCGCCATCGATTGCGCGTACAAAACCCACGAAAGTGCCCCCCCTTTCCAAAAACCTGGATCTGCCATTGGACTAATGTTGTAGAATTGTAGAAGAATGGTGTTCCAAGAGGGAATCTTCCAAGAGCGGGTGCAACCAACCGGGTGTTAACGCCATCTATTTATAAACATTCTTTAGAGTTTGTCAGATAGGCCTCGGATGTGGGGGATGCCTATGCCTGCTTTCAATTTCAGTTGTTGTTTTTTGTCGACTCATAATTTCATCTAAATTGATGTTGTAGACAAGCTCATCTCAAAACACGATATCCACGACCACGTTGGAGACGAATTAATTACTCGATGTCTAATTACTCACCGTTTCTCACTTTTCAAGATAGTAAAATGCCCGGATTTGTTTTAAGTACAGTAGATTATTGCACTGATAAAACAACGAAAATTTGTCTAAGATAGCTTTAATCACGTCTTCTTGAGCCTGAAAGGTGAGTTAAGCACCTACCTACGACGTACAATTGAGTATTAGGCAATTGTCATACATTAGTCTCGTGTTTATATGTGATAGGGGTAGAACGTGCACATCGGCTGTTAAGTGATTTAGTTGGGTCATTTCAGGCACTTTCGTGACCGCAGAGTGACAGAAAAGGTTTTATGATTGATTTCAGCTCTCAAATATATTGTAAGAGAATTGAGCGGGGATACCCCTCGCAAAAATCCGGGCAGAACGCGTGAGAGGCCAAAATCCAAAATGGCCGCCGTTGTAATAGCAAAAATGCAACTTTTTTAATATTTGACATACAATCATGTATAATACATCATGTTTAAGGTTTTGGGGGGTAAGAAAGTCATTTATGGTACTTTAAAAAAGATTTGACCTCATCTTGACCTTCAAATCCAAGATGGCCGCTGCGAGTTTTAAATAATCATAAGAATCTAAGTTTTGGACTTATAGATGGGTATAGTATATCAATTTTATGGTTAGCACAGCCAATCTGGTGATGTATTTTTGGTACAAATAAATCAACCATTTTTAAACCCTAAGGCGCAGGTTCAAATCCATATTATCCGAATGTAAGTAGAAATGTACGCAGGATCAAACGACTCTTCATTCTACATTACGCCAGGTCATTGACATCTCTGTCACACTTTATTTTTCTCAACTCACAGGGTTGCATATTTCATATTGTAAGCCTAGCGCATGCATGCTTATCAGTCACGTTACCGTCATTAGTTCACTCACCTGACCTGTACCCTTTTAAATGTGTATGTACCATGGAACAGTGAGCAAGTGTTCAGGATTAAGTGTGCTCAATGCCCACCATCAGATCACCTGGGAATCGAACGAGACGTTTTGGCCATGAGTACCACCCATACTTAAAAATGTTTTATTTGTGTCAAATGGTATTGGTAGTTAGACCAGCTGACCATCACAAATAATAATTTTTTACTTAGGGGATCACAAGGTCACAAGAAATATTCAATAGATTTGGGTGCAACTTTTCATCACTCCACCCACACTCAGTCTCTGAGATGTGTGTGATCTTCCAGAATATTTGAGTGAAGTTAAAAAAAACTAACAACAATATTACGTAAAATCGAAAGAAAAGAAAAGAAATACAAACCAACAACAAAAAAAAAACACACAAAAAACACAAAAAAAAAAAAAACAAAAAACAATACCCCCTGCAAACAAATACAATCACAAAATACCCCCAAATCACACATATAGATCCACATGCACAAAACGTCATCCTGCCACCCAGCAACCCTCCCCAAAGCACAACAGGCACGCGGCACTGACCGGGATGCGCGTGATCTTCCAGAAGACGGTGGTGTAGCAGACGGCGTTGACTAGCGCCGGCAGAAGGTAGAGTGCGGCACCGGTGCCGGCCGCGAACAGGCGCAGGCGGCCCGCGGAGGCTGCAACGACAGGACGGGAATGGAGATAGTCTAGTTTGTGGTGTTTAGTTATCGGAGGGGGAAAAATACCCTACCCCATTCTCAAGTCTCAGCAAAAATTCAAGGCCATGCTCACTAAATTTCTAACCATTCTCATATCACAATTTTACAATTTCACAATTTTTCAATATTTTCAAAGGAAATTGATCCACATTCTCATTTCTCATAAAGAATCAAGGCCATTATCACATCTCAAAATAGGTGTAATTTCTCCTCTTATCCGCTAGGCAGGAGCAGGGGACTCTACATTCATAGCAGATCATTGGTATTCTTAGCACGCTACAGTTTTCTTAACTCTCTGTGGGAGCCTACAACATGCATAGCGCAGCCGTATACGTAGTGTCGACGTGGTTAGCAATCATGGATCTTTTGCAATTTTATGTAAGTTGACCCCAAAGCAATGGGTCACACTGATTTTATATTTCTTTCTGGCTTGAATATTTCCTCTCTAGTCTAGATTTCCGTTCGTCCTCATGAACTTTCAACATTTGTAGCCTCCGAGGGTAGTCGATGTTAAAACTTGAGGTCAAAACATGAGCATTCGCCTGCATACACAGTTGATGTGTGGTTTATTTGAAAGATAGTGCTGAGCACTATATCAAGCGAGTCCATATAACAGCCAAGCTATTTCAATTAGCATGTAAATTTAGGCGTACAACTTGTTATGTCTGCAGTGCCATCGCTGTCTCATGAAAGCCCATCATTTCGACGTTACACAAGAGCAATGTCATTACTGCTGTGAAACCTGAGCCTGCGGTCGAGTTATTTCTGCGAGGAGCCCTCATGCACGGACATGTGGCCACATCCAGCTAGTTACAACTAGATGGACGTAAAACGAATAGATGTTACGTATATTGAAAACTCGAGGTTGAAGGTAGCACAATGTACAATGAGTTCGTGTACACGCGGAGAACGTGTGTTCCATTATCAAAAACGAAATTAGAAAATGTTTTTTTGTAAACGATCTTTTGCCGAAACGCATTTTCGCACACCCGATATCTTCATATATGAGGGATATTTTATTTTAAGTTGATTTATTATGAATTAAAGTGGTGTTATAAATGGCATACACAGGTTCCATGTGCACACATGCTCACTGTGCAATGCTCTAGTGAATAAAGAAGTTCGAGTTATCCAACATTCGAGTTATCAGAGATGATAGAAAATGTAACCTGATGCTCATAGATTCTATTGAGACGATTGTTGGCTGTGATAAAATGTTCATCAATAAGAATAGAATAACTTCTGTTATTCTTTCTAATGAATTTACTCGAGCTAGATTTATAATAAGTGCATCCAATATCATCTTTATAATTAGTATACCTATTGTTGGTAATTATTAAAATATTCTAATTACTTGATTATGTAATATTCTAAGAATGAAATACCAACAAAACACCAATGTTCATACCTATTGTTGGTGATTATTAGAATATTCTAACTACTTAATCATGTGATGTGCTGAGTATAAAACACGAATGTGTCATATTCAATAGCGCTGTGACCTTCTAGGAGAGAAGTCAACAGCTAGGACAGCAATGTATTAAATGCCAGAAGGAACTATTGCTGCAAAATCTAATGTCAACATCGCACACGGGGATGGTCAAGTACATTTGGTTCATTGTATCTAATTTGCACTTCATGGTTATTAACAAATTAAAAAATGCTTTTACGAAACTCCTTCAAACAAGAAAGAAACTGTAATTACATTAGAAAAATGGAAGAAAAAACACAGGAAACATCAGATTACGCATAGAGGCCAAGTAGAGAAACAATTCGTATGTACACATTTAATATGGTATGCTATTATGGCAGAAATACTCCCAAAATAAAATGTTGTCGCCAAAATTGAGTTTATTGTTTTTATATGGCTTGATTATGTGCCCATTGATCTAGAATGAAGGGGGTGGGGGTGGGTGCTGCTTTCCCCGTCATTAAATCCCGTTGTATGTGATAATGTCACATTTCACACTGAGTAAAGTGGACTCTGGTCCAAAATCTCACTTGTGTTTCCGGCTCCGAGGCTGCTATCCTCGACACCCACGGTTTCGCCGGCGGTGTGCGGATGCGACGTAGTGTTGACAGCGGCTGACTGGCTGTGGGCACTCGACAAAAACATGGTACAGATGCGCTCAGGAACGCTGTAGCCTACCTGTTAGAGTGGACACGCACTTTTAGTGATGTTTTCACATTTCCGACAAAATCGCACAGTTGTGGATTATCACAAGCAAGTATTGATTGTAGCTGGATACTTTTCCAACCATCACTAAGACCGTCAAGTATGTTTAGGGATGGTGCAATATTTACCAAGCAGAGGGGACCGGTGCATATCGAAAACCTTGTCTGAAAAAGGTCTTGTCCCATGCTGACGTGATGAATAAAAAACTGATGTCCCATGACCTCTAATCATACAAAATCTTTGTCCCCTCCCATGAATATAAACTGCGAGATAAAATTGAATCATAAGGTTGAGAATCCGCAAAAGGAATTTAAATAATTTGTACCAATTTGCTCACGTCGAAATGGGACTTCAGCAGCTGAGAAAAAGCACACGTCCCATGCCCAACGAGAATGACAAATCAGCAGGTCCCCCTACCTTGCACCTTGAAAAAAGTAGGCCTACCTGCCCCCCTACCAAATGCACCGGTTACCCCTGTCTGGTAGATATTGTACCGTCCCTTAGTAAATAGTTAATATAGTAAATACCCCTAGTTTTGAAATGGGCATTTTACATGTCGGGTTTAAATACGTATCTGAATCTTAATTAGTACGTTGCAGGATCCAAAGATGCAAAAATACGTAACGCAAGGAATGTGTTTGGAAATGACAATAAGACTGGTTAGAAAACTACAAGAAATTCGCCTCCACACTTTATGTAACTGTCACAGTGATTGAATGAAAAGCAAGAAATTCGCCTCCACACTTTATGTAACTGTCACAGTGATTGCATGAAAAGTTGTTACACGTATACTGACTAAACGATATCTGATTAACATATTAATTGTTTTGTAAATCATAATGCAATTATATGATTTAAATATGAATTGTTAGAATACACGTACAGAGTGTTATTTCATCTACATGACATTAATGCTGCCAGAAACGCCCTGCTGCAAGTTACGGTGCTTTTGATAATATCAGTGTACAGAAATTAAAGTTATCAAGTGCGCATACATCCTGTATGGCATCCTGTCATTAAAAACTACTATGAACAACCGCATCGAAACTAAATCGAAAGTTTAATGGTGATTCATTTATCTTGGAGTTGATAGACAGACATACATCATTATATATTTTAATCAGGATAATAGTTCAATTATTTGCATTGAGCTTTCAATAGGAACTCCTATCTTGATCACAATGAGGTAACGAGTCGTCACTGTGCGCGCGGGAAAGTCCCCAGCTGCGTGCGGTCGTGCCCCCCCCCGCCCCCATGGGTCAGCACATTAGTCCATATATCCGGTAGTCTATGTCTCTATCCCATCCCTATTCAGGGTGGCTTCAGTTTTCTGATCTGAATGGCTTCCTTGACTCCTCTTTCGAAATACTGGGGTTCAACATACAGTATCTTAGTCTCATCAAGTGAGATACCATGACCTTGTTGATCAATGTGGATATGGCGCAACATTTCTGAGCCAGTGAAACTGGGGTGTCTATGTGCTAAGAACTGTGTCTTTACAGATCTTTCTGTTTCCCCCACATATGAAGCATCACAGTCACTACACTTGATCTGATACACTGGCCCAATCACTCTGTCTTTGTCTAAGTGGTCCCCAGGTCTCACCAACAACTGCCTCAATGTGTTTACTGGTTTAAAGAACACTTGAACCTTAAACTTACTCATCACCCTTCTAATGTGTTCTGAAATACCCATGACATAGGGTATTACAACTAGAAAGAGGAGTCAAGGAAGCCATTCAGATCAGAAAACTGAAGCCATCCCTGAATAGGAATGGGGGAGACATAGACTACCGGACATATGGACCAATGTGCTGACCCATTGGGGGGGGGCATGCAGCTGGCGACTTTCCCGCACGCAGAGTGACGACTCGTGACGTCATTGTAATTAAGATAGGAATTCCTATCCAAAGCTCAATGTAAATGATTGGACTATCATCCTGATTAAAATATATAATTATGTATGTCTGTAGATCAAAACTGTTCAAGAACACCGCGTCACTAGAACAACGTTGACGTACGGGCAATCAAGATAAATAAATTGCAAAGCCCACTTTAATTAAAAAGTGCCCAAAATTGAATCACTTCGGTGGTACCTCATACCGCATAGTTGTCTAAGGTTTAAACAAAATCAGTTCAACAGTAAACACTCTAACTTGTCTAGCTTGTCCAAACACATACATACATACATACATACATACATACATACATACATACATACATACATACACATACATACATACATACATACATACATACATACATACATACATACATACATACATACATACATACATACATACATACATACATACATACATACATACATACATACATACATACATACATACATACATACATACATACATACATACATACATACATACATACATACATTCATACATACATACATACATACATACATACATACATACATACATACATACATACATACATACATACATACATACATACATACATACATACATACATACATACATACATACATACATACATACATACATACATACATACATACATACATACATACATACATACATACATACATACATACATACATACATACATACATACATACATACATACATACATAGTACATACTAGTACATACATAGTTAGAAACGAATCAATCACTAGGCTTTCGGTTCAGCTGATTAATCTAATCACTGCACCTATCTACTTATCTACTGCAAGGAGTACACCTAGGCCTACATACATCTACCATTGCTACACAAAACAATACGTATAGGCATTCCCATCCTATGCCTTCAAAATCTAGTTCAATTTCACGTACAAAACGTTTTAATCAGCAAGCTATGAAATTATATTCTAAATCGTGCATTCATCATCTATTGTAATCGACACTAGTGTACACTATTCTTGAATAAAGTCTATGGTACACAATTCTTGCCTGGTACCTGATATCGTCCTCAATCTAAGACACGGAACCAAATCTGGGCAATCAATTGTAACTTACAAGCAAGTGAGTCACCATGTTGCTATCTTACTTGGCAGAATGTGCACCTCAGTATGAGCATATAACTGTAACATAAGTGATTACACACTAGACGTACGAGTTGCATTGATGGCTAAAGTTCATCTCATCTGAGAGATACATTTTGGGGGATAGATAGGCATAAGAATGTAATAATATGATACAGTTAGGTTAGACGCTATGATCAAACATTTAACTTCCCCCACTTCATGAGACTCTGTGTCATCTCCAGGACATGTACATACGGGCACTCTGTCTGCCTGTTCTACTATGCAGCTAACAAATTCAGTTTCACTGACCACTACCATATTTACCTGTATGTTGTTGAGTATGAGTGGCAGGTTGATAGTGAGGATGACAATGACTGTCCAGACACCCAGGGCGACCGCCATGACGGAGCGGCGGAAGAAGCGCAGGTAGACCTGCCGGCAATGGGAGCAACATGAAACAACGACCGCAGTGAGTGTCGTATTTACATCATTCTTGATAGTGCTCCAATCTGATTATGAAATAGACTATAGATTCATTGGATATATGAGAGCTTTACGAAATCATTTTAACCCACTGTCAACTGTATTTGAATTTGTAACGTTGTGGCTCCACCCCTCCACCTCCTCGCTCGTGGGTGCACAATATACCTCATTAAAATTTAGCAAGACACCGTGGCATCACGCGTCCACATGAAACAAATGCAGTTCATTAAAAGTTCCAATTAAGACTAACTCACCACCATATACCACAATAAAGTTCCGCAAACCTCCACATATATACAGTATATATGACTAGTCATATATACCATATACTGTATGGTATAGTGTTTGTAAACCATAGTACTAGACTATTATATAGTAATATATACCGCTACCCCCTCCCATGATGCTGAGGCTCATGGTTGTCATCAGCCCACTGTAGGCTCCCCGGCCCGGCCCTCGTGCCTACCTTGTCTGAGCAGCAGAGGACGAGCCTGCTGAGCCCCATGAGCGTCTTGGCGCCGGCCGTGATGCCCGTGCCGGTGTGCAGCAGCGCCGCCGTCAGCGAGCACAGTGCCCACGGCAGCGGCCAGCTGGACATGTCAGGAGGACGGCAGGTTAAGGCCAACAGCACGGTCACACAACTCACAACAAAACTCACAACTCACAACAGGGGATTGGTGAGGGAATCGGAATAAGAGGGGAGATGGGGCTGGGCTAGATGTACGGTCCGGGCGAGATGTGCGGCTGGCTGAAAGGAAGACCCAGCCTCACAGACATGGCACCGGGCGGCTAATGAGAAAATCCCGATTGTTATGTTTGATTTTTAGCACATGTACTCGAGTATTTAAAAAATCAAGTATTTTACTACAGCGCAACCTTAACAGGGCGTGTTCAATAATGTTATATATGCATGTATGTTTATGAACGGTAAAAGTTAAAAACAAAAATGAAAATAAAACAACAAACAAACATCAATTCACTGAAGCCTCGGTTCCCGTTCACTATTTGTAGTCATGGTCCTAGCACCCCATTTGCAAACCTCGAACCTGACACATCTTCCAGCACTATGTACACTTTGCACTGATGAGAGCTTACACACGTGAAGATGTGAATTCGGCCAGCACTAGGAGGTTGGCTGCACTTTCTGCACTCACGTGTGCACGCACGCACGCTCACACACACTCACACTCACACACTCACAGACACACAAGCACACAGGCGCACTCATCTTCACCATGTTTCATACATTAACCTTTGAACGTTCCAATGATGATACCATAGACATACACCGATGTGAATCACACAATCACCACGTAGTCAGCTGTCCATACTCCCCACCCACCTCTACACACATACCTCTCTCTCCCCCACCCGGCCCCCTCCTCTCCCCAGTGCGCACCTTCCTCTGACGACGCCGTACACGTGTAGTGGGGTGAAGCCGGCCATTACCAGCAGGTCGACGGCGCTCAGCGACATGAGCAGGAAGTGGAGCACGCGCCAGCGGCGGCGGCAGTACACCAGCGTGATCACCAGCACCTGGCGGCAAGACCCAAATCAGGTGATACAACACATCTATGGGGCAATCTATGTGGTTAAGCTATGGGGTAATCTATGTGGTAATCTATGGGGTAATCTATGTGGTAAAATCTATGGGGTAATCTATGGGGTAATCTATGTGGTAATCTATGTGGTAATCTATGGGGTAATCTATGAAGTAATATATGTGGTAATCTATGGGGTAATCTATGGGGTAATCTATGTGGTAATCTATGGGGTAATCTATGGGGTAATCTATGGGGTAATCTATGGGTAATCTATGTGGTAATCTATGGGGTAATCTATGGGGTAATCTATGGGGTAATCTATGGGGTAATCTATGGGGTAATCTATAGGGTAATCTATGGGGTAATCTGTGGGGTAATCTATGGGTTAATCTATAGGGTATACCTATGGGGTAATCTATGGGATAATCTATGTGGTAATCTATGGGGTAATCTATGGGGTAATCTATGGGGTAATCTATGTGGTAATCTATGGGTAATCTATGTGGTAATCTATGGGGTAATATATGGGGTAATCTATGGGTAATCTATGGGGTAATCTATGTGGTAATCTATGGGGTAATCTATGGGGTAATCTATGGGTAATCTATGTGGTAATCTATGGGGTAATCTATGTGGTAATCTATGTGGTAATCTATGGGGTAATCTATGGGGTAATCTATGGGGTAATCTATGGGGTAATCTATGTGGTAATCTATGGGGTAATCTATGGGATAATCAATGGGGTAATCTATGTGGTATCTATGGGGTAATCTATGGGGTAATCTATAGGGTAATTCATGTCATCTATGTGATCTATGAGGTAATGGTGTAGTATAACTATATTTTGATTATTTATTGGATGAGCGTGCTGCATCAACAGTCAATCTACCGATACAATGGGCTCTAAAGTTTCAAGCACATTGCAACTATCGTCAGGTATATGGGACACTGGCAGATCCAGGTTTTCAAAAGGAGAGGTGCACCATGGGGATCTCATGGGTTTCGTAAGCGCGTTCGATGCAGAACATGCCAAAATCCATGGAAATTATGTATTTTGGTGGCAAAAAGGGTGGGGTTGGAGATCGGGCGCCCCTGCGGCCCTTTGATCTGTCTATGAGGGAAAGGGAGTTCTAAATTTTATAATAGACAAAGTGTTTGGCTTGCGTTTTTAATGAGTAAATGTCAGTGTGGTCACTGGCACCTGCAGCAAACCAAGTGTGCGCTTGTTTATATTACTTTCGGGTTTGGATCCGGTAACGACCAGAAAGGAAAGGAGACAAGGTCCTGACATGGTCAAGACTAACAAGACTACGATAAAAGTAACTCTTCACATGGTCTTGACATGGTCTTGACATGGTTTCGACAAGGTTAGGACCTGGTTCAGACATGGTCCCCAGAAAGCATTGCTTTATTACTTTTACTTTTCTTCTTCGGTTTGGTCAGTTATTCAAAACCTGTAAACGATTAAAACGTCATGAGCAAACAAGCTACGGCAAAGAAGTTAGAAGGCGTACATTTTCAACTTCCAACTTTTTGTTGTGATAAAAAGTCGTGGATGCACGGCGACGTTTTTGGCAAGATCAGAACAGGAGTAGCTAAGGATAAAAAAGTTACGGCAATGTCCCAAGAAGGTCAGGACACCAAAAATGTGACAAGTCTTAACCTTGTCTTGATCATGTGATTACGACTAGTTGAATGGGGGGTGAGGGTGTTAAAGACGCACGCATCCATCTTCCCAACGTTTTGGATTCTGCACACCGAACTGGCACACTAGAGTAATCAGCATCTCATAGACCACTTTTCTAATCACTGTCTCAATGAAATATTTATGTACGATCGTAGTGCAAAATTCTGCCGCTAGGTGATTAGTCTCGATCAACTAGACCCTGTTATGGAGTAGACGAGGAAACGATTTAGTCTCTATCAATGGTTGTCTAAATAATTCCCAAAATGCACTGTAAAACACGTTAAAAGTCACGTGATTTGGTTCGCGTGTCTAAAATTACCCAGAGTTCATGGATAAGATAAATCGTGTATTGAGTTCGGTCGCCCACGTGACTCACCAAGACGTGCCCCAGCAGCCCCGCGGCCACCACGAGCAGGTACAGCCCGCCTCCCAGCCAGGCCGCCACCTCGGCGGACAGCCTGCAAGGCAGAACCAGGAGATGCAAAACATGAATACCCATGGGTGAACGTCTGGGGTGAAGGGGGATGTGCATGTTTCATACTTCCTTGGATGAACGTGCTGCTTACCCAGTGATTCCACCAATGGATTCCAAAGTTTCAAGCACTCTGAGACTTTCTATGTTAATGTGTATTCCAATTAATGACAGTTGTTTGCAAGACAGTAGAACCTCTCTCCCATAAGCTACCCAGTGGATGGTTTCATGTGTTCTCAATAGAAAGGTAATGTAGCGGACGCCGCACAAACACGTCCAAAGCTATTATCAAGGTTGCCATTTCTCATAGTTTTGTCATTAATTAATGTTTAATATGCTTGTTAGAGGACAACTACTGATTGCTTCTGTAACAGTATCTGCAAAGCTTAAATATCACATATACCTCGGTCACTGTTTGAGACACAACATTAGACGTGGGTTGCTTAACCGCCGGTATGTGACCTTGATCGAGCCAGGCATTAGCTGGTCCTGGTTGTATCGATTGAACTATTATGGCTCTAGAATATTAACTGTTTTTGCTTCAATTTATATTGTTTTCTTTAGTTAAAACCGTAATCATGTGTTTTCTGTTTTCATACATACATAGATTATGCTTATCTTTAAACCTGTCACTTAATTTCAATATAATTATAATGTACTCATACTCGTCTCAAAAGATGTGGTTTTAATGGGAGGTTCCGCTCTATTTGGACATTACTCACCTGCCATGGAAAGACAGCGTGGAGTTGGCGGTCTCTTCTGCCAGCCACTGACCACTGGTCAGCAGGACAGCGGCAGTGGCCGCCGGGGTTGTGTCGGTTTGCGGCAGGGCGCGGGCGATGGACGCCGTGGTGGCGGCCGGTGCCGGCTAGTGGGTAGATGGGGCATACGGTTAGCTTAAGCATCAGCAGTCTGTTGTATTGTGTAGCAGCTTAGATTCAGATCATTCAACCACAAGACATAGATTTGTAGGAAGCAGATATGGTCGTCATATTGACAGCAAGAGTGATACTTTGTTAAAGTGTCTCTGAGTAGAAAGGGGTGGGCTCACGAGTAAAGGTGAAGGTGTGTGGTCTCCAGCCAATGGACCCAATGTTGATGGGATTCCCATTTTGTGTGTGCACTTGCGTGGAGGGGAGGGGGAGTGGGGCGCACAGTTTTTGAATGCTCAATGTGTAGGTTCAACATTATCCTGAGGCAATTGATTCAACTCCGGATCCTAACATTTCTTACATTTCCCCAAGATCATACCATGAAGCGGTTTCAAAATACAGGTTGTCGTGTCTTTTAATGGGCGTTTGCGTTGGTGTATTGGTCATAGGTAGGTATGACAGTGTTATATGAATGGTCTTATCATGAATACAAAACGCAGTAGACGGGTTCTCACGTGATGAGGTGGTGCTAATTTCAGGAGGTTTTACTGTGGGCAATTATTCTAATGACGCTTTATTGCAACACTCACATTACAGAAATAATCAGAATTCAACACCGACGTCGCATCATTGCATTAATTGAAAACTAACATGAGACAAAGTACAATTCTTATATTTTGTATGCGAGGTTCAAGAACTCGGGCCAAAAAACGGGAAAATACTGTTTGGACTTGATGTACAACAACCGGACTAGTGTCTAACATTTGTTGAATTTTCGTAGGCACTGCAGGTGTTTGATTACAACACATCATGGTAACAATAAGTTTAATAACAATGAAATTATAGACAAGTCGGTGAAAATTATGACTGTAATATGAACTGTTGTTGATGCTTTCAACATTTGAAATAAATGTTGAAACATTTAGACATTTATCTATTATGATTATGTTAAAAGCACGAAGCTCGAAGCACGAAGATGAAACATTACCGTTAACAATGGGGGGAATTGGGGGTGGGGGCAACATTATACATATACTATTATATATATATATATATATATATATATATATATATATATATATATATATATATATATATATATATATATATATATATATATATATATATATATATATATATATATATATATACATAAACTATATATATATATATATATATATATATATATATATATATATATATATATATATATATATATATATATATATATTATATATATATGGATGGTTTGTGGTGGCTATGAATACAGGATTTCAATACATAAAGTGGGGTGGGTGGTGCCTCCGTACCCATCCCTACTAGACCTGCCAGTAGTTAAAATATTTAGTCCACCCAGCCGAGTGTTAATGATCAACAATAACAACAATGGTTACAGCAACACCGGTTATATAAATACTCACACCTCACAATGATAATTTCGCAGATGAAGCTGTACGACTTTGACATTTAACCATTTGACATTTGTGGTTATTTTTCCGGGGCGTGGCAGATGCTGATTAGCCGCCGTTTTAAGGACATTCATTTTATCACCAAATCACACCTTTGACAAGGTCACGGTTACGAAGTCTCAACTGGAATATTGTTATTGCAACTGCTAGCTTTGGGTGGCAGGTGATTAAGCGTCATCGTCATATCTTGTGATTCAAGGCCTGTAATATTCGTGAAAGTAGGTCCCAAAATCCAACCAATCACAACCCCCTGCCGAAATGTTCAGCGGCATTGAGATCAATGATAACAATGTGACTTTTATTTCTTGGCACTGCTGTCAAGTTCAGCACGATTGTGTGGGTCTACCCCACGGATTGATAATAAACATGGACTTGTAAAGGCAGTGTGAATGATATAGCAGTGACAAGGACGGTGATTAAGGCAGCAATACCAAATGGTCCTGGAAAAGATCAAAATTTTCTGTATATGTGTTCTTTCTACTGTATTTATCACAACAAGATTGATAAGTAGATGAACCGACAAGCTAAAGCTCTGTTCAGCTGCATTGTTGCTCTTTAAAATGTGTAGTCTTCTGCTTTTCACGTTTATATAGTGTCTCGCACCACACAGTCAACGCTACAATGTCACTTGGTGTCATTTTCCATACAGATCCTGGGCATGGATCTGACACTTACACAACATTGAATAAAGACCACAAACCATTCCATATTTCTTCAACGTTTGTTGAAGTGTCGTATGCATTTGCCTGTATGTGATTACGTATACAATATGTCATAGTAATAATAGGTTCAATAGCGATGGCATTATAAGACAAAGACAAATGAGTGTAAATCATGACTGTAACATGAACTGTTGTCGATGCTTTCAGCTTTGTAATGGGTGGGGGTGGGGTGAGGGTGGGGGAAGGGGTGAGGTGAGGGTGGGGGAAGGGGTGGGGTGATTGAGGGTGACCTGTCCCAATCCCTGCTGGATCTACCCGTGGTTAACACGTGTAGTCCACCCAGCCCAGTATTAATGATAAACACTCAGCAAGATTATAGTAACACCGGTTATATGATAATTTCACAGCTGAAGCTGTACGACTTTCACAGTCAACCATTTGACATTTGTAGCATTATTTGTCCCTGGCGTGGCAGATGATGATTAGCCGCCGTTTTAAGGACATTCATTTTATCACCAAATTACACCTTCGATAAGGTCACGGCCACGAAGTCTCAACTGGAACATTGTTATTGTTCATCTACTCATATGTTTCATGATAATAGAAGGCGCCACAATTGTAGTGTTGTGGTCTTTGGTAATCGTCACGTTGTTTGTGTACAGTTTTTATGTCAGAAGCAGGAGGTTTGGGTAGCAGGTGATTAAGCACGGGAGACCACTGATCCTGGAATAGTTCAAAATTGTGCATATATTTTCCCCTCTATTCAATTGTATGTTCCACATAACAGTCTTAAAACCGGTACGTAGATGAACCGACAAGCTAGAGCTCTGTTCGGCTGCATTGTATTGCTGCCTTTTAAAATGTGTCTTCTGCTTTTCAGTTTTACAGTCAATTCTACAAACAGCCCCAACCTCTGATTACACGCACGCACGCACGCATTCACAATTCTACAAACAGAGAACCCAAACCATGGATTTTCAACGCACGCACGCACGCACGCATGACACATTTTACCTACACACAAGGTCCTCCCGAACTCCCAAACACGCACACATAGCTTACATGCAACACCTATTATACCATATCCACAGGTCCTGCAGGCCTCAATGGGTCCAGTTTTGGCGGTCTTTGCAAGTCAAAAGGTCCTGCCAGGCTCCAGCACCCTGCTGGATCTGACATCCTGCACACTGTAAATGCACACATACAGTTTGCTTGGCACCAAAACACATATACATAAACTCAATGCACACTAATCCACACTAAGTGTCTTCCACCTCCTCCGGTGGGTCTGAAGTGCATTGCAAAAACAGCGCATATATCCAGCACCATCCACATTGGGTTGATGCCGGTGAATAGTCCCTGCTGAGTATGCCGGCGGTAACTATTCAGCAAGGCTTGTAAATGCATGGGCTTTACAATTTGCATTGGAAACTCATTTAGTTACACGTCCCAATCTTTTTTACAACTGGAGTTTCTACTTCACCACTGACTAGCCAACTATATGCTCATCCAATTACGCAACGGCAGTTTCCAATTTATCATATAGTACGGTGAGATCAGAACTATACAAACTTACAACCGTCCAGAGACTACACACATGTTTCCCAATTGGTGAGATTTGGGCTGCTTTCTACATGTTACAGTCATCACCAACGCTCCTTTCTTGTACCTGAGGTCAACTTTACACCCGAGATACGTGAGAGGCAAGTAACATTACGTACTTAAAGGACACTAGCATACAATCACCAAGGTAGGTAAGCACTGCGTGACAGCACACACGCATACTAGTATATACTAATTACATTGTGAGTGTGAATTGCACAGTATTGCCAAGGGGTTATAAAAAAGAACACATAATCAAATAATCACGTACCTTAGTGGAAGGATTCTCACGTATGTGGAACTTGCGTATGACGTGAAAGCGATTTCGCGCACTCCAGGGATGCTTCACTATGTTTTGACGTCAAACTGGCAAGGTCCTATGCGGACAGACGGAATTGCCGCACGTAGTTACCGCTGATCTTCCTCGTATCTCTGGTGTAAGGTCGATGTTAACAGCTGTCAAATCACACCAAGTGTGCTGCCTGAACATCCACGGACAGTCAAATTTTGCATTCAACTTCCATGAGATGACATACAATTAGATCTGTACACGGGCTTCGATGTCTGCGTAACACCTGGAGAGGCACCACCGTCAGCCTGCAGGAGATGGTCAGCAGCACGTCGTTATAAGTCAGGTGACCGGAAGAGCGGGCAGCGACGACGGCGGCGGCCCTAGTCTATGCGAGTGAGCGCTCAGCACCGTCAACAGAGGCACGCTCAAAGGGAGGTCGACCTTTGTGTGTGCGATGTTATATTTTGTATGAATGATAATTCTAACAACCATTGTATGTTATTGAGAAGTAAAACACTCATTATGATGTTGATTTTTTTCTTGATTTGCTAATGACCATGACATTCTCAGTAACATACATATTGCACGCGTTCTATGTTTCAAGGCAGTAACTGAGCCTGATAAACAGTGAAAACAATGTGTGATGAAAGGCAATCGTCTGCATGAGATCATGACATCGCAAATAAGGTCTATCTCCAGTAGAATATATTCCACAGTTAATACTTTTAGCTGTATTCTGTGAGATCTTCACACATATTATATTTTGCAAACAATTACATTTTCCACAAATTCCTTGAACTTTCACTGATTTCAATATGCTCTGAATTTTGTGAGCTTAAAACGCATTTGCCTCAAACACGAAGGCGAAGACGCCAGCTAAAGCACGAGTAATATCACCAAAACTTGGGCTGCTGGCTTAAACAACAGCAGGAAGCGGCCTGCTCTAATTTCAGTTTTAATAGGTAAACATCAGATTAATTATCTAATGCCAATGACATGGGATGCTGCAATAATTGAAATAGTCGTGACTCTCCACAATTAATGCACACTACAATTAACTGTTTAGCGGACACAAGTTTTCATTGTGTGGGGATGGTTATTGCGTTTTTTATTTTTATTTATACATGAGATTAAACTTGATAGATGTAGATTACTCAACTCTCTGTTGTATGGCAATATTGGACACGAACTTTGGAAATGCTTTATTCATTTGCTTGTCATAAAGTTGCAGCAAATATACTGTCTTAGAGGAAATAACGTACATTTTATTTACGACCCTACTAATTAAATACATGTATGTGTTAAAATAGAATAAAATAAGACATGTTTTGGAGCTGGCAAAATATGAAAGGTTATTTCCTTAATCCTATAACCTATGAGCAGCCGCCGCCGCCATAGCAGCAGCAGCAGCAGCAGCAGCAGCAGCAGCAGCAGCAGCAGCAGCAGCAGCAGCAGCAGCAGCAGCGATGGTTGCAGCAGGAGTAACAGCAGCGGTTATTTGGGGCAACTACGACGACAACAACAACCAATTGTGCGAACCCACATTTGTTTTGTCCTGTCCTAGTGGTCTTGATATGCCACCATGATATGGGGTAGACAAGTAATGTGTGTTGTGATGCTTTCATTGTTTCTCTGCTGTCACCAAACATCTAAAGAATACCATGCCAGTCAGTGAGTTTTTTTTTCATGATGGACAGTACTAATGGTGCAAGGAGCGTTTTACCACACACAGTATGTCACTTGGAATGGGCAGATAGATCCAGGGGCGCAGGATCCTCTTTAGTACCAAAATATTTCATTTTCATGTTTGTTTTGTCATATCCGCTACCGATCGCGCACACAAAACTCATGAACTCCCTTAATCATGTTTCTCACATGGTGTTTAGCCAACTGTTTATATAATTGGCAAATTATTTTATAAAAAATGATCACAAACAGTTATATTTCGGTGTCCATAGCAACAAAAAATTATGGGAATCAGCGATAACGCTGCGATATTGATGCTCACTTTTCTAGATAAATTTGCGAGGGCATTAAATGACAATTCATGTTGCAGTTCAAGGCAAAACACACTAAACTAAAATTATCTGTAATAGATTTGGATACTTCCGCAGTGTTCTCAAGTGGTGTGCGTTATTATTCTATGCTAATTTGATACTATAAATATCGATGATAACTAGGTGTGGGGTTGGAGCAATGAGTTGGGGTGGTTACATATTAATGTAAACAATTGAAGCATAAATGAACAACAATATTAGTGTATAATAAGAAGAGTATGAAATTAGATTTTTCAAATATATTTGTAGATCTGGTAATAGGCAATTTCGTTCTATCACAATGTGTATAATAATGCTTTTCTAAACATTATTTTTTTTTTTTGTAATTTTGCACTTTATTTTATTAATTTGGAAAATTTTTTCGATTCTCAAGAATCCTTTTCAATCATAAACTAAAAACCAAATGAAATTAGGTAATTTTCAAAGTATATTTGTAGATCTTTACTTAACTTGTAATAGGCAATGGTTGGAACTCATGATTATAAATCTAAAAGTTGTAAAAACTGTATTCTAGTCCGGATCTACTAAAACCCGAGGAACCAAACGTGACCAAACCGATGCGTGACATGTTTGGTATGGTGTGGTCCAGGGAGTGTCACGGCAGTTTGTTTGTTTGCGTGTTCTCTTTATTCAAAAACATATTACACTATAACTGGGAGTCATGTGTTATGTGCTCGATAGACAAGTGAGGTATTGTGCTTTAAATCTAGGAGTAGTTCTCAGATTAGTCCCGGAACTAGTCCCAGATTTTGCAATATATAGTGTGATTGTGATTGTAGTCCAGGTTTCTATGAAAAAATGGGAGACCCTGAGCTTATTTAATCAGTGCTTGGTCCCGGATTAGTCTCGGATTAGTCCAAGATCTAGTCCCGGCCGGGATTAGTATTTATGCGCGAGAGGCAGTCAGGTTTACTGTATATCGTTTGGAACATTGGTCTGAAATGAATACGGTATATACATGTTAACATTATCCGACAGGTAATAGGAGTGTCTTTCCATTTAGCGTCTACATGAATACTGGTTACTAAAACTTTATTTCCAATTATGCTACTTGAACGTACAATTGTAGCAATAAGATATTATGGTTACAGTCCTATCTATAGAATACAAGAATTGTGATTACATAATGATATATGTGTTACAAACATAGCATAGTATAATCATTAACTGGTTTATCTGTTGAAGGAGGTGATTTTGCAAGACGAGAGGATTAATAAAAAGAATGAATCCTATATAATAATGCAATCAGTGTGACAAAGTAAAAGAATGTGATAGCAATGATCTCATAAACACAATTAAATATGTCCTTGAATGATGTTGGATAGATGTGAGGACATAGTTACAGAGATAGATGACAAAAAAATGGAAGAAGAACACATCATAGATGCTCTGAAAAAGTTTGACTATTCGAAGTGGTCGTTTAAGAAGGTAAAGAAACAAATAGCTGAGAAGATGGAGAGAAAGAAAGAGAAGAGAAAGAAAGATCAAGACCAAGTGAAATCAAAAGCCTAGTGATTCTACCATATGTAAAGGGTGTCACTGAAGGAATTACAAGAATCTTGAACAAGCATAAGGTGGCAACTGCTGTAAAGCCCATTCAGAAAATCAGGAACTTGTTGGTGCACCCAAAAGATATAGTAGAGATGAGTGAGAAATGTGGAATGGTGTATAAGATTCCTTGTGGATCTTGTGAGAAAGTTTACATCGGGGAAACAGGAAGAAAGCTGGGCATTAGAATAAAGGAACATCAGAAAGACGCTGAACAACATGGAATGTTGAATTTCACCAAAGCTGCCAAAAGAGAGTCTGCTACAGAATTCAACAAAAGTGCCATCACAGATCACGTCAATAAAGAAAATCACAAGATTGATTGGAAGGGGATGACAGTTCTAGACAGAGAGAGTGATGGTAGGACTAGAGCTATCAAGGAAGCTGTTCACATCCGGATGCAAACTCAGACCATGAACAGAGATGAGGGGGCCTATCAGCTTGCGAGAGTCTACGACCCAGTGCTTGCCGCAGGCGGGGACGGCGGCCGTAAACCATGATCTGACATGCGCAGTAGTGTTTGTGAAAATGTCTGCAGAAGCAGACGAAACTGTCAAACATTTATAAATTATTGAGTGTTGTGAAAGATGAAGATAATATATTTTACAATTAAGTATGTTTCATAACTCTATCTGTCCATTGACCACATTCGCATATAGTACGACAACAAAAGTAAATGCATCAAAGATCATTACACAGAAAACCGAATGCAATCATCATACCACTCCATCACCATATTCTCACTTTTCAAGACATAGATGAAACATATGACATTTGAATGTGCATGCCCACCCCTTAATTTCAACATTCACTGAATCCACATCCCTTTAGTCAAGTTGACTACCTTCATAGACAAAACGACAGCCAAACTCGTATAGTGAACTGCACTACAAGTAAAGATGCTGGCTCATCATAGTGACCAACTATTGACCACAGAGGATCACGAATGCTGAGCCTATTATTGATCTACTTCAGCACAACGCTCTGATCTGAAAGGAGAGCAGAAAGTCTATGCGTCGGTTCAACCCGCTTTTGGTCTGTCAATGCACAATTCCAATTGTCCATCATTCCCGCCCTTCGTCCCATCCTCCTTCCACCCGCCTGCCCCCTCTCTGGTCGCTCCATCACTAGCCGAGCCTGGCCCTGCTGCCCTTGTCCACACACGGCTGGAGGCTGCGGAAGGTGCGGTGGATCTGGTCGCCCATGGCCGAGTGGATCGGCAGTTTCCAGAACAGGCCGTCCAGCGAGTCCGGGTCCGGCGTGGAGAAAAATGCATGAAGCTGCAACAGATTACACAATCTTAACATTATTCATTGTTCACTACTTTGCTATGGAAGAAATGAAGAACGAATACAACAATGCACCAATAGGATATAAAGTTAATGACAAAAACGTGGATCTTAATAATGTGGTACAGGCAGCAAGGTAGTCATTCATTCATTCATTCATTCATTCATTCATTCATTCATTCATTCATTCATTCATTCATTCATTCATTCATTCATTCATTCATTCATTCATTCATTCATTCATTCATTCATTCATCGTTTCATTCATTCATTCATTCATTCATTCATTCATTCATTCATTTATTCAGGCAGCCAGCCAGCCAGCCAGCCAGCCAGCGAGCGAGCCAGCCAGCCAGCCAGTTAGACAGGCCAGCCGGCAGGCAGCCAGTCAGCCATGCAGACAGACACATAGACGGACTCACGTGTCGCGCGCCGATGACCTTGTAGATGTTGGTGACGAGGTCACTGTCAGAGGCCATGACCCGGCACACCGCCTCTGCTTCCTCCCGCCACACGGCCTGGAACGCTTCCTGCGTCACGCCTGGAGTAATGATGGTTTATAACATGAGCACCGTGACACGGCTAGTAACATTTACTATACTTATACCACTTTGATTTAGAATCCTGGATTATACCACTCTCGATGGGGTTATCGGTGATCTCTTTTTGAAGGCCCGGGTACTAATAAACACAAGCAGAACTGACCATCGCTTACATATCTTATTCGCCCACGTGCACGTGGCCGTCCTCCATTGACACTCAATAGAAGAAGATCCCACTGCTGAGAAAGTGTTCATTACTTATGACATCTTTGGTTATATAATAAGTAGCAAGAATGTGATAGGAGAGGATAGCTTTATATTCACATATAATCATAGAGGGTAAGGTCTAATTCTACTTTTTCGTGGGGTTTAAAATCACAGGTTGGGGTGAGAGATTTTTCACATGATAACCTCCCAGAGCACTGACCCCTGTGCTCGAGTGCGGCTGACATCCAGAAGAACCTGTTGTCGGGATCGTGGGTCTTGTATCCGGCAGCCGCCATCTCTGCCGCCTCCGCCAGGTCCGCAGGAACACCCAGGTCCTAC
The DNA here is from genome assembly GCA_019095985.1 of Streblospio benedicti. NCBI lineage: Eukaryota > Metazoa > Annelida > Polychaeta > Spionida > Spionidae > Streblospio > Streblospio benedicti. Next base: position 16,213,373 of record CM032663.1, read on the forward strand.
AGGGGACAGGGATATATCAAACATTTTTTGATTTGGTTAAAGTAGTTGGTGATGCCTACTAGGCCTATTGCATAGATTGTGGCACCAGAATATGTATTTTCATGTTTGTTTTGGCATATCCGCTATCGATCGTGTGTACAAAACTCATGAGATCCCTTAATCATGTTTCTCACATGGTTTATATAATATTAAAACGTGATCACAAAGTTATATTTTAGTGTCCATGGCAACAAGCACATTATGGGAATGTTGAGCTGTTATTGATACTCACTTTTCTAAACACATTTTGCGAGGGCATTAAATGACAACTCATGTTGCAAACAGGAAATATGACCAGCTCAAGACAAAATGTACTAAAATTGTCTGTAAAGGTTTGAATATTTCCAAGTGTGCATTTTAATCTATGTAAATTAAATATTATAAGTATGGGTGATAAATAGACGCGGGGCTGGAGCGATGAATTGGGGGTTGCAAAGTGGGGCTATGAATCTTTGAAGCAAATAGCTATCAATTAGCAGTATGAATCAGACTTGGGGTGAATTACAATCTTTAAAATTCAATTACAATAACAATTACAGATACACTTCTTTTCAGTGTCAATTACAATAAAATAACGCTCTGTCTTTTTGTTCAATTATAATTACAATTACAATTACAGACGAATTTCTAATCACAATGACAATTACGTGCTGAAATTCAATTATGATTCAATTATAGCTTGGCGCTAACCTATAACAACACCATTTTTGATTCATTGCTATAACACTTCATTTTAGCTACAATGGTGACAATGAAGCATATAACGGTGCAGAACGAGGAAATATACGGCCTATTGACCCAGATATAAATACTGACTCTGCAATTGCAATTATGATTGATTACAATTACAGGATACGTAGGAAAGTCAATTACATTATAACATTATAAAAAAAAATTCAATTACAATTGCAATTACGCAGAAATGTGTAATTAATTACAAATACGCCAATACACTTATAATTGATCTCAAGTCTGGTCTGACAGGTTGAGAAAAGCTATTAGGGCCTCGAATATAGCTGACATGAGCTCACATTTACCAGAGAGGGTGTCTGATTTACCCGAAAGCAGGGAGGGTGAATCACGGAGAAATACATTGTGGCAATTTTGAGCATAGTTTTAATAGGCTTTATTTTAGGTTTCAAAATTTGTGCAATTTTTGACTTTAGCCACAAACGGGTGAACATGTGCAGTTTATACATCAATTATCCCCATAAAAACATTTGCCAATTTGTTCAGATCTTTCGTGTCAGAGCCTAGTGATGTGATATTATACGATGTCTGCACCATGAATATTTATCTAACATCTAATCAATAATAATTTGATAATATAAACACATCCACTACACTTGAGTATTTGAAGTTCTATAGCCCAATTCCAAATGACGCTGTTTCACGCGTCTCCCATATTAAACCCAAAGCGAGACTTGCCGCCACATGACCGCTACAATATACACTCTGTACTCTTTTTTTTACCGATGCCCATTTTCTGACCGTACCTTAATCTAAATGACAATATATTAAATCAGAACATAATGTCCCCACCTTCTGGCTGAAGCCGGTGTACGAACGTAGCGGCTCGCACTTGATGCTGACGGGGGCCTTACCCGGCAGGTAGCCCTGCGCGCTGTCAAACGCGCCCGAGATGCCGCCCTCCAGCACTGAAACACAACGTGCACGACACAATACGACCACATACCAACCCTGACTCAGACCTTCTTCAACCAATGACACACGATTTGAGCTCACAACGCTGTATTACCAAATATGCACTCCACGACTGAAACCTTGAAATATTACATTATCAGTCCAATATTTCACTCTGATAAGATTATATTTACATTTTCTGGGAAAACTTGGGAAACATAGTCGTTCGACGAGTGTGGACTCAAACTAAAGTTTTTCATCTCTCCAGAGTCCGCATTTACACAAAAAACTAGGTTACTGGCCTGCTATACCAAAATATCAGCTTCAAGCTCATCCTCAAATCATCACTACCCTGCATATGCAGAAGTTTGCGTGTTCCACACTCACTCACGCACGCACGCACGCACGCACGCACACACACACACTACTACGACCACCTGTCACAGGAACAGGTGTCCCGCACTTGCCCCTACCACCTGATGCACGCACCTGCCACGATCCTGGGCTCGCCGACCACCCAGTAGACGCCGCGCGCCTTGCCGCCGGTGTGCTCGCAGCCCGCACGCACGCTGCAGCCGAAACGCCGCATCATCTCCGAGTCCGCGCTCGGGCACGTCACCTACAGCACGCGGGGAGGGCATCAAAGAGCGTAAATACGTCTGTAGCTAAACTGGTTAAAATAGCAGACCGGTGTTTGACTGGTTGTAAAGAGGGTTTCATATTTTTCTTCCTCGCGAGCAATGTTCAACGAATGCGATCATGAGAGCTCTATTAAAAAAAATCATATTTCATTTCATCAGGTGGGTGTATGGCACCCATGGTACTCAGTTGACCCCCCCCCCCCACACACACATTCCGGCCTTCTCCCAGCTTCCCCCGGAACTCATGACCACACGCCTTAATACATGTAGTGATACTAATGCAGTCTATAATAAAGCCTAAAATTAGATAAAATACGCCAGCCTGGATATCTGATTCACCCGAATGAAGTGGTGGTTAATCAGACATCCATCTTGGTAAATGTTATAAACCATTTAAGGTTTTATACTAAGCTGCAAAAGCAGTCATCAATGACCAACCAGCCAGTTAAGTGCACTGCCAGATCCAGGGACGTGACACGGCCTCCCCACCATTATGATTATCGTCAAAGGGATATTGAAATGTCCCTATAAGTGTTTTACTGTATGCTTGTTTTGTCATATTCATAAGTTATTTTCTTATAGCTACCTGTATGTCCATGATATGAAGTCCTGCCATGGTGCTTCGAAACGTAGGGAACTGGTCTATTGGTGTGACTGCTGCAATAACATCATAGTGCTAAACAAGCTCATGCACGGTAGCCAGGTTATGTGTTTGACTTTGTATGTTCCCTTCCCCCCTCTTTTTTTATCTTAATCATTTCGTTTGATCTTTCCATCTCTTTTTCGCAGTATTATGTTGGTTATGGGTTTGAGGAACTGTCAGAAATTGGGGATATTAGGTTTTCACAGATGCTAGGTAATTTATATATCTATAGGGAGAGTTGTGCAACCCATCTCCTACTCCCATCCCCCACCCCTGCAGGGTACACTGGCAATTGACAAAATTGGTAATGTAATCCTCACAATTGCAATTGAATTTGTATAAAGAGCCAACAGTATGCCTGCATACTAGTGTACTCCAGGAGAAATTATGAATTTATAGCTCATAGATTATACACAAGCATAAAATTGTTCTTATTTCATTTCAGACCCCTGTCATAATCTATTGAATACCACAATAATATAGAGACAATTTATTTTCCATATTTGAAATCATGATGTATCTCACCACATGTAGATATACAAGTAAAGTGCTTACCTTTAAGTTTATATTTTCTTCAGTATGCAGTTGGGATAAAACCAAATACTATTATACTTATAAAGCTTGCAAACAAGATTCACATCACTTTATGCATTTACACGCTTTAACATTTTACATCAACATCAGAATAGTTTTAAAAGCACCAAAGCATAAAAACTGGCCTATAAACGTAAGAATGTGTCGTTTGGTTTCAAAGTAATATACGGATCGACGGACTACTTTTATATAGGGCTCGGCGTTAATATTCACGTGTATAATATTATTCACCTGTTTCACGTGTATAGTAGGGAAACCTCAAGGTCGTGAATCAGGTGAATGTCGCATCTTTTGGTAAAAAGCGGAGGATTTGTTTACTGGTATACGAAAAATAAATGGGGCCTCTGTGATATCACTTTTCTGCGTCGTGTTCACCCAGTGACCTTGCTTGTCAAAGGTGTTTACTAGATTTGTGGGTCATCTGTGACGTTATCGTTTTAGAATATTCACGATTGTGTTTCTTCAAGAATTGCCATGATTTTGAATTGCAGTAGACCCACTAGTAATAAAAATATACCCGATGCATAAAAAATAAAATTTGTTTATGTAATGCAAAGCCATATGTAAGTGAATTTTTAGATTTTGAATATGGTGCCAAAATGTCATAATTGGATCAAATAGACGTGACGGAAGAAACTAATATTATTACCTTTATGATTCACATATGCCTGGGACCAAATGTAATCCCTGGGACTAAAAACTTGAATAAAGTGGGTGGGTAAATGCTGATCATTTTAAGCATGTATCGACGTTTCTAGTGTATGTGGAGATCGGTAAAATTGTATATCGACCGTAGACCAAAAGCACAACTACATGTCGTATTTGTTAGCACGCAGAAGCAGGATTGAAAAAAAAATAGAATGACAACTTACTTTATTTTCCAGGCGATAATAAATGAATAAATACATAAAAAAACACACACACACAACACACAAAACCACAAACACACGCACACGCACGCAAGCACGCACACACATGTACACAACATGCAGTAACAGATTACACAATTACAAAATAGTAAAATATATAGATAAAAAGGGAAGTGGCAAGACATCCTGATCGAATAAGGAGAGGTGCCCGGTTTGAGAGGCTGTAACGTACAATACAGTTACTTTTATTATCGACTATAGCAGATGTTTTGTCATCGTGCGGCTGATCGTGACATTGATCTAGCCACGTGGCCTCGTGTCATTTTTTTTTTTTTCCTTCTGGCATTCTCTGAGACGCCATTGTTTGTCAGCGGGAATTTCTTTTACACAGCACATATATTTAGTGTTACAATAACTTATTTTCAATCAGTATAGTAAGCCAGAATAGATAAGGATGATAACCCCCCATACCAGTCCAGGTTTGATTTCACAGTGCTGAAAAAACCTAGCGCTTGTTTTCCTCTTCACTATGGCATGGTATTTCTAAATATCTTATTGTACACTTGTACATATGAGTAGCTAGCACAAAGATGTAACTGACTACATGCATGGTTCACACGGCATACACACGGCAATAGCCACACTCGCTGAGAAAAGGTCTTTTTTACCCTTGTCTCCGTCTTTTTCTTTGAATGTGGGATGAGCAATTAAAATCATTTTTACGCAATTTCATTAATAAAGATAATACAAATATGTGACCAAATAAAAAAACACACAACTAAAACATGGTAAAAGTCGCCACTTTCGATATCCTTTTAGATCATTAGTATATCTGTCTGCATTTTATACTTAATATTACTCATAGACCTAGTAATTCAATAATGCATTCTAAGTTTGCATCAAAGCGTGCAAATGCAGAAAGTGATTTGAATCTTGTTTGCAATTTTATAAGTATCAGTATTTGATTTTATTTGTTGGACATCTATCTTTAAATAAACAATTGATTGATGATACCTTGCTGTGGCGAGATGGAATATATTGAGCATGTAACTTAAACATTTATGGGCCCATTCTTGAATCCATGGTCCCCAGCATCATGGGAGTAAGAGGGGTTATGCATACTTCTACGATTTACAAACACTATACCGTACACAATGATACTATTGTACAGAAGGGTAACTATCAGGCAGAAAGACCAGGGGAGCCAGGGCATCCGTTTTAGGGTGGATTTATGCTTTAGCATATACTTATCACGTCATTTTATTAAGATAAGCTGGCACAGTCCTATGCAATCACAATTCAAATATTGTCACCAAATTTCCATTGCCTCATTTGTCAGGTGATTTTGATAGGCTGGATTTAGTTTGGTTTGCACTATGGATGTTTTTTCTTTTTTGTTTAATTTGATTATTTTATTACTGTGATATGGTATAAAATTATACGAGGAGCAAAGTGGCAGATGATAGGCCTATAAATGCCTTATCAGTAGTCACCTTTACAAACACTAAACAAAGTCTGCCATAGTCTTTATGTTTATCCAAATTTAACTAGCTAATCAATCCAATCTCCCATCCTAAATTATGAGAGCCTCCGGAGTCCCTAAGTTACCAAATACAGGCAATATTGATATGCAAAGTGCTGGACTGCTGGTATGTTGTCGATTGAGATAAAAGCACACCCATGTCTATTTTTGGCGACTCAATCTGATAACGCTGACAAGCACTGGCTGTGGGCACCTGCTTGTGCATTGCAACATCAAGCAACCAGTAAGTCACACGCAACTTATTTTGTTTGTACAGTGTTGCTTTATTACTACTTTTATCAATTATTTTTAAATATTTTCTAAATCATTATTATAAGGTTCAATGATCCGCATCAATAGCTGATGATGCTAAACGCTATCTATTGCTTTAAATGTGTAGGTTTTATACACGGCAAAGTGATATGACGACCTCGCCTTTGGTTGCATATACAAAAGTAGCCAGTCCTTCAATAGGCTATATTAATATTCCCGCACCCCCACCTCCCATACCACACTTCAAGATTAAGGCCAAAAAATAGCCTTCACATAAGGCCATGAACTTTTGAAAACACTGGGCCCCTTTTTGTGGTCTTAATACTTTTTTTGTTGCCGGCCTTGGTGCGTCCTAAACAACGAGCCAATATCTTACTATTACCCCGCACCGTGCGTGCTACTGGTGCAAGTGTCCGTGTGCGTGTGTTTAGTGTTGTTCGCGGTGCTGCCTCTGCTCCTGGGCTCCGTGGCCCTCGCTGACATCAGCGCCATCCACCCGCCTGCCGGCTCCTGCCTGTGCGTCTCCACCACCAGCTCCGTCAACATCCGCAACGCCGGTATGTGATCACGCTGCTCTGTCTACGAGAGGCTTTCTGATGTCATTAGGCATTTTTGTATTGTATGTATAGCCTTACATCTTGAATTAGAAGTTGAATGAGCATGAGATCGTTGTGTTATGATTTATTTTTAATGCTATGATACAGACGCTCGTGAGTACATCTGTACACGTCGGCTGCTTATGCTGGAAAATAAAGTTAGTCCTTTACTGATGGGATAGGCATTGATGACTACTGTTGCTGGCTTGAGGAATGGCTAAAATTAGCCTAAAATTATCAAGATGAATGTATTATGGGCCCAAGGGTGAATAACACATTAGTTACTGTAGAATTAAGCTTACATTTTAATATCAAAATGCGTGCAGGTGGAAGCCTATTTTAGGCTGTAGTCTATGTTGTGGTAGTAGCATCAGTACAACACAAGCCTCATGTTATTAGCAATGACAGCAATACCTCGCTAGTAGGGATACTGTTGGTAGCAGGAGAAAGTCCTGCACACGGAAAAAATGAACGACCCCGTCACTGATGCGATGTTTAACTGCACACTTTGCCACAAAGATCGATCGTTGGCAGAATTTTATTGATTATAAATACTACTGAACTCTTCTCTGTATGTTTTAGTGATGTTATTAGTTTGTTTTAGCAACATGACATACACCCAGCTTGGTAATTTTTACTTATGCAACACAGAAGACTTGAACAATACTGTCTGTTCATGTATGCTTACTATTATTTCTACAAAACACATTTTCAACTTTAGAAACCTACATTATAAACAGCAAACTTTTGTGACACACTCATACTGTCGGCTGTATCATAAACTAAGTAACCTAACCACCCGTCCCAGCCTGCGGCACCACGATCGGGTCCGCCGGGGACGGCACCTGCTTCACGTCGCGCGGCAGCAAGACGCAGTGCGTGCTGAGCGGCACCACCTACCAGTTCTTCGACTTCGACTACGGCTCCGGGGTGAGTGCAAGGGGGGACGGGTGGGCGGTCCAGGGGGTTGGGGATGGGGGTTAGAATACCACCAAAATAACACATAAGGTGTTTTAATGGGCTTTTGAGAAAATGAAAAATGAAATCCCAATAAGTGCGCCCCGCCCCCTAAACTCTAAAACTTGTTTCAAAGCCCATACTGGGGAAGGTAATGCCTTAGAATACAGTTACCCAACGATCGCAAGAGAGGGAGAAGTGCAGTTATACGTTATGACTCCAAACCTTCATAAAGAGACCTCCGCGAACCTTCATAAAGGGACCATGTGTTTATTGAGATCACTCAAGGCCAGTTCCACTGTTGGTCTTGATCAAGATGTTCTACTGTAAAAAAAATATGAAAAAGTGACAACGTGTCCTTGCCTTGTGTAACCCACTCAGCCGTGTTTCAGGCGGGCTGGAGCGCCGGAAACTGGCTCACTCTGCAGGATCCCAGCAGGTGCCAGTCCTCAGGTGAGAGCAGGCAGGCTGTGAGGTGTGAGGGCTGGGCGTAAGGGCTGGGTGCTTCCGTGGCCGAGTGGATAGGCAGTCGGACTCGTGACCAGAAGGTCGTGGGTTCGATTCCCGGTCGGGTCTGATGGTGGTTGTTGAGCAAACCTACCTCTAACAGGTTGCACACCGCTCCGTGGTACCTACACGTTAAATAGGTACAGGTCAGGCAAATTAACGCTAATGTGGTTGATGTGGTTGATTAGCACGTCTGCGCCACGGTAGCCAAAAGATGTGTTGTATGCTCCCCAGGGAGTTGAGAAAGTAGTGTGACAAGGATGCCAATGACCTGGTGTAGATGTAGAGTCGTCTGATCCTTCGGGGAAGAAGACCATAAACCAGACATTTACTTTTATTTACATTTTGGGTGTGAGGGCTGGGTGTGAGGGCTGGGTGACAAAGAATGAACCAGGTGCAACCTGAAATCCATTGGCCTAGAATCTAGGATCAGCCACTGGAGTGTGGGTGTTTGGATGCATGATTTTGGAGTTTGTAGTTGAGGGTAATATTGAAGAGACGTGGTTAGTGAACGTTACATGTTCACATGTATGCAAAATAATAAAATCATATGTTTAACACAATGGTTGAATACATAATAAGTTTTCACACAAATACTATTTCGATAGCTGTTATGATAAACAGATAAGAAATGCACTCACAACTTTAGATAAGATAACCCATGAAACTTGCACAAAATGGTAGGCCTACTCATGATAGCACATCGTAAACACATCGTAACATGACCACTGATTTTGTAATATTCACCTTTGCACGGTATGTTGTCACGTCAGTTGACCCCAACCGACATAGTATAACGGATGGTGATAAACACATGGGGGTTGGGGTGGGGAAAGACACCACCCCCCTCCACAACACACACACCTCCCGCAACCCCAACAAAATGGGTTGACCAATGACGTAGCAAGACAAAAAAAACTACCACCACTGTATGGCTGATTTGGCTTCAAGTTTCACGGAATATAATAACTGCAGCATACAATTTCAGGCTCCTGCGCCAACCTGGTTCTGGTGGACCGCAACGGGTGGGGGGCGCGCCCGCCCACCTCCACCACACCCTTCAACACGCCCTCCAACCAGGTACATGTACAGTCAGCAGCGCCTCATGTCAAGTCACGCCATTTGGCATACCGTATCGGTAGTCTGACATTCACAAAACACAAATGTTACTGTAAAACTAGCAATCTTCACCGTTGAGAGGCTGATGCTCAAGAAGTCAGGTGGGGTGACTGAGCAACTCATCCTGCAGGAGGGCACGTATTGCTTCTCACACAGGTCTAACTACAAATGCACGATTGGTACAGTAAATGTCATAAACACATTTTAATTACATGACAAATCGGGTACGTTTTGTATTTATCACACATCAGATTGTGATCCACCACAGCGCGGGCGCGTCCTGCTCCACACCATCAGCGTGCGAGCAGCAGGTGCGCAACATCCAGAACTGGGACATGGACGGACGAGGTAACTGTCACACTCCTCCTTTCCTGCTCTTTTGCCTGCTTTTCATCTCCTGGGGCGGGTTTATATATAAGGACGTGGGATGTGGTAAGAAGGGTCGAAAAAATAATAAAGTATGTG
>CM032663.1:16228241-16253107 GCA_019095985.1 Streblospio benedicti
CCACAAGCACTGTTGTCGTCATTGAGTTCTCAATCTCCTGCAAGAACGGGCTTAAGGTGAGCCACATAGAGATGTAGGGTTTGAATTTGTACGTATATTTGTGTTGGTGTGACCTATGTGTTCTATAGTGAAAATCAGATTCAAACAGAATTAATGTGTAAAGTGAAGCGGCTAAATTTCATTCATAAACATGTAATGATTTTTCCCCCTCTAATATGCATGTAAGCAGGATTTGTTTTTACTTGTAAAGTTTCTTTTTAAATGAAACACTTAACACTTTAATTCACATAATTTCAATGTATGCTTTTAGGAGCTGAGCCTGTTTGCTGATTTTAACGGACGTGCTTTTCCTGCAAGCAAACTAGAGGGCACCACCAACAGATACCAGGTAAGGCAAAGATGCTGATATTTTTTAATAACTACATATCACAAAATCAGTTTCAGAAGTCATATTTTTATTCTTTTCATGTATTTTTTTCCATTTCTAGTATGCAATTGACTGAAATCGAAATGTATAATGCTACTTCATGTACTTGTATGACTATAATGGACGGTAGGTACTACAAGACAGTCACTTTTGGTCAGCAAGCATCATTCATGACATGTACTTGTTTAAAACTCTGAAAGTTGTCAGTAGATCATGCGGCAGCAGTTAATAATCTCCCTTCGACCACAGCTTCCCTGAGACTATTTCTAATATCACATATTGGTTATTCAAGTTTGTTAACGTATCCCGCTATAATTCTTCGGCCCCACTTTTTTCTCTGAATTTCTGGTAATGAAATATTGAAAGCAAAAAAAAGATGAACAGTTTTTATGATTTCGATGTTTCACAATGTTGTTGCCCCATTGTGCACGCTGCCTCCATGTGTTACAGGTGAGCTTCACTGGCCCACACAAGTCGATCCCGTCAGGCAGCTACGAGGTGAAGTTCTATGATGAGGATCAGTACTCTGACCTTAGGAAGGTATGTGACTAAATCATGCTCCGCATCTGTTCAATCAAATGTCAAAACAATGGTTTATAATCTATTTATAAAATCGCATTGTTTGAATACTATTATTAGTATCAGGATTTAGATAAATTCCTGGTAGTCGTCTGTTGTGTTTGATGTATTAAGTGTAATGAGTAATTTTGAATTCCATCCCACGCATGATAAAGAATGTAAGTAATCCATCAAAAGACAGAAGCCTTGAACACATTTTATTTATTTGCACGTAAATTATTTTTCTTTTCGGCACCATTGAGTACTGAAGGGTATTTGAATTTTAACTTAAAGCAACATTATAGTTTTGATAATACATTGTATACTGTAGTAGATGCGTGCGTCATCATTCTGACAGCATTTTCAAACCGTCACAGGTAAATTTTAGTGATATGTGGGTTTGAAAACGCTCATCAGAATGAAAATGCATGCATCTAGGTAAAAAAATATGGTAATTTTCTTCAAACACAAATATTTCTTGCACTAAATATTGTGGTATGGGTGTTCGAATCTATAAGCAATCTGCATAATTATGGATTTATCCCTGATCTTTTTGAGAATATAATACTAAATACTATTACGTCCTGTCACTCTTTTTTCATCCTCTTCAAATCACCAAATTCACAGGAAATAAAGTACCGTATTAACTGTAAAATCATTCATGATAAAAGTTGCACCCAATAATCAAACGTTGGTTGCCTCTAGTCTTTACTGATCTCGTGACAGTTAATGTAACGTGTTTTCAGGCCCAGCGATCTGGCGAGGGCATGGGCCAGGTCAAGTCTCTCTTCTCTGTCTCAGTCAGCCACCCGGTAAGTTGTTCAACTCCGCTACTTCACTTAACCATTGAACTGTGCCTCATCCCCCTAGGTTAGGACCCTCCCCCTTTCCGATTCATTATCATCATTTTCCTCATTGAAAATTCCCTCTCATATATGGGATTTCCCACATCTTTATGGAAATTTGAATTTAAGGGTTCTGCTCATTTGCAGATTTATTATTTCATTTAAATTCATTATTTAGATTGAAAAATGAGAAACAAACATGCTATGATTGTCAAATTAAGCAGTTTACGATCCTTTGATAAAAGCGATATTCGTTTTAATTGGTTAATATTATTTAAGGGATTGGCTGTTATGATTTTTAAAAAATTTCATAACCAGCTGATGAAGCAAGTATGGTCATGTGGTGGTGTGAAAATGATAGTAATCTAATAGATATCCCATATTTTGATGGAAAATGATCTAATTGATCTTGAAAGATGTATTTTACCAGTGATTTGAATTAGTCTTGCAAAAATTAGCTTTCATTATTTACATGTAGATGCTTATTCTAGTATCATAAATGTATGCTATATTATAGTCTTCTATGTTTTTAAAGTATCGTTTTATGATGAAGTTGTTAGTAAGTAAAATTACTGTTGAAAAAATATTTAAGTTGCACTTAATTTGTATATTAAAAAATGGAAAGATGAATGCACAGTTTGGTTTTGGTATTTTTTATACGACGTTATTTTTAGACAGATTTTGTGGTATGGTGCTGCAGAAAAGATATTTTTACTTCATTTTTACTGTAGATTTTGAAATTTATATTACAATTATCATAGAAAAGGAAGAGGCATGCGTTTATATTTAAATGTTGGTGTTGCATGGGACAACAAGGTTAGAACAACATAGAACATAGCTTCCATCCAGCTGTCATGAGTGTGTGGATAAGCTTTGCGAGTGGAATTTGTTCAGTCATCCAGTATCAGAAAGATTTCGATAAATATTGTAAGCATATGTTAGATCATCGTCGGCTTTCACGGGTTGATCATTCACACTGCCTTTACAAGTCCTTGATCATATATAGCCGTGATATATGACGATGATGTTAGATATAACTGGTGTGTTCCATTGTCTCCAGGCAATTTTAGTCACAATTCGTTTGCCGAAGGGATAAGTGATGTATTGGATTTAAATTAGGTCACAACTATGCTAAGAAAATAAGTGATGAAATGCCTATATATGACTATATTCGTATAAAATGTGTGGGAAAATAATTGCTTTAAACAACGGTTGATATTGCTCTAACAATATGAGCGTACATTGTGCTTGTATTAAAGGATTAGAGTGTAATTTCCATTTGTTTCCTTGGCAGGGAGCATCTAAGGGGCCGTACGTGCAGTCTGAATTCCTGATTGCCGCTGTCGGTTCCCTTGTCTGGTGGTTTGCCTACTCCGCAAAATCACGTCTGCAAGCCAACTAGAAACTGCTCAATGTTTGTGTGTGTGCTGTCATAATGACTCCTAAGTTGTGAAGATTTTTTCAACATATTGTTTGTAAAAAAAATTGATTTAAATGTGTTATTTAATTTTTTGCTTTTGAGTAACATATATATTGAAATTGAATTTTATTTATGTCACCGAATGTCTTTATGTTGTTTAAGATTTGGTTATTAACTACAATAGTATTTTTTTGTTTAAGATTTTTGTTTTGAGAAAGTATCATGTATGATCATCATGAAGATTTCATTCCATATCTGAATGAATGTGTGTTTGGTTGGTTTGGTAAATTTCTAACATGGTATAAATATTTATATGCAAGCTCGTGAAGTATTCTGTTTTTTGTAGCACATCTGTCATGAACATGGTAAAATGTTCAGTATCTTAAGTTCTGTATTTTCTTCTGTAATTTATTTTTCATATTTGATATATAAAATGGTTTATTTAAAAAAATGTTAGTCCAATAGTTGACTGTTTTTACACTCTTTGTGTAATAGTTAATAATAATTCAATCATGTTTGTTGTTTGATGTTATCGAACTGGTATGATGTATCCCATGGTGTAGATGTTCTGTGTAAATGAAATGATGATGGATGTAACAATCAAAATAAAAAGAATTATTTAGAAACAATTTTCTGAGTTGATAATATTTGATCATAGAAGAACAATCCCTATAACCGGGCATACACATAAACTGTGAATTTTATGTGTGGACAGTGTATTTGATGCTCTAGAATGCAGATTACAGTAAATTACTAGTGTGTTAGATGTACATGGCTCTGCAGTTTCAACTTTGTGTGAATCCCGAATATGAGCAACCAAGTGTGTTTGGCTTAGTTGGTGAGAGAAAAGTAGTTGAAATTTTAGTGAAAATACACAGTCCAGCTGGTATCTGTGTGGGTAGATTTTTTTTTTTTTTTTTTTTTCAAAAGGACAGCATTCACAATGCAAACAGGTAAAACACAACGTAAACAGCAAAATAGGATCAAAGTTTTGTACACCATGCAAAGACAGCAGTGACGTCATTTGTATCGACGAAGGATTTCCTCAGTATGTATAGCTATTGTTCAAAGTAATATTTTTCGCATTTACCTATAACAGTGAAGACTTACACGCCTGTTACAGTACAAAATTAGATTACAAGTACGATATATATTGATCTGCCATTCATTTATAGGCTCAATATTGTTTCATTAGTGAGAACAAGTGAGCAAGTCAATCATTGTAAATCGTGATTCGTGTAGATCTAGATCTTGTCAGTGTACTGTACTAGTCTGTAGATCACCAATCCCCAAAACCGGCCATGCATGTAAACCGTGAATCTTACGTATGAAGTGAAATTTGATGACCTCTATAACGGGACTCGGAACTACTCGGAATGTTTCGGAGCTCAGCAGACACTGGACTAACCATATAAATATGGCCTTTATATGTAACCATATCAATATAATATTATATGGCCTTTAGATGTACACAAGTGTAACCTGGGGGGCTGGGGTGTAACAAGTGGATATAGTTGATAGGAGAGGTTACAAGTGTAACCTCGGGTGTAACAAACTTGGATATAGCCTATAGGAGAGGTTAACATCAGACGTGATAGGAACTATGTTGTTGCTTTTCTTGACGGGTAATTAATGGTCTGGTTTAGTGTGAAGATAACACTGACAACACTAACCATACCAATACGTCTTTACAATTACATAGACATTCTATTCCATTGGATCTGCGGGTGAAACGTAGCAAGGACTTAGCCATTAGGAGTGGTTATGACAACACTAGCTATGCACGAGTGCATGCTGTCTTGTCTGCACAATTGACCATTGCCTTTTTATCTCTCCACTTTATTAGATTTTTTTTTTAAATTTTAAAGGTGTTTACTGTTTGTGCACCTAATGACGTTCAGACTGCCGGATCGATAACGGGGGAGTTCACATCAGACGTAAACTCACGGAATGTGTGCATGGCCGAACAGTGCGATTGATGCTCTAGAGGAATGGTAGAGGAGAGCCACACATCTGGCTCAGCACTCAAAAGAAATCATATCACCTAGCTTTAAAACAACACCCCGAGGCTCAGTTGGTCACCTAACCTGCATCTGGAGGTCCATGTACTAAACACCTCGTGGCCTCCCATAACCATATCAATGCGGCCTTTAGATATCTGTCACACAGGTCTAACAGCAGGTGTAACAGGTGTATATCGACAATAGGAGTAGTTAGGACTCCCTCTGCTGGCTGCAGAGTACTTAGTACTAGTATCCATACAAAATACAAAAACAAAACACACACATATTAAATTCACTCCGTGTCTGGATCTTCTTGTTTGTTTTTGATAATTAATACATGTATTTAGCTACCGGTAACATTGTTCCACTCTGAAATTGTTCGTATGACTGTCACTTTCCACAGTGGAGATTGTCTACCACCGGTTGATTAGTTTCCGCTGATGGGAACCACAGGTAGCTCTTCTCTTTTGCACTTTATAATGTCAAAGCTGCCAGATGGTATATCCAGGGCCAGATCAACTTGTATGTGTAGAATTTTAATAAATAAATAAGCCGTTGGTTCAACCAATGGTCGGCCAAACTTAGCCAATCAAGATTTCAGAATATCCATATAATCACGAGTACTTTTCATGACATGTCTCACCCCTTTTAACAGTCTAGGAGTACTTTTCATATGCGTGGGTAATCTCAGGCCCTGAATTATAGTAAATCCTGTATTCCCCACTGATATACGTGAACATTTCTTATAGATAATCGTGCTATGTTATTTATAATGACACTTTCAGATAATGATTGCAAGATTCTAGTATGTCAAAACTGGAACCTGCTGCCCTTTCCTTGAAGACTAACAAAGTTGAAACATCTTCTGCAAGCATGAAGAACAAATCATTGGAGCGGGAGAGTCTCGGCTGCCAGAGTGTGCTTCTCTACAGCGGAATCTTCCTCCTTGTTGACGTCTGGAAACAGGTAAATGCCAGTCGACGCACGGATGCTGATTTAATACGTTTTTAACACTCAATCTCAATCTTATTATGTCTACCCAGCTCTGTCTAACCTACTGAATAATGATTACTTTTCCATGGTTAGGATTTGGCATCAAATTTAAAAAAAAGGACACGCCATTTATTTGTTGGAGGTAGATAAAAATCAGTAGCCCCATTTGCGTTTATTCAAATACAGGCATTTTTTCAGCATTTTACAATATATTGTTAACTTGAGTGTTTTAAAAATGCTTGACATTTCAAAGGGAAATAAAACACGAAAATTGTCATTGAAATGTTTGAAAAGTCAAAAATAGAACATTGTGAATGAAATATGAAGTAGCTCTGCCTTTTACAAGTTTGTACGCATGGAAGATCAATGAAATGTCAATTTATGATTATGGTCATTTAAAGTGATCTTGACATTTAAAGTATGAATGTGTGAATAATTTAATGGGCATGTATGAATATGATATCAGTTTTAAAATCTATTTCTCTTATATTTCATTATTTTGTAAAGTTGTTATGTACTTTATTCATCAAATCATTCATATTTAGATCAGCTGTAGTTCAATTCTGTATTGATTGGGATTTTCATAATTGTTTGAACATTTGCTCATTCGTTGTTAGGACAAATATGCAATTATCCCCTTTAATAGTGGCTCAAGTACATTTTACAAAATGGCGATACCATTGCAGCCTAGAATAAAGCCTAAAATTAATTCAAATTTACCACAATGACCATCCTGTTGATGTAATGCGTGATGCTGTGTATAATATGCATAGTTATATGTATATATTTCTTAGTTTGCTATCCATACTCTGGGAACTTACACCAGATAATGTCACATTTGTGTTTTTCAACTCCCTGGGGAGCATACTGGTATGATACTTTGGGAGCAATCTGATCTTAAATCACTCCATCGTGGTATCTCTCAAAATGCATTATCATGATAGTGGATGAAGTCAATCACAGTCAAAAGGTTTACTCCCACAGATTGTAATCATCGCTTCAACTTTTTTTGTTTCATCCATGTCATGTATTTTATTGAACAAACAATGGCGCATGGCACAAGCTCTATCTTTCATCTTCTATAGGCTTGAAACTAACTTTTTTAAAAAAATTTTGCTACATGGGCAACCTACAAAACATTTTTACTTCATACTACAGAAAATTTGGTGGACCAGAAATAAGACAGGTTATTAAGTCATTAAGAAATTGCAATTGAGACCAGGTACTCTCCCTGAGCAACAGGGGAGAATTTTCACACTTTCCCCGGTACTGTGGTCCATCATAGCCATTATCGAGCTCTGCTTACCAGATTACTAAGTATATCAAAGTGCCCATGATGTTGTTGGCATCTACAATTACAGGTGACGACATACGGGATGAAGTACTACAACAACAACCACTACCCAGCACCACAGACGGCGCTAGTGTTCTTTGGAGAACTCTTCAAGGTTGCAGTGTTCTTTGGCATTCTTGTTTACCACGGCTCGCTCATGAAGGTGAGGCAATAAAGAATGTAAATGTGACATTTACTCTTAACTTGAGCTCAAATGACTTTACATCTACAGCAGGTCATTGGCAATCTTGTCACATTTTTTCCTTTCTCAACTCCCTTGGAAGCACCGAGTGGTTAATGCCAATAATGCACACTAAATTTTGAAGCTATATGGATATGCTGAAATATTTAACATTTCCAAAAGTCTCAGCGGAACCCTTTTACAACAATCATTGTTGTTATAGATATTCTAATTTAATACGTTAATGTACCAAATTTTGAACTAATTGTTATCAAAAGAAATTGGGCAGGTAAAAATACGATTCGTGCAAATGCTTTCTTACTGGAAATGTTCACAAACCAGTCAAAAACTGGCTCTAAGAAAAAAATTAGACCATTGATGGAACAGTCTAACTCTTTCGCGCTTCCTCCCACAGGTTCAGGTATCCAAGTGGTATGCGGTGCCTGCCATACTTTACGCCATCAACAACAACATCTACCTGATGGGACTGAGATACTGCACGCCGCCCGTTTGGAACATCCTCATCCAGGTATCACACCGCAATGGCGCGGTGGGACTCTATAGTCTTCCAAAACATGTCATATCGATTGTTTTTTGTTATTAAAAGCATCAGCACCTATACTCATGATCACATTTCAAGTGTTCACTCTTACCCCTACAAAATAGTACATGTGGTTTAGTTTTACAAACACTGCTCTCATCTTCCTCTCTGCTGTAGCTCCATATCCTATTATATTGTTATATATATATTCACATTATATTTGTAAACTAGCTGTAAAGTGAGAGACTATTAAAAAAAAACACCCATCGCTACGATCCTCCGCACAAGAACATGAAGTTTCACTGCCTGTAGTTGCGGATCCTGAACACGGCGCTGACATACCGCGTGATCTTTCGCCGCACCATCTCGGGCACACAGCTGCTCGCTCTGCTCATACTCATCGCAGCCATCGTGCTCACCAACTTCACTGGAGGTAACGGCAGCTTTGTTTGTCCCGCAGTCTACCTAGGACTGCCACTCAAAATCTTTCTTCCCACGCGCCATCAGGGACTGGAACTATCTGCTCTCAGAATGTGTGTCAAGCTTTTGTTTTCTTCCGGTAATGGAGGGATGTGGAATTAGGGGATTATCTTGAAAAGTACACCAATGAAATTTTGTTAGTAGGCATCTAGAAATATTTTATAATGTCTGTGAAAGCTTTGTTAAGATCAAGCAAGTACAGGTAAGCTCTACTGATTCTCCAATGAATCATGTTTTCTCATTTGATCTGGATCAGGCATTGGGTTGCGCCATTGCCTAATCCGTCTATTATGCTTGGTACCTAAAATCAACAATACCATAATACGGTGTACCTGGTAAGTCAAATATTCAGATATTTTCATGTGTGGAACCTGTCTCAAACGTCATCCTGGTTGACTTCAAAGTGAGGCCAATTAATTTGTGACAGACTCATTATATTTAAGCATCACAATTCAGATGGATTGCGGTACTCTAGATGCTGCTTTAATGTGGGATTGTTTGGTCCATCACTGGCATTATTTTCCCACAGGTTCTGACATGGGTGGTCAGCAGAACTTGCCCATGGCGCTGCTTCTCGCTGCCTGCGGCTCCGTCGGGTCTGTCGTCGGTGCCGTCTCCATGGAGGTAAATCGCCCTGGTAACCACTGCACCCGGCAACCAGCGGGTAATATTGTCTCTAGAAATCCGAATCTGGGGAGTATGTGTACATTAGGACATTAGAATCTGTCTATTAAGGCCACTGAAAGGGGGGGGTGAATAGCTTCAAGTGGTCTTGTTTATGAGGTGGTCTCTTTCTTGAAGAACGTTTATACAAAATGTCAATCTCTTCATGAAGTCTTGGGGCTGAGAAATTTGTTTTTTTATAGTATATTGTTGGACCCATTAAACTGAAACTTGAGAGGACCAATACAAACAATTTTTAGTTATCGGAATTTTTTAGCTATTAGCATCATTTATAATGTGAAATATGAAGGAAAATGGTTATGTCAGCAAGTTATCCATAATTTTAATTTTTCAGAATTTGAGATAAACTAGTTTGACTTCACCAAGTTATACTGACTTTCTGGACTTCTGCATCTTTACATGTTTTACCGTCTTGTTCTTGCTCTCTCTGCAGTACCTGTTCAAGAATGACCACCGGTCGTTCTCAGACATGCAGTTCCAGCTCTACTCCTTCACAGCTCTCGCTGCAGCACTACTGTGGGGCATGGAGGCCAACAGTGGGGCCGACACAGAGCCATACGAGCCAGGTACACACACCGATACATAACCAGACAAGCTAAGTACGCACATTGACACACAGCCATATGAGCGAGGTACACACACTGACATACAGCCAGGTACACACACCGACACTCAGCCATACAAACCAAGTACACAGCCAATGCAAATCAGGTACACACACTAAAAACATACAAAGCCAACACACACCGACACACAGCCATACATACCCTGTACATGCAGCAGTAACAATGGGGCTGACACTAATTACAAATATCAAAGATACAAATATCATACAGATGAACAAAATGTGTATTTGTTTGTTTATTCACCAAAAAAGATGTTGCTTAAAGTAGTGACATTTTGGCATTTGTCTAGGTAACCCATTTGTTGTGGTCACCATGGTAATACTATGTATTGTGCTGAGTGGATTGAGTGGATTTGCCGTCGGCTACATCGTGAAGAAACTGGACAACATTGTCAAACTCTACTCTCAGGTATGGCATGTGCTAGGTGGAGCTTGATTAGTCTAGAATCATACTGTAAATTAAATAGCCTAAGCATCTTCAGAAGGACCCAAGCTATCAATATTGGTAATATCCCAAAATTTACCGTGAACTTACTCTTCAGTTTACTAGTATGGTAACTTTGTAAAGGGAGATTTTTATGATCATTTAAAGATTTATACATCATATTTACATTGTTGAACAAATTCATTAGTTGTGTTAATTCATATTATACAGTAACTTCTTCATATCAGCAGCCATCATAATTTACAAATATATACCTCAATATACTATGACTCCACTCTTGAAAAAGACGAACAGTTGTTGTCGAAATATTGAGTTATATATTTGTAAATTATGATAGCTGTTGATATGAAGAAAGTACTGTATTATAATATTATCATATTTACAGTTTTAATACCAAGTCTTAACGATCATGTTTTCAACTGTTTCAGCCCCTGTCTAAGTGATCACATGGTCATCTCTCCATTTCAGGCCCTGTCTAACATGACCTCCTCTGTTTCAGGCCCTGTCTAACATGATCACCTCGGTGGCCTGCACACTTCTCTTCCCCGACCACTTCACCCTAAACTTCCTCTTCCTCTGCTGCCTCCTCATGATGTTCATCGCAGTCTTCATGTAAGTGCTTAGTGGTTGGAGATTCATATTTCAATTTAGCTTTTTTCAAGTCTAGTAACTAATAGTTGCTAAATGTTAAGTTTCCAATATGTAATGATCCTCTTTTTTTGCAGCATAATTTTTCATTAAAAATTCAATATAAATCCTCTCATGACAAGTATAGACATTTGTAAGACCAATGTTCTGAATTGTTATTTATGTGAAAACTTTACCTGTATGTTACTTGAAATCCTCAACAGAAGAACATGACCATGAAAGTTTGAGTTTGTGCCTCAGGACTGATATATAAAAGCATCAATTTGTGTTTTAGGTATGAGAACAAGAATATCAACCTGAGCGATGTGAGGGAGAGAGTGAAGAAGATACTGAGTGGGGGAAGAAACGGGGGCAAAGTACAGCCCGTGTGAGGGTGAGAGGAGGTCAGGGATCACATGGTGCCAACTGCTTCAGCTTGAACATTCAATAAACAAATTAGTCAAATATTCAGCCAACTGTTTCAGCAATGAGGGTGGAAAGCCAACATTGGGGGCCAAAGTAAGAATTGCTTGATAGTTGGAGTAGTTTGTGAAGATTGGGAGCAGATTTTGGGAGCAAAGTTTATCAAAGAGGGGAAAAAGATACAAATGTGCAAGAGTTGGTGACAGTAAAATTGTGATCCAAGTAAAAATGTTACTTTGGAGATGTGATCAGTTTGAGAAGTTCTACAGAAATAGAAGAGAAACAGTACAAATGTGATATCTGATATGTGAAATTTCACATTTTGTTGAATTTTTGTTTTAATCTTTTGTGAATTCTTTCCTTGGTAATTCCTTGGTAATATTTATCTGTTTTCGTATGTATCCAATGATTTAGGGATATAGCTTTTTATTCTTTAATCTGTATACAATTATCAACTTGCATCAATTAAAAATTGTTTGTTTTCACAGCCCGTGACGGAGTGTGATAATTTTGACATCATGGTGCTTGATTTTTGTTTGTTAACACTTGCAAATATGAACATTAGTTGAGGACAATGGAAAATTATGGTTTTAATTTCACACATTCATTTGATGTGAGTTAGATCAGAGTCTTTAAGAAAATAGGATACTTAATATTAAGTTTAGCAGAGTGTTGGTTACTATTTAGTGCAGGGTTATGGGATCGGATTATTAAAATAGTAAAAAGTGTGCAATTAGCTTCTGTACTTGGATACACGTTGACACTAGGTGAATGGATTTCTTCTCCATTTTCACTTGCTTTCTTTATGTCTTCATATTTTTGTTGTTTTCATCATAACATATAATTGTTGTGTTCAAGCATTTAAATAATGTTAACACAAATTTTGATTTCACATAAATTCATATAATTTTTAGGACCAGTGAAATTTACATTACCGTATGCGACCAACCAAGAACCCAGGGCCGTTAAATTAAAATTTTCTCAAATCGGGTTGCGGGGGGTGGTGGGGGTGGGGGGGGGGGGGATGGTCGTATATGGTATGTTTTATTGCATTAATTCACTTTATTTTAATGCAAACATATGATATCAATCAAAATTGATCCATACATTTAAAATATAAAACCATTTGCTAAGCAAATGTTAATACATGAATTACTATGTTAACATAGTATTCAATAGTCTTTCAAGAGAAGTTATAGCTATTAGGTTTTTTTTTGATAAAAAACCAACAAGCAACAAGTGTCATGCCAGTAATCAAATTTTAAGTGTGCAGTGGAGGAGTAAGTGATAAATGTGACCGCTTCTAGCTCTAATATATAATTCTTTAATGTCAGAACAAAGTAGATGGATGTGGCTTGTGCATTTTGAGGCCTATCGTGATAGGTGAAGTATTTTAGAGCTTTCAGAGGTGCACCATTTAGAATCTCATTGCCAATTTAACATTCATTTTGTTTGGCTGCCAAGCATAATGGGGTCTTAGATATTCTGTCATCTCAAAATCTGGGGTCTTTTTGCTGAGCATATATACCCAACCCGACTATGGCAGAGCCCCCCACTGCCCACCCTGGGCCAGGCGCACTGGTGGTCTTAATCACATATTGTATTGCAAATACCGCACCACGTATCAGAGCCAAATGTGCACACTATTGCTGAAAATGTACTGGATTTCTATTTCAACGTTCTTATTGTTATCATGTTACCATTGAAAATTATAAATATAAAACAAATCAGAAGTTGCGATGACAGAAATTCATTATTGCAGGCTCACGACGATTGTTCATATTCTCTCAGCATCTGAGCATCAAGTTTCCAGAATTTTCCTTTAGATGTCATGTTTTGCCTGAAACATTGGAGCACTTGGTGTGCTCGTTTTAGACTTTTATGTGTTTGTTTAAAATATAGTTTGCCATTCTAATATTTCCAAAAGTTATGTACAAAGGGAACGGAGTAAAATAAGCAGCCCGTATCCATGCTGACATTTCTGTACAAAATATAAAAGCCAAAATGTTTCAGCAGTTATTTTATGTCACACTTTTAAGTGTGTTGGGATTGACTTTATAGATCTAAAACCACATTATGAGCAGTTGACATTCTTCAAATGCATGAACAGTTTAGACTACACATTACTCATCTAATGGTTAAAATATCAATCTCACTATTGTTCTAATAACAAACGCTTTGCGGCCTCAAATACTCATGATGTGTTAGAAAAGCAAATGAATTCCAAATACAAGTGTTTCTTGAATAGCCACCAAGACGCTTATCAATTTGAAACATGTCATTCATCTGGCGCTTATTTAAAGGCTTATTTACATAATGAGACAGGCACTTATCAAGGAGAATACAGCCTGAGAAAATTTGAGTATTATGTTTCTAAACCATGGTGCTGTATGCTGCATGTAACTTCGTTATTCCTAATCCCATTTTGACAATTAATGATATAGTTTTAAAGCTAAGAATATCATGGATATGAATAACTACATCATTGTATGAATATCATATATATCTATATGATTAGCAAAAAGAAAACATGCTTTTTAAGATCAGCATTCAAACATTTTATACTACAATGTTTCTCAGACCATTTTGTGTTCATGGTGTTTTATTTCCACAGAATTATCAATGTCACCTATTGAGAAATTAGTGCAAATTTAAAAGAAAAACAACATTTGACATATTAGTACATTGCAAAAGGATTTTTTCTAATTATGTCTTATTACGATTACGCTTATCTATGTATGTGGATGAAATGAAATATTTTACAAAACAGCCTTATGAGACACTGTAGGTACATCAATGTGTATAAACATGACAATATACATTATTATTATAAATTGCAATTACGTATTAACAAAACTATGAATTGTCATTATTCTCAATTAACTGATACTATTACAACTCTTTTTCTCTGATTTTTACTTTTGTATGACTAATAAGTCCTTAATCACAAGCTGAATGCGTCACTTACCATCGCATTTGTGTCCATCCACATTGAGAGTGTATCCCTCATCACAGCTGCATGTGTAAGATCCACGTTCATTGGTGCAAATCTGATCACAATTGCCATTGTCAGTCAAACATTCATCAACCTCTGTGGATAAAATGAAAATTATCACAGCAAAATAATCGATTTTACACTATTGTAAGTGTTGTATAACTTTCATCTATATTCATTTAAAAGTGATATAAATATGGACAGGATGAAGTAGGAAAAGTATTCTTTCTAATGCAATGGCTTCAAATAGCTATCAAGATGTATCATATGTTTAGTGGTAGTGTACTGAGTCCCTAATCCTAACAATGATCATAGTAAACAAAATGACCTAACAGGTGTGTGTAAAAAGGGGATCATAATATCCTAGTCCAGTGCATAGTTTCCATGTCAACTTTATACTCAGCAAGGATGCTACAGTGCCCACACACAGGAGACCCTATCAGAACTGGTTTTGTAACAATACAATTTTATGATTCAGTTTGTAACATGCTATTGAATAATGAGACAACACATATTTCACGCACAGGAAAGAGAGTGCTCAAGAAGATCAAGATCACAATGAAATATCTTTATTCATGTAAACAATAGATAGGGGCGATAACTGACATGCTGGACAACATCTAGAAAGAAGCAACATAGACATTAGAATACTCTTTTGCATGTCAATATTTTACGACAAGCAATCCTTGATGGTAATAGGATAAATACATATATTATGTCAATCAATCTCACCCAGCTCACAGTTGGCTCCAGTGTAGCCAACAACACAAGTGCAGCTGTACTCAGCTAAACCATCTTGACACACACCATGTATACATGGATTGGAAGAACATTCATCAATATCTGAAAAGAAGCAACAACATGATAATTAGAACACCTTTCACATGACAACAGAATCATTTATATATTAGGACAAGCAGTCCCAAAATTGTAAAAGGATAGACATGGTGCTTTAGCTGTTTTTTCTGTGATAAACAAGTTTATCCACGTTGGGTATTGCTGATTGTATAGACCACTTTTCAAATAACAACAACTAGACCAATTAGCTTGTACCATATTATAGAATAACCAGACCCCACTAATTTCATGCACAGAAAAGTGTGCTCAACAATAAAAGGAACAAACATATTTATTCCTATGAAGAATATATATTCAAGAGAGGTAACAAAGGTAGGAAAGAAGCAACAACATGATCATCTGAACAATTTTTTGCATGCCAGTATCTTATTACATGCAGTAAAAGTATAGATGCATATATTATGTCAATCACTCTCACCCAGTTCACAGTTAGCTCCATTGTATCCAGCATCACAAGTGCATCTGTACTGAGCTACACCATCTTCACACGTGCCGTGTATACATGGATTGGAAGAACATTCATCATTATCTGGAAAAACAACAACATGATCATTAGAACACTTTGTCATGCCAGTATCTTATGGCAAGCAGTCCCTCATTGGTAAAAGGATAGACACGGTGCTTCAACTGTTTTTGCTGTGTTGCACAAGTTTAACAATGTTGGGTATCATTGATCTTGTAGACCAATTTTCAATCATCTATATTCATTTAAAAGTGATATAAATATGGACAGGATGAAGTAGGAAATGTACATGTATTCTTGTAAACAAAGTGGACCAGGGGCGCACAATGCATCCTGTCAGGTTACAACATACTCGACATAACAGGGATCCAGTGACTAAGGCTGTGATGCTACTGGGCTATAAATAGTATCATAAGTGTCAAGTGCTGTTGCGCAATTGATACTGGCAGAGTGTGAACAAGTCTATAAGTGGAATTCCTGATCTGATAACCCTGTAGCCCTGGCACACTGACTGTATAGAACTTCCTACACCTTTGTAGAGTAGCCGTAGAAAGTGCCATCGGCCTTGTTCGAGGAGAAGGGAGTTGGGGGAGTCTGTAAACAAAGTGGGCCAGGGGCACACAATGCATCCTGTCAGGCTACAATGTATTCGACATAACAGGGATCCAGTGACTAAGGCTGCAAGGCTACTAGGCTATAGATAGTATTATAAGCGTCAAGTGCTGTTGCGCAATTGATACTGGCAGAGTGTGAACAAGTCTATAATGTGTAAGGGGATTTAGCTCTGTGGGAGAGCATCTGCTCGTACATATATGATGGGTCTGGTGTGTGCAGAAGATTGTGATTTTGATTCCACTAATTTCCAAATACCTTTACAAAGCCTGTCTCCTGAATTTCGTTATATTCTTTCTAATACAATGGCTTCAAATAGCCATCAAGATGTATCATATTTTTGGGGTAGTGTACCGAGTCCCTAATTCTAACAATGGTCATAGTAAACAAAATGACCTAACAGGTGTGTGTAAAAGGGGATCATAATATCCTAGTCCAGTGCAAATTCTCCATGTCAACTTTATGCTCTGCAAGGATGCTACAGTCCCCACGTGCTGGAGACCCTATCAGAACTGGTTTTGTTACAATACAATTTTATGATTCGGTTTGTAACATGTTGTTGAATAATGAGACCCCACACATTTCATGCACAGGAAAGAGTGCTCAAGAATTTCAGATCACAATGGAATATCTTTATTCATGTAAACAATGGATAGTGGTGATATCTGACATGCTGGACAACATCTGGAAAGAAGCAACATGGACATTAGAATATTCTTTTGCATGTCAATTTTGTACGCCAAGCAATCCTTGATGGTAATAGGACAGATGCATATATTATGTCAATCAATCTCACCCAGCTCACAGTTAGTTCCAGTGTAGCCAGCATCACAAGTGCAGCTGTACTCAGCTAAACCATCTTGACACACACCATGTATACATGGTTTGGAAGAACATTCATCAATATCTGAAAAGAAGCAACAATATGATAATTAGAACACTTTTCACATGACAACAGAATCATTTATATTTTAGGACAAGCAGTCCCAAAATTTTAAAAGCGTAGACATGGTGCTTTAGCTGTTTTTTCTGTGATAAACAAGTTTATCCACATTGGGTATTGCTCATTGTATAGACCACTTTTCTAACATTTATATTTATGTAAAAAATGTATTGTATGCTCTTTGAGACTCCATGAGCAAACAGGCTCTTACCAGCTTCCACCTTGTGAGATTTATGACAGCAGACAGTGGACCTGGATTACATCTGACAAGCCATCCACCAGACTCAATTGACGGCTCTCATGGGACTTCCACGAGAGCTGGGGGCAATTAGCCTGAATGGCCATATACAGGCCGTAGGGTGCTTAACGGAGGTTTGAGTACACACATATGCACACGTGTGTCCCAACCTCAATTAAGTGTGAAATAAGATTTAGAAGGTCCCAAATTCAAAGGATGTGGTCGCTCCGACTGCTAAATCTAATCTGAGCAGGAATGAGCTTGTTGATGCAATGATGCTCCACAACATAAACGAATAGCGTAATGGATGGTAGTTGACATAACAATGTAGCAGGTGCAAGCGCAGGACAATTAAAGTTGTTTAATGTCCTGACAAATTGGGGTGAATGCTACAATTCACCATCACAGCATCAAGTCAAGGTCTTCCTACTCTACCTTTGCTCACGGTGTATACTGACCTGGATGAACTAGATGATATATTATTTCTAACACAATGCCTTTGAACACTTCATACAATATTATTGTTTTGACAGACCAAATAGTGTAGACACATTTTGTAGACCAAACAAATCCACCTGTTAATACCAATTCCTATTCCTAATGTTCACAACTTGGTGCTTAAATTAATGCAATCTCTCTCACTCAGTACACAGTTAGTCCCAGTGTTGCCAGCATAATGTGTGCAGCTGTACTCAGCTATACCATCTTCATACACACCTTATATACATTGATTCGGATATTTACATACAACACACCTGTATGCTTGTAATGCCGTGTAAGGTCAGTGAGGCATAGGTCAATATATGTATAGTCTAAAAACCAGTTTATTTAATTCTGTGTGTATAGTCTTATAGCCATCTCAAACTGATTTCAACAAGGTAATATGATAGGTATTATGTCAATCAACCTCACCCATCTCACAGTTAGTTCCAGTGTAGCCAGCATCACAAGTGCAGCTGAACTCAGCTACATGGTCTTTACACACACCGTGTATACAGGGATTGGAAGAACATTCATCAATATCTGGAAAGAGCAACAACATGATAATTAGAACATATTTTGCACGGCTACAGACTTTTTTACCTTTGACATCTTCTTTAAAGCTTGTAGGAAGAGCACGGAGACAATTGAATAGTATTTTCTGAACCCTTATACCAACTTTCCTTCATGTAATGTTCATATATAGTAGTATTTTTAAGCTTTGACCTTTTAAATTGGCGATTTTGACCTTAAGTGACCTGATTTCAGCTAGAGTCCATACCTGGTGCTAATTACCAAGCCTATACATATAAGTTTCATACTTCTACTCAGAAGTGCAGAAATCCTCTGAAAATTACTACTACTTAAATTAAAACTACTTGGTTGGCCGGTAATCACATAATGCAAAATGGAAGCAAATGTAAAAGTCGTACATAACTGGCATGCAGTGAAGGCTGGTGTTGTCCATTTAGCGTCCCAGTCGCAGATGATTGTTTGATTCTGGCTGCCATCCGGGTACTCGTGGCCATCCAGGCAGGGGTATGCCACCACACCCTGGAACCCGGTGTCCATCACCTCCATGGTGCTGTTAGCGATTTCAGGCAGTTGGCTCAGGCGGCACGCTGCAGGGTGGGGAACGGCAGTATGATTTAATAGAGAAGACAGATATATGTAGATGTAAAAAGGGGTGATCTTCAAAAATCTGTGCTAGTCATATTTATAGGGATTTGTTTTTACACACACCATGCATACAATTCAAAGTAATCTGATAACACATTTTGAATCACAGAAAACGGCCAGAGATTAAACAAAGCAGTTATCTTGCTATTATCGCCCAAATCGTAATATGCATGTATCTGAAAATGGATATGTACAACATTTGATATTCGTTCCAATCTTAAAAAGTTGGTCAATTAGTGTTTCCTGATGGTCTTCATTCGCCCAATCCATGATGCCCACTCGCCACTTTTCATGTCTAATCGGTCGACATCAAGTGTGGCTATTTGTCCTATTAAAAATCAACTAAATATATCTAGCAACCACTTACTTTCGCACTTCAGGCAGAGGTCTTTTTTATGCCAGCAGTTTTCACCGTTGCGGTGGCAGTCGTTTACCAACAGGGCTCTCGTACCACACCCCAAGTCCTTGAGCGCAACGGGCAGCTCCGATTCGGGGTACCAGTCCCCACAGATCGATGAACTTGCCGCCCTGAAACAGTACCACACTGCAGTACTACCCCACACTACAGTACTACTGTGCACCATTACCGCATTGCAGTACCACATCACCGCCACCCTTACAGCACCACATTACAGTCACACCCTGCTTCCCCACTGCAACAGTACTACCATACAGTACCACACTGCACCAGTAATACACTACAATGCCAGCTTGTGGCTGCTGTGCACCACCACCGCCTCCACCATCACCGCCGCTGCTGCCACCGCCACCGACAACAACAGACAGCTAACACCAAACAGCAACAGCAACGGCAACAATGGCAACAGCGACACCGACGATGCTGATGACGACGCCAATGAAAGCAAAAATGGCAAAAACGTGAGTAGCTACAATGATGACAACAACGATGATGATGAGAACGTTGATGACAGCAAAAGCAACAACGAGACTACCTTCACCCACCCCAACAAGTTCCATACCTCAGGTAGCCAAGCTCCCTGCAGAAGACGGTGGGTACATTCGTTGTATAGAAGCCATGTACGTTGCAGATTGTGCCCCACGTGCCGTCATTCTTCTGGTACTCCGCACGGCCTTGGTATGGCAATGTTTTGCCATGCCTGATCCGTGCTCGCGACTCTACAGCAGACACACAAGTAGTAAGTCAGGGTCTATAGACCCCAGCGGGGTGTCATAGGGGTACAGCAGACACACAGGTGTGGTACTATCTATTGTGACTTTTCAGTATGGGGCACTATGCTAATAATACTGTAATATTATGGAATATATATGTTAGGACGATGTCATACATAAAAGGAAGTTCAGAAATACAATAGAATCTCTCTATTAGGACCACTTTTGGGATCAGTGTAGGAGGTCTCAATAGAGAGGTGGTCTTCATTGGAGGTTTTAGTGTAGTAACAGTCCGGACAGAGTTACTTCACTCCACTGGACTGGTAAATTTGGGAGGAAGTTTAGTAAATGAGTAACGGACACTCACGGAGAGGACGTTTGTCGTATGTATTGCCAGCTGTATCTTTCTTCGTAATGCCACACGTAGTAGTAAACAGCTCACACTGACCTGGCAAACACAGTGGGCAAACGCAAGTAAGTTCATAGACAAGATACATAGGGTCCAGTAAGACCAGAATAAAAATGATTGATCAAATGAAGTTTTAACATGTTGTGGCGATTATCTCTTAAGTAGCCGCTACATAAATGTTGTGCTTTAAGTGAGTTTATGCTATCACAGTGCGTTTGTGCAAAGATGTGTGGGGGATACACACATCTCAATACATTTGCATGTGGTGGGGTCTTAGCTGTAATCCATAATGAAAAAGTGGGCTGATGATGGTGAGTGAGGTCTGTCTGCCTGTTTGACCTTCTACCCATCCATACAGGTTCTGTTCTGATACTTAGGTGAGTTGACTGGTGATACTTGTCACCAAAATGTTTTTACTGACAACTCGTCACTACCACTCAGCGTTATAGTATGCTTCTCTACTCACTGCCTGTGTAGGTGAACATGACGCAGGCAGCGTCCGCGTCGCACGCTGTCACGCAGGCCTCCAGGTCGCCATCCCACTCGCTCGCCGCCGTGAGGTCAACACAGCGCCCCTCTCGCTGGATGTAGGCTGCCAGCTGCTTGTCCAGGGCTGCAGTGGGCGCCGAGAAGGACAGAGGACACGGCAAACTATCAGGTAACTTAAGCATGGTTTTAGGTGTGCATTTGAGAGCTCTATGATATAAAACATATACAAACTAATTTTTGTCATGATATGGCTGTCCTATAAAAACATTTAAATTCTATTTTTGATAATCAAAATGCAAATTTACAAACTGTACTATAGTATGCAATAGAGTTGTTCCTCATGTACAGGACTTGCAAGTCGGGGCCGAGAGGCATTTCAGTTTACATCAATATCATATATTTTCCTCATTATCATTTTTGAATTATTAAATTGCAAAAAGTTGTTATATTTGATTATTAAGTAACATAACATTTTTAAGTGTAAGACGATTTTAATGAACTTTTTTCAATTTAAATTATTTTACTTATAACTACAAAAACGTAGGTTCACACAGGTAGATCCCCTTAAAATTATGTTGATTCTTCTGAAATGCTTACTGTGTGTATATTTTCGGTGTCCTTCCTTTGCAACCAGTATTGTACACATGGTTTAAATATGACGGACTGATCTCAACATGTGGCTACCATAGGTCTGTTACCTTTGCTAACTAAATACCATTCCACGGGTTGAATGACCTCATACAGCCGTCTCCATTAATTGCTAATTCACACATGTGCCTTTCGATTTCAGAGATATAATTATTCCCGTATTCCTCGTAGTCCCACATGGAATACGGAATTCTGTACTTGCAGTCAGTATGTAAATAAATGATAACTGAAAATTTTCAATTTCAAATATATTGACATAAGTAATGATAATCTATAGACTAATCACTGCTCCAACGCTACTGCTTCACCGTTTATACAACAAAAGCTAGTTAACTCGAACGTGAGGGTGATACTCTTCATCTGCGTCAACCGAAATTTCTGGTTATTAGGGTTACTGACAACCCACATACTGTAAAACTAGTAATGTTTGCGAACGATGTAATTTGATTTTTTGTGGGTAGGTGCAAAAACGCAAACTTAAATAGTCAGAACACATTAATAGCCTATGTAAAGTAGGTCCAGGCTGGACCAAAATCGCAAAATTTAATAGCCACAAAAATTCTAGTTTTTCAGTAAAAGTGAAGTAAAATATTCATACTTCAAGCTATCATCAAATTCGAGTTATCAGCCTGACATATACTGATTACTCACCTGTCGCTGCTGCCACCACCGCTGCTGCCAGTCCTAACGCTAAGAGCACATGTACCAAGAGTCGCTGCATGATGTCTGATGCCCAGTTAGAAACCCTCCTTGTATATATCGGAGGAGACCGTCCACAGCTGGCGATGCGGAGGTGGGGATGCATGTACAAATTGCTGGACCAAAAAAGGTCATAAAGTAATTTTATAGCTCTTTGTTATGTCAAATGATTGCAACTCTAATATGCAAAACATTGCCAGTCCACAAAATTACAAATGCATTAAGCGTTGCGCAATGCAATAAAATTTGACAACCAAAGCTCGAAGTATCAGAATTGATCACTTGTTGTTTTCACCTTTGTTGGTCATTATCTGATGCGTGGGTATCAGAAATATGCTTTGTATGGATTCTGTAGATCATCATTCAGTGTTATTGGCTTTTTATATGCAACGTGTATCGCAGTGAGGTAGCATCTGCTCCATAGGGTTGTGGACATTCAATTAAGCTATACGCCTACAGTGTTGTTAGTGAGAACATTGTATACGTGTCTACTAAATCATATGAAAAAGATTTTTTTAATATTACAATGTAAATGGATATTGACATACCTTTGTGTGTTAGTTTGTTTGTGAAAGAATACTCTGCAACCATCATATTGTTGAAGATTATCGCATAGGGAGGACACGTGGTGTTTGTGTAGAGCATAATTAATAACAATACACACACCATGGAATACATTCCAAACTACATAGTTAAAGTCCCAGTCAACATTAACGATGGTGGCCGTTTGGTTCAAAGACACAACCTTGCCCCTCGCCTACCAGGAGCCGGCTCGTCCTCGCTGTCTGATTTGTTGAAACTTCTGCACACTTATTTGATTTTTTTGTTTCGTTTGTATGTAGTAGCAAATATATATATATAGACTTGTGAACTTGTTGGATTATACATTCTATCACAGCTGCAAAACTTAGGTATTAGTATAGGGATCTACAGAGACGACGGATTAGCAGCATGTAACAAGAAACCAAGTGAAGTAGAGAAAATAAAAAAGAACATCTGCAAAATCTTTAGAGAGAACGGACTGCGAATCACAATAGAGGCAAACCTAGCAACAGTTGACTTTTTGGATATAACAATGAACCTTAAATCGGCATCTTACAAACCCTACATGAAACCCAACTACACACCATTATACATCAACAAAAATAGCAACCACCCACCAAATATCATCAAAAACATACCCAGCAGCATCAATAGAAGACTCTCTGCCATATCCTCTAATAATAATAATTTTAAACAATCAACAGCACCATACCAGCGGGTACCAGCATGAACTAAAATACAAAATAGAAGAGCAAATAAACAATAAGAGCAACAACAGAAAAACACGAAAACACAAAAACAATATGGTATAATCCACCATACAATAAAACGTGACCACAAACATTGGCAAAAACCTTTCTGAAATAATTGACAAATGCTTCCCACCACAACACAAGCTACACAAGATCATAAATAAAAAACAATGTAAAAATCAGCTACTGCTGCATGAGCAACATCAAAAAACATCATTGCAAAACACAATAAAAACTTGATCAATAAAAAAATGCACCACATGACACATCAACACACAACACCAAAACCTGCAACTGCAGAAAGAACAATTGCCCACTAGCAGGTAATTGCCTACAAAAAGGAAATTATCTACCAAGCCACAGTAACAATAGAAGACACCAACAAATCAGACACCTACATTGGACTTACAGCAACAGACTTCAAAACACGATATAGAAACCACATCAGCTCCTTCAATAACAAAAAACTCCGAAATAGTACAGCATTAAGCAAACACAAACAATATTCAACAACAACAAATACATGCAACCTATGCCTAAAAGAAAAATTCTATATAATCTGCAAACCAGAAATGGCCACATTAAACAACAGAAACGAATTGTCCACAGAATGCCCACACAAAAAGAAATTCCTCCTCGCATACCAATACCCAACATAACCACACACAATATTATAACATAAAATAGTAATACACATGCACGCTATTGATTTTCTCGTGTTATTGATTTTCTCGTGTTATTGATTTTCTCGTGTTATTTGAAATGAGTGAGTTCTGGAATTCTCATACTGTAACCAATAGCAATATACTACCTTCAATGGCTCTGATGAATGCCAAACTAGA
>CM032663.1:16258172-16362439 GCA_019095985.1 Streblospio benedicti
CCTTTAAACCACAAAATTGTCGCTATTTTCCCATTTTTACAATAAGTTCATACATAATATTTGTAGATAAAGCATCAACGTGACTCAGAAATTTATATTAACACTATGTGCAAATAGAGCAACGTCAATTGCATAGTAATAAATATAGCATCTGCAGTGTATATTGAAAATATTCAAAATTAGGCATGAAAACCGGACTATACTACTATATCACTATAAAGGGCTATGTGGGAGACTGCAAAATACAAGTCCTAACTGTCCACATAATCACAGCAGTAGTATTCTAGCGATGATCCCTCTGGACCTGAAACCGCACCGGGTTGAATCGTGATGGTAATTAACACACTATCTTGACACAGACACATTTCAAAAGGTAAAACCAACAGACGAACAAACACACGTATGCTTGCACGCATGCACGCACGTACGCACCCACGCACCCACCTTTCCAGCCTCACACCCCACACCAATTCATATACTTCACGATTTTTTAGGGGAACGATAAAAATAACGATACCATCAACATTTTAAAAAGTTGAGTGACCCCCCCCCCCCCGAATCATAGCAACAGTCCTCTATATAGTCATAGCATTTCCGTACAATTGCTAACAGAATATGTTTTTTTTTATATAAAATACCGTAGCATATTAAAAATGTTAGGGGACGCCACCCACCCGCCAACAGTTATCTGGCAACTTTAGCCCCCCAAAAGGAATCAGAAAAATTGGACGACCCGCCTTTTTGGATGTCAACACCCCCCCCCCCCGCGGTATCATTATTTATTACCATTCCCTAGCACTAACATTAGTGACTGTCCCACAGGGCTATTTATAACTTGCAGAGATTATTTTTGGCAATTGGAATTCTAATTACAGGCTAGGATTGGTAAATCTCAAGTGACTTTGGCCTTTTAAACGTTATTTGTAATGATAGGTAAAGAAATTCAAAACGGATTTTACCTATACCAGTCCCACCCCCCCCCCCATCTTCAATTTGACCAAACTCTCGACCCCGTTTAGATAATTAATCTGCCTACATAATAATAGATTTTGGTGGTATATCTGATATCATGACATAGACTATGACATATGAGGTCATAAATCAACCCACTTGAGATGCAGAGGACAGGTAGTTTGACAGATCATTGGGGATGACTCATGCTTAGTGGTAGGTTTGCTGCATGATTTCACTCCCACAGGATCATGCATTGTAAATTGTTTATAGAACTTGTAGATTTCGTTTCAATATATCCATACAGTTAATTCAGCTCTTAATATGCGGAGTAATGGTTAATTAAGCTTTATTTTGATAAGTTGTATAAAATTTAGTGCACTTTATAATTAGATCTATTAAAAGTTGAGTGCAAATGTAAGACCTTCAGCATAAAAATGAAAATAAAAATAAAATCATTAACAAAAAACAAAAACAACGTAATTATATATGCTAGCATTTAGTTCCAGAGCACACTTTTCTATAACAGTAGAACCTTCCTATTAGGACCATCTTTAAGATCAGTGTTAGGTGGTCTCTATACAGAGGCTAGTTTTGGTAGCTCTATGAAGGTTTGGGACTGTGAAAAATGGTCTTATTATAGAGGTGGTCTCAGTGGAGAGGTGTAAACAGTTATAAACCTCTAGTATTGTTGGAACAACTTAGTGACACTATTTTTACTATTGAAATCAGCAATCACAGAAGTTAATTATATATTCAACAAAATCATATCCAATGTAAATTGTCTAAAACTTTGATACTCTTCACGAGCATTCAGAACACATACAAGGACATTAAACACAAATAATGAAACCCTTCCTCTCCGTTCAATAAACCCATCTTACACAGGTCCATAAACATACAATAAAACCAAGACTATTATATACTTTACTATTCTTGAAAAACCAGCACAATGCAGTTCAAAGATCCTCCTAGAATTTACATATAAATGAAGTAAGTCGGAGGTAGCGTCGCAACGCACAAGTCGCCACGGGGCGACTTTTATGTTTCCTGTGCGCTGTTGTTGCAAAACAATGTAATAATAAGTGTTGCCTTAGAATTGCAATGTAAGTATAGCACCGTGTGAAAGTTCAAAGTGACACGGCGTATTATCAATGATGCTTGAAAGAAGCACCGACTACATATGTTCATTGACTGTAAAAAAAAAGAAAAGGAAAAAGAAAAAGAAAGTTAAAGTATCAAGTATCTTGTAAGTGCTTACACAAATTTATTGTTCTGTCGTAATGTTGTTGACTCTGGACAAGTCATCGATAGCATATGTCTAATATTTAATATATTGTATAGAAAAAAAGCAGAGACTATCAATTGATATCACAATCTCTCCTCTCGCGATACCGTAATAAATGCAGGTCGATCCACTGTAATTGTGGAAGGGGAGGGGAGTTGGAATAAAAATACAAACATGATTGGGCTTCTGAGATTCCTTACAATGTATATCTATATATACAGTAAAACGTTATGCTGTGTACAATATTAATATTATATGCATCGAAGCGAAGGTTGTGCAAATATGAACGTAACCCTCGACGTGTAGAAAACGCTTTTTAAACAAGGTTGCCCACGAAAGTAGCATCTGTTTATCTTTTAACCTAACTCCAATTTACTTGCACTTCAAGACTCACGTGATATCACCCTGAATTGCTAGTCGTTGTTTATTCTAATTCCCACCTCCTTTGTCACACATGTTTAAATGCGGTTGATTATCCCACAATGAATAATGTAAACTTGCCTGGAAAACAAGAGCAGACGATTTTCACGGTGTCGTCGTTTCCGTTTTGCGGTTAAGGTGACGCATCAGACTTTCCAAGATGAGATGGGACCTCGGGCTTTTGAAGAACATCAGCATATTCATTATTCAATTGATGCTTGCCTGAATGGATGATCTATCTTTTCATTGTAAATAATGAAATGGGTTTTAATCAATGTATGTTTGAAATGTGATATTTCCACAAACCCAGCCGAAACCAAACATTAATATGTTTATATTAAATTCAGGTATGTTCTGTCAGTGACTGATGTCTGACTCTTGAGATGTCTTAACAATAAAATGATCCTGATGATGTCAGAAATTCCACATGCGATTATTTATTACTCTAATCTACATGAATAGTAATAGAATTCGATATTCGTGACGGACACTGGTATCCGTGTTATCACTCCGCAGTCGTCAATAGCTGATAATTATTGTAGATGGCATCGTAGGTTTCACGGCTTTCCCATTCACACAGCCTTCAAAGTCCATGTTCATGGTATTTTCAATAAGTAATAATTAAGCCCGAATTGACAAGGATGCGCAGATGGAGGCCACATTTTTTTTACACGTTAGGTAACAAAGTAAGTCATGATCCAGGGAGTGTGAAAAAAAACCCACACTAGCTACTGCTTTCAAACTGGGTGAGTCCAATTTGTGTGGAATGGGATGACAGTCCTCTGCATGGACTGGGACGTGCACGCCTTTTAACTATATAGGCCTTTGAACTCCATCGTCTATGTATATTTAAACAAGTGTTCAATCGCCAACCTGGCTGTAAGAACTCACAAACAATAGACCGTTTGAGTAGTAGACTCGCAGTCAGGTTACATACTCAACAGACACACTGGGTGGAATTACAATGTAATGGTTTGATGTACGACACTTAAATTCATTGGTGCCTTCTTTTATTTTAGCTTCACTTCAACGTGCATCGGTCGTGAACGGACAGTATTTTAAGCAACCCCGTTGCCAGGAAGTAAATGTAAATGTGGTGGTTTATAGTCTTGATCCAAGTCTTGCTCTCACGACTTTACAATTTACACCAGGTCATTGGCCCACTTATATTGATCACCAATTGATCATTTATCATATGCTTGCATCGGCAGCACATTCAGCGCACAATGCTAATCAATCCCACAATCACTCACTCACTCTATTAACCCAATGAGCTGTACCTTATTAACGTGTAGGTGCCACGGGGCAGTTTGCAACTGTTAGGGGATGAGTTTCTCAACACCCAACTACCAGACCCCACCGGGAATCGAACCCACGACCTTCTGGTTACGAGTCCAACTTCCTAACCACTCGGCCACAGCAGCACAAGAAGTCGCATGTGCTACAGCATTGCGCTGCCGGGATTGGTCAAATATTGTATAAAGTTAGAAAACCGCGTCTTTCAACTCCAATTGAACCCTATGTACAGATGCACGTAGTGTTCTTTGTTAAAGGTTTGTGTGAAATACACAATATAATATGTACAACAGTTGAAGATTGTATCTCAGGGTCATGAAACTGAATAAGCGCGCCCCCCTTTTCCGAAAACCTGGATCTGCCTATGCTGAATCTATTAGTGACAATGGCAACAATAAACCCGAACGTGGCCCTGTAAAAGACACAATCGTATTGGCAACGTGCCAAAAAAAGTCCCGCTAAGAGCTGCCTCATATAGTATACCTGGTAGTGTACACTGTGTATAGTTAGCAGAAAATCGTCCAATTAATAAATGCTACAACTTCATACACTACATAAACCATCCATAGTTGTATTTAAAAACGAAGCAAACACCAAATAAGTTTCGCTTCTGTTGAAGTGACGCTAAAAGAAAGAATGCGCCAATGAAGTTTAGCGTATATATTTAAAACAGCACAGTTCACAGGGCCGGATTCAGAAATAATTTTTGCAAAATTTGAGACCGGGGGGCTAATTTTCAAATTTTGAGAGCGGGGGTGGTGGTGGTGTCCGTACGGGGGGTCATGGTATGGGGGGGATTGAAGGTGCGGGGGCAGTAGATGTATGTGCTGTCTCAGGCAGGTAGGAATAGGCACATTATATCTACATTATAGACCTTAGAATTAGAATAATTGTAATCAATAAAATAGTGAACTTTTAATAAAATGTTTTTGAAAATGCATTTTTAAAAAATCTTTGGCGGGGGGCTAAATTGTAGGGGCGGGGGGGCTTTAAGGCTAATATGGCAGGCGGGGGGAGGCTAGAGCCCCCGAGCCCCCCCGCTGGATCCGGCCCTGGTTCACGACAGAGTAAAACTGGAATACAGACCCGACAACATTTTCTCGGCTATTTTTCGTTTTTCGTCGGCTTTCCCCGACAAAAACTGCCATTACGCGTAATCCCTAAAAGCGTTCCTCACAGCCCCACTTTTTGAAAGAAAATCCTGGATCTGCTAGTGACTCGTACTGCCATAAATATCAATGATTTTTACCCGATCAAACATGAGAAACATGAGAATAGGTCCCGTTCTGCGCAGAACACCCGGATGTAGCAAGCAAACGACACTGTCAGCTTCGTCAGCCGTCGATACATAAATTGCTACTTAAGCGAAATAATGTTATTCGTTATCTGTTTGTTGAGGAGTTAAACAGTGGATATATAAATCTTAGGATAATTACTTAAAACAGTGTTTATATGGTATATAGTATGTTCTCGTATTGTATATTTTCTTTTCTTATCGTCTTACCAAAAAAAGCGAAACAAATAAATATCCATAACACTTTTATTTGATAGTAGATCTAACACGGTTTCACTTGTTATGAGGATTAATAGTATTATTTCTTTTTGCATAGTGTGAACTACTAATTAATCATGTAATCATCATAAAGGTTTTTAATTTCAAAAGATTAATCCATTTTACTCATGTTACAAACTAAAGCGTATTTTACTTAAGACGGTAGTAAACTAAGTGGTGTTTATTAACGTTGATTGAATTGAAGGATTCATTAATTCAAGAATTGTGGCGTATATATGATAGAAAAAATGCTTGGTGTTGAAGTGCACAACACGCACTTCAATATTCTTGTCACGGACGTCAGTAAAAAAAGCAACAACACCATAATTTGTTTTGGACCTACCTTTTTCTACCTAAATTTATTTGTTTACTTCAGACATATAGTCGATAAAACAATGAAAATAAAAAGAGGGAAAAAAACATCACATATATATGTTTCGACAATTTCATCGAGTATAATCAAATTTTGCCCGTAAATTCTTTAAACCGGTGAATCCACCGTGTATGCCAGTCAAGTCAGCTCTTCACTTGCATAAGCAGATGTGGGTTTAAATGGCAGCTACCTGTTCCTTCAAACATCCACCTTCATTTAAATTCAAATTAGTGTACAACAAGTTACAGAGGAAGTTGGCAAAACAGCACATGCCCAGTCACGGCTGCTGGGAACGTTTATTGTTATAATTGGGAGATAACACGTGCTTTTGTGAGTCACGTGATTGTACCTTATTTGCATACTTGGTGATAACATTAGAAAACTGAACGGTGTCTCATACATTGCATTGGTGGCTGTGTAAATACTTGAGTGAAGAACAAGTGGTGTCAATATCATCGATACATCTACCCGGTAGAACCGTCTGGTATTGCCACTTTGGCTTATATTATAACACACGCGTCCCTTATTTTGCTATTCTACACTGCATATTGCATGATGATGTCCCATGAAGACGATTCCACTTTGCAATTTGACTTGGCTTGTTTTTACTTGCAAATTTCTAATAAACGCCGTTGATAGCCACTACATTGATCCACTCCCCGACTGAATCCCTTCTTACGAGAAATAATATGATGAAAACTGCCAGAAAGTGCATTTTTGTAATCATTCTGACACACACCAGTAACTTGCATATGTAAATATCTACAGTAGAAACTCACTATCTCGATATTGTTCATCTCGAAATTTCTCTATATTGAAATCAGTTTCATTTCCATTAAAAAATACTATGACCAGATGTACATGTAAAAACATTATTACCATACCCAAAGCAGGCCCTACCCAATGTAGCAGCTTCTTGATATGCGTATAGTTTACTATTTTACAGTCTACTATAAACAAATGTGAGTCAGAACCTCTTGCTCAGTCGGGCATGTCCTCTTTGAAACCAATGGTGTCGTGTAAAGTGCCTACAATACTTCATCCTATGCTTGATATTGTGCAACATTTACGTAAACCGGTGCTTGTTTTCTCACAGGATTCAATTCCAGTGCTTTTCTGTGATTGTTCTAAGCTTTGAAGAAATATGAACTTGATACATAGACACTAGATGAGTTGACTTAGGTTGAAGTACTAATCAGCATATTTTAGAAAGATTCATACAAAAATCACAGCGTGGACTTGCTTAACCGAATGACAGAAATGCCAAATTTTATTATACGTATCGTAAAAGCCCAATTAAAAAAAGAGTGAATGAAAACAAAATAAGTTTATGATGCCAAGGGGCATGACCTTAGAATAGCAGTTCAACTCTAAAATATTGTCCAAGTGCTGGGCATGTTTGGTCTATAGTAAAAAGTATTTAAAACAAAGCCTTGGTAACCATATTTTATGGCCCCAGTAGTAAACAGCAATGGGTAGTCACTTAGACTAGAGCCGTAAAGCCTTATTTTGAAGATTTAGACTTTCAGATGTTTATTTACACCTGTATTGTTTAGGAAATTGAATTGTCCATGTTGTTTTCCCCTTAGATTGAAAGATATACTTTCGCTAACTACTTTTCATGAAAGAAATTATTTTTTTAAAAACAAAGCTAGGGTTATGATTTGTTTTTTTTTACAGTTGATAAGAATGAATCCATAATTCAGAATCAAAAGGACAACCCATATTTTAGATGACAATAGAAAACACCGTAAAAGTCACATTCATTTTTGGATAATAAAGAAGTGCACTTCATTGTTAATTGTGTCAGTGTTGGTGTCAATATTTGTATTTACACCGGCCACTTTATCATCTTATCAATGTTCGCCAGTACTCACAGGTTCACAGTACAGTATACGGGATATTTAGTGATCGTATGATGATGTAAACAAGACAATATCTGGATTTAAACGAAATTGTGGATTAAATTCAAGAAAAATGGAGCTGGTGGGAGAGCTGCGTGACGTCGAGGGCGATGACGTAATCCGCGTGACGTCACGAGAGACGCCACTTGTTATAGGTGAGTTTGTCGTCTGTGTCCTGGTCAGAAAACACGTATTGTATATTTGATTGATTCTAATACTTCCATTAGATCATTTATTGTCTTTAAAACATACAGTGATTTATTGTGAAGGGGAAAAAGCTAAAAAGAAATGCAATGCTTAAGATCTTGTTTCTGTATTTTTGCGGATTTGAAGACTTTTGCTAGGTAACAGTTGTGTGTAAACTTTATGCAAATATTTTATAGGATGAAATTGAAGCCATAGTTTTGCTATGTATTTGTAAAATGTCGTGCAAAGGTATATGATACCTATTGTGTATCAGAGTAGATGCGAAAATAAATTCAAAATCGGGGGAAAACATACCAAATATATGGTACAGTGGAACCTGCCCATGTGGATTGCTACCATTTAAGTATATCCACTACCTCTTTTTATAACAATCATTTATACGATAAACATCATATTTATGTTGAATTTTCATGAAGATTTCCATATAAGGTTGGTACCACTACAACTCTAACTCCCTGACATGAGATAGTTTACTATCCCCCAAACAAGCATCTCCCCGAAATCAAGTTGAGTTTTTTAATCCGCTGCTCCCCGCCCCCTCCACATTCTAGCTTTTTATACACCCTTAGCTCATGAAAAATGATAGCCCCTTAGGATGTCTTAAGAGAGAGATACTACTGTATCCGTTACATTAAACTAGTGAAAATTGGTTCACGAACCAGTGGGCAACTGTAAAACATAGTTTGGCCGGCCCTTACAAAAAATGGGGTTAATCATAGTAACACTACAGACTGAAAGTTTGACACCAGCTGGCTCCAGCCAAGTGCAACCATAGCAGGACCAGCAACTAGTCCTCATTTCATGCACTGGTTACAGGCCTTGACGTGTGCGGTCGGCTGGCTGCCTGCCCGGCCGGTGCCCTTGCCGCCTCGCCCCTAGTGGTAAACCTCTGCCGCGTGAAAACCAAGCCCTCGGGCCACTGGCTGGTGCCAGACAGGGACATGCCCTCCGCGCTCAACGGTGCCGAGGTGACCACGCCCGCCCTGCTCAGCACAGGTAGGTGTAGGTGACGGGGGTGGTGGGGTGGACTGGACGGGCGGGTTCGGGTTTGCGGCGTTATAAAGATGTTTTGATGTGCGGGAAAAGGATCAAAGAGAGAGGTATGGGATAAAAGGTCAAAATCAAAAAAGAATTCATTATATCTGTCACGGTATGCTCTACGTATTCCTAACCAGTACTGTGCCAAAAGCCTGTTTCCACTGAATGGAA
This sequence comes from Streblospio benedicti, assembly GCA_019095985.1. Lineage (NCBI taxonomy): Eukaryota > Metazoa > Annelida > Polychaeta > Spionida > Spionidae > Streblospio > Streblospio benedicti. The sequence continues at coordinate 16,267,373 of CM032663.1, forward strand.
ACAGGACAAAGTTGTGTCCTCCTCGAATCATTCCTGAGAACCTATTATTTTCCTGTCACAAATAACGTAACTCGAACGTTGATCAACAAACGTTTTTTTATATTGTTTCTTACTACTTCACGCGAAAACAAAGCCTAGGATACGCTCAAATTTAACACAACGAAGATTTGATAACCTCGCTGGATGTTCATAAATCGGACGTCCATCGTGGTAAATGTGAACTTATTTTGTTAGACTTTATTCTATCTACTAATGACAGCACAATTTGCTAACGTACTCCACCCACCAAAACCCCACAGGTTCCGTGTTGACGGTGGGTGGCCTCAGCCTGCAGTACTCGGCCCACCTGGCACCCCGTGGAGAGCAAGAGGCCGTGCAGGACGGAGTCCCCAGCCGACCGCCGCCCAAACCACGCCGCCTCAGGGACGGCAGCCAGGTGAGCTCACTACCCGCGCTCTGCTATGGGGCTTCTTTTTTTTAAAACTCACATGACTTTTAAAAAAAATTAACGCTGTAGATTATGAGAATGATTGAAAAACACAAAAAGATGAATTCTCCAAGATTGTTATTATATAATTAGCAACCTAAATCATTTACCAAGCATTTACAGTACTAGTATATATTGTCACTCCATGTTTTCCAGCCTGACCAGATGATGGATATGAGCAGCACAGAGGAGGTGGCGAGTACACAACCACAGGGCCCGGCAAAGCCACACCCGCAGACACACACAACGACCCAGTCAGACACACTGCCCCAGCAACCCAATGTGTTCTCAGATGACAGTGTGGAGCTCTCAGGGTCACAGGTTTGTGATTGACCAAGGTTGTTTGTTTCGCTCTTTGACTGCGGTGGTTGTGTGAAGTGGATACACTTATTTAAAAAGCCAAAGTTATAAACTCCAAATAAATATATAAATCCCTCTGGTTCCATGCGGGATGTGTTGGGATTGAACACACTTTGGAAAGATATTTCTGGCACTGTGATAAAACAGAGACCTTTCTTTGTAGTTCCAGGACATTGCTGCAATGATTGACTTAAGTTTACTTCAAAATGTAACTCCTCTGACAAAATTTCTTACCATCATATCAATGCTTACTTATCGCTAATAGAAATGGTGAAGAGTGTGCTTAATTGTGTATTATTCTTGTTTGCGTATAATCGTTGCTTGTATAATGGTTAGGACTAGACTATCCCAAATATTGAAGCTGAATCCGTCAGGGTATTGCAACTATATTGTTCATTGACACACCTTGATGTTAAAACATTTAAAACACTTAGACATTAATGTTAACAAAGCATTCCCCGTGCTCCAGGTGTCCATCCGCCGCCGCCCCCGTTCCTCCTCCTCGTCCTCCAGCAGTGAGGGGGAGACAGATCGCCTCCTGGCCGCCGTCAACACACCGGGACCCCCTCATACGGAGAGAATGTCACTGGAAGAGAGCAGGCGGGAACTGCAGGAAACAGGTGGGTGGGTATAAAACGGAAGCATTGATTGATTGATTGATTGATTGATTGAGTAAGTGAGTGAGTGAGTGAGTGACTGAGTGAGAGAGGGTGTGAGATGCTATTCACGAAAGTCAAATGAGTGATGTTAAAGCGAGGTTTTACTGATGTAATGATTATTGTATTTCCAATAAGATTTTGGCAAGGGCATAATTAGGCCCCTATATTCTAAACATAATAAATGTAAAATTACGCTCTCAAATTTAGCATTAGTTGATTAGCATCAATCCGTAAATTTCGACTCCGATCTTCATAAAATAACATTGCAAACACTTTTTGAGTGTGAGTGTGAGTGAGGGAGTGAGATGCTATTCACGAAAGTCAAATGAGTGATGTTTGAGTGAGGTTTTATTGATGTAATGCCTCCAGCCCCTACCTCGGCCCCCGGCAGGCCCGCGGTTACCCCGCTGATACGCCGCCGTCTGGTGCCGGCGCAGCCCGATGTTCTGGAGGACGAGAAGGCACTTGCGGAACTGATGGAACACGTCAGCACGCCCGAACAGGTAGGAGATACATGGGGACATCAAGGAGATGGTTCTATGGGTACTGTGGGAAACATCATCTATTTCCATCTCTTTCAATGATACACGATTGACAGGTTTCTAGATGAGCATGCGATAGAAAAGATGTCTCCTTATGCTAATTGATTACATTTACATCTTTATTACTCAAGAGAAAGTGGTTTGTCACTACATTTAATTGATCATTGAAATGCATTATGCAACAATCCACAGAGAATTAGCTCACAGACTCATGCAGAGAAAAATGGAGGTGAAAGAACTCACAATCATAGTTTTAGATTGCATTCCCCGTGTCTCTTGCTTTCAGCTGGCCAACACGGTGACGTCGTGCGTACTCCAGACGCTCACGCGCCTCGGCTGCTCACTCACCATCGCTCAGCTCGACACCGTCTTCAACACCACGCTGGTAAGTCGCTCAGCCTCGGCGGGGCTGCTCGGGGCTGCTGGCGGATCTGGTGACTGGAGTCTGCTGTTGGCGAGAGTCTAAGTATGGGGATGGGGGCTGCGATGATTAGCTTTTTCGAGTATAAAAGTCTAATAGATTATCATATTTGACAGGCTCTGGTACATGACTGTTTATAACATGGCATGTAAAATAGTGTTGCCGTTGAAAAGTTGGTGACAAGATCAGTTAAAAACATTATACAAGTGACTCAAACAGTGAGATTTACAGTGCTGTTTAAAAAAAAAACAATTACCACTGTAGAGATCGTTATTAGTATACAGTAACCATGGTGATTGATCGCAGGAGTACGGTAACCACGGCGAGCAGTACTTGCTGCAGTACCTGCACCAGTACCACGGCGTGGCGGGGGACGCGGTGGAGACGGAGCGCCTCCTACTGGGGCTCACCTCACACATGCTGCACGCCACCGCGGTCAGTGACAACAACCCGATGGTCTAACTCGATACAGTCAGAGGTTGGTGTCCACTCTTAGTCCACTGACTGGGAATAAGAAAGCTCTAGATTTCAAGTGAAGACCGTTTTAAAAGTTTCTTTGACCCTCCTGCTGATGAAAGGCACTTGAAAAAGTGAGCATAAAAAGACATAGGGAAGGGTATTTGAGTCAACACGAACGGTCAGTGACACCAATTGCCTGGTCTTATCATACTTTTGAGCAACCATCACCGGTCAGAGGTGCTTGCCACCCAGAGTCACAACCGAACCCCTAATATGTTTTACCTCATCATTCATGTAGACTTTCTGTGCCTAGCCCTTGGACTAATAGTGGACACCAACCTCTGCCTCACACCAATAAGTGAGAGTGAAGTTTTAAAATATATACACATAGGAATGAGATCAGCCCATCAACCGAGAAAAGCCCAGGCATATTCAAAACACCGTTAAAAACACGACTGGATTAAGTATTGTCTCATCTTATTCATTGTAAACATAACATTAAACCTACCATTTTCATATAAAATCCCACACCCCTGTAGGCGTGCGCGGCGTCGCTGTCGGTGTGGCTGTCGGTTCTGGCGGCGCTGCCATCCCGCCCTGCCGTGCTGCGCCGCCTGCTGTCTACCAGCGCCGGAGACAACACGAACTCCTCTCCGCGAACGCCGGCGCTGCTGCAGGGTTGCCTGGCGTTACACCGCGCCGACGCTGACATCACACGCCTGGTGCTGCAGGTGCTGACGGAGGTGGCGGCGGCCACGCCCACTGACCTCAGCCAGAAGGTAAGCCACGCCCAACCACCTCGTCTGCAAAGTAAGCTATGTCCACTGACCTCAGCTGCAAAGTAAGTCACGCCCACAGCTGCAGACCTCAGCAGCAAAATAAGCCATGCCCACTTACCTGAGCTGTAAAGTAAGCCACGCCCGCTGACCTCAGCTGCAAAGTAAGCCACGCCTACTGATCTCGGCCAGAAGTAAGCCACGCCCACAGACCTCAGCGAGAAGGCAGCTTTGACATAAAAAAATTCATATAGATTTTGACCCAACCCTTATCAAAACGTTAAATAAATACCAATTCACTTTAGCTTCCGCTGAGAGAGGGCGCCATCGACCTGCTGACGTCAGCAGTCCGTTACCATGATGAAGACGTCGACGTTGTGAGGAGCATACTGCGGCTGTTGGTCACCATGACAACGACGTATACAAAGCACGCTGCTAACATCCTACAGGAGGGTAAGTCATGAGTGGGAAGGTCAATGCCTTCTGGGTCATGCACCCTGTTCTAGACCTTCACATAGCAGTCTTGTTTAGACCAACGTGTTGATGAATAGATATGCCTCACAATCCTCACATGTCCTCCACGTAAATAATGTTTTAAATTATGTCATGTAACTGGTCTCACCCTCACCGTTCTAGTGGACTTTTCCATATCATCACATACCCTTTCCCCGCAGTAGGCACGTTCTGCCCCCGTTGCCGTCCTCTAACAGAACAACAGCTTTAAATACAATCACTGTGCGTTTTTCTCACTTATCATCCTTGTCCCTGTAGTGGGCGAGCGCCGCCGCCTGGAGCTCGAGCCGGCCCTGCTGTCCGTCTGCGCCGTTCTCGACCACACCCGTGTCACATGCTGTCCTCTACTGACCGGGAACCTTAGTGACCATGTCACCAGCGACCAACAGGTCCGTGCTAGCTTTATTGGTTGTGGTCAGGGTGGGAAGGGCTGTCAGGTATAGATTTCTTCTTTCATTCAAACGGGAGTGTCCTTAGGTTACAGTTACACTTGAAAATGTTACGGTTTTGTCTTTATTGTTGGTTTGTTTTTGTTTTTGGTTGTTTTTCGGGGTTGGGGGTAGCCCAGAATTAGAGATGTCTATGGAATGGCTTGTGCAGAGTTTCGTTAGTTGTTGCATTAGTCTCACAGCTTTGCCAAGAGCCCCTTTTCTCTTTAGTTTCAATGTTACGTATTGCCGCTCGTTGAGAACTATTAAACCTACATTTTCAGGTATCCTCGTACATAACCACATTGCTGCGCATTTTTCAAGAGGAAGGCGACGATACAGAGGATGAGAATGAGGAGAGGTATGACAACCACAGTCACTTGATTTTTCTTTGGAAAAAAAGTGTCTACAACGAGTACCGAGAGGTTGGGAAACTCTAGATTTCTTTACATCAGCAATAATGGGCGTGCATTTCTTGGGTTTACTCCATTTTGCTAGGAACATTTATGCAGTAAAAGGCAAATTTCAATGTGAGAGAGGTGATAATTATTAATAAGTCTGTTCAACAATTACATACCTACATTATTTATGAGACATCCATAAACGATCGAAAATTACAAAACACATTTCCTAGTGACAACTGTCGGCAACGTTGCCGTTATAATACTATCTTCACCATTAACTTTTTCTGTCCCTCCAGTGCACGCGTCCTGCGCGTGAGTAGCGTGCGGCAGGCGGTCAGCCTCACCCTGCGGGACGCCAAGAAGTGGCCAGGCGTGCAGGGGACGGCGGGGGCGGAGGGCGACAGCGGCAACGGGGACAGGGACGTGGCCCGCCTCCTGTTGTCCGGCGACTACGAGGAGGCCAAGGTGGGTGTTCGGGTGAGCGCTGCCAATACGCAGGTTGGAATGGGGTTGGAAAACGTGTAATGCTGTTGAATCATGTTTTATTGATAGTGCTTATCCCACATTTTCCTTCAACTACATTAGTTGGTTATCTTGAACATCGGCTATATCAACCATTTTAAATTCTACTCTCACTGTTATAGCAACTCTTTTCTTCAAGATAATTACAGGATACCTAATGCAGACTAACAGTCTTTGTGCTAACGCTTTGGCTTCATGTACATTAGTGCTATAATATATTAGTTTGGTGTTTGATATTTTTGTCACCTGGAGCGCAATCTCATCAGTAAATTGCAAGTGTTGCCTGAATGCCTATTTCAAGCATCCTTGATCACTAAGTCCCTCTCCACCTACCTATAGAGGCGTGAGCGCCGCAGCTGTCCCGAGCAGAAGCTGCTGCATGACGACCAGTTCTCCATCCCGATTGTGTTCGACACGAAAAAGGTGCGAGTCTCTCACTACAAGGGGGTGGGTGTACCGAAGTCACTAGACATGCTGATGTACGTGGATAAATCAAAGGTATCCCGCATCAAATGTCTTTGTCCCCCATCACCACGTTTCTATACACAAGAAAAGTTTAAAGTATTAGCTATCTTTAGTATATTAATCTGAAGGTCTTGTTTGATAGGACTCCCATGCAGCCGACTCCGCCTCTGACTCTGACTCGGACTCGGACACTGAGACTGCCACGTGGCAGCAGCACGTGTATGAGGAGGTGGACATTGTACACGCGCTGATCACGGCAGACGACGGGGACGTTATGGAAGAGGAGGAAGAGGCCGTTGTGAATCTAGAGGACGCTGTGAATGATGGGCACACTGTGAATGGTGGGGATGATGTGACATTTGATGACGATGTTGTGAAAGATGAAAGTGTTGTGAACTTGAAGCAGGGTAACTATGTAGATGATCCTATTGGAGAGAAAAAGATTTTGGTCAGTGATGGGGACATTATGGAAAATGGAGACATAGCAAAAAGCTCCACTGCAGGAAGGGATGTACTGAATGGTGTGAATAATAAAGGACTAATTAACATTGGTGCCCATAATGGAGTTGATCAAATACATGAAGAAAAAGAGGATAACTCTCCAAAGAGAAGGAAAATGAGGGATGATAGAGATTCATTGAATTGTCAAGCAGACAGAGATAGTGAGTTGTGGAGTGGAGTTCCGAATGATCAGTATGATCAGGCGGGTAAATGGGGCGATGAGGATAATGGGGTGGTGAGCCAAGCAATGAATGAAAGTCCTTCCCAAGAACATAGAATAGCGAAAACTGAAGATGGCGAGAATGGTTGTCTTAAGTCTCTATCTTCACGTAATAACCATGTACCTGTTGGATGTGACACCACGAATGGTGTTAGTATGCAGGGAAAGTTTCAAAAAGAGGATGAAAAGGAGGGCGAGAGTGATTATTATGATAAGGTTAAACCGTCCGAAGAGATTACTTACACCTGTGAAACTGTATCTACCGATCAGGTTGTACCCGGAAGTGAGAGGTTAGTAATGGACCAACCGGCCTTGAATATTCTCTCATGGGAGGAGGTAGAGAAAGACCTCCCCTCAGAATATGCCGGTAACGTGGTGAACCAACCTGCAGTAGACAAGGGCAAAGATGGAAGGGAGGCCAAGTCGCCGCCACGGAGCTACTGGGCACGGCTGAAGGACAAGGCGAAGAAAGGTTTGTCATTCTAGTTGGAAAGCCCAATGGTTTGATTTATTATACAACGTAAAATCCCATCTTGAAAGCAATGATATTCTGAACCACCCTGCATTAGGTTTTTAACCTTTGGGAACCTTCTGGGGATTGATATCTGTGGGGTGGTTTATAGGAAAGTCGGATATTATAATGGGGAAAAGGTGCAACAAAAGAAGGATGTGGGATTTCAATACAGTGGGATTGGGAGAAAAGCCTGAAAATTTGTGGGATGTGGGAAAAAGGCCAGAATAATTAGGGATGGATGTGGGGGAAAGCTTAAGGCTAAAAAATAGGAATGGGGTTTTTCTTGACCTGTTAAAAAACCCTCTCATCTGTTTTGACGCACGCTACTTAGGTACGCATGGCTCAGCATCCAGAGTGCTATCATATTCGTCACAAGAGTTGTATAAGAATCGTCATCACAGGCGATCTAATGAATTATATTTTTGTACTATTATAACACTGACACACTATGTATCTTTTTACCCATTTTTTTTTTACAGGATTCGGCCAAAGAAGACGGAAGTACGATGTACAATCTCCAGGCATGACAGATTCTTACACGGACAACCAGGACGATGACGACGATGGCAACAACAACGTGCAGCCAATCAGAGTGCGCCAACTGGATGACACAAACATTGCTCAGCCAATCAGGGTTCATGGTTTGGATGAATCATCGTATGAGGTAATAACATCATGCGAGGTGCACAGATTGGCTGGGGACGATATGCACCATAATAGTCAGTTTGTCCTTGATCAGCAGACGGTTGATAAAAGCAATGCGAGTGGTGATTTGAAAAATGGCACATGCAGCTCAAACGATGAAGTTCCCAGAGAAAGAAGACATGTTTATGAAGAGATAGAGATTGAAGACGATCGCTGCAACAATAAGAATTGCAACAAAACAAGTGATGAACCGCTTTATGCGGAAGTTCGGAAACCAGAAGCTTGCAACATAAACACTCAAAACAAGCGAATATTGAGTCCGGGAATTGATATTGACAATGATCTGTCTTCACTCTCCTCTTCCTCCAGCAGTTCACTAGAGGACGTATCATCTCTGGATGATTTCACTATGTCCATGACAATGGGTGGCAGCACTAGGCTGCCTCAAAAGAGTAACTCATCAGCCATTGAGGAAGAAAGAACAGACTCGAAGAATGATGAGATACAAGATATTAGAGGGTCGGCTGTGACTCCTGGTGGCAAGCTCCTTCTGACTAATGACGAAAATGCCAATGCTACTAGTTGGCATCAAAATGAACAGGCAACAGTTGAAACACGTACATCCAAGACCACGCTAGTAGTGCAATTAGGAAGCAAGAAACCCATTGATAAGACGTCACCTGCCAAAAGGCAAATGCACATTCTCAAAGACTCTGCAAAACAGGGACATTTGCCTACTACTACAGGCCGAGCAACTCACAATCAAGAAGACAAAGCGGAACTAAGACCCAACACGATCCAAAGCACCCACAGCCCTCTTCATGGCAAGTCTGGAAAGAAACACATGGAGCCGTGGGAGCTGGCGAGTGGTCGCTTCGCCTATGTGAGCGTGCAGACGTCAGATGAGGGTCACCGGCAGACGGCGCTGGTCATGCGAAGGGACCTGGAAGCCTCATATGACCTAGAGATGCCAGTGCACAGGACCCGCGAGCTGGTGTACTCACTGGAACAGCCAAGGGCAAGGCCAGGTTTAGAGGACAGCAGCAGTAGCGAGAGTGAGCATGAGTATGAGGATCTGGATACTGTGGAAAGGATGATGGCTTCAAGGGGTGGGAATACGCAGGGTGGTAGGGACGGTGATGGTTTGAATACTGGGTTAAAACGTGATCAAATGGCCAATGATGATAATGAATACGGGCCTGCAGAGGATATATATGAACAATATGATGATAGTAAGCATGCAGAAATTGTCGTTGAAAATAGTGAGAAAAATCAAGTGAATACAGCAACACATCGAGAAGTAAGCAACCTAAAACATATAAATGAGAACCAGGAGCCTAATGAGTTGAGCAGCAGCAGCAGTTCCTCTGACAACGAGGCTGAGGCTACACCAGTGCTGAAGAAGAGTAAGTGGGGCAAACTCAAAGCCATAATGCAGGGCAAGAAGAAAACGCCCAAACAGGAGGACGGACCCAGCCTCACCAAGTCCAAGTCCATGTGGAGTCTCAGCTCCAAGAAGAGCGTCCCAGTGCTGGATAAGGACAAGTCCGGATCGGTTACCAATTTGGAGGTGGTGAAAAAGGGCAAGACGTTCGGGCTGTCCAAAGTTAAGTTCACCTCTATGTTTAATCTGAGCTCTGTGCAAGGAAAGGGGAAGGTTCGCCGGATATGAGCAAAGAAAAACACGTGTCTGTGTCTGCAAACGGGAAAGGAGACAGATACAGTAAGAAGTCATCCCCTGTGACCAAAGCTCGAGCGTTATCGACCAATAGCAATAGTCCAGTGCAAAGACGATTGGACTCAAACTTAAACAAGAATAAATCGGGCTCATCGCAGAGTGTTAACTGTGCCTCAGACGGCAAAGAGAAACCTCCACCAATCATAAAGAAGAAAACGTCTATGTCGAAGGCCAAGTCTATGGGCAACTTGAACCTGATCAGTAAAGGTAAAGTATTTTTCACATATGAAACTGAAGTGCATAAGAAAATAGCCGGATGTAATAGTAATGCTTCTTATCAAACCAAATTGTCATTATTCTTGACTCTTACTGAAAACGCACTGTTAGACGCAATGAGAACATAAATAAATGTAAATGACTAGTACATGCACGAACACGCACTATTATACAGGAGACATTTGCGCTGATTACAAGAGTGTCTTCTTCTGCAGGGACGGCCCGCCCGGCCTCCCAGCCCTCTCCACCCCCACCGCCAGGAGCGCTGGCCCGGAAGAAGTCCATGTCGGCCACGTCTCTCACTAAGTCACGCTGGCAGCTGTGGTTCGGCAAGAAGAGACGAGACAGCGGCCAGACGGGGAAGATGTCAGACGACACCTCCACCGGGGGGTCGACAGCAGGGGAGGACGACCAGGAGGAGGACACGGGGACCAGGGGTCAGTGGTTATAACTTACGATTTAATGGTCATTCTGGGGTGGAAAGGGTTAGTAGATATGGGGTATTGATGTCTTTAAATGTATAATAGTCGTATGATATGTATGATGTTATTAACTGACTAACTGACAGAAAATTATAAACAATAAAACAAATGGAGAGTAATAACCTGTTCTATGTTATATAATAAGTGCGTATTGAGTTCATTCATACAATGTAATCATACGTTCATCATATCTTATTATACATAGAGCTACTATTGGTATCTTAATACTGTAACAAACACATTTTTTTCAGTTCCAGCCAACTCTAGTCTCCATAAAAGCATCACTGTGGCCACCATGGATGATCTGAATTCCGACGCCCAGTGACCGTTGACCCGTCGTCCACTTCCCTGTTTGACACGTTCTATGAGACTGACCGCGCAGCGTACAGCAGGCGGCGGCGGAGTCGCGATGCCCCCCGGCCCCAGCGGTCACTGTTCCGGTCAGCCAGTCCACACCCCGAGCCGCGCTTACATGACAGAACCGTGGACTTTGGCGAGGCACAGGTATTGTTTTGTGCTGCAGCTTGTATGTGGTTAAGATTGAAGAAGCAGTATCTGATAAGTCTTATCACACAGTATACCGTTAACAGTTTCCATCACACTTGTTATGTACTTCAGAATGCCGACTGAGCATGAAAGTCCCAGAACAATCGTACCATTGACTTCACTTGGATGGGAAACTGGTGGTAGATAGTGAGAGTAGAGTAGAGTAGAGTGGTGGTCAGCGATCAATGTCAGTTGACCATGAACCGAGATTGGAAATATTAATAGAAATTTTCGAAATTGCGTTTGGTGGGTGAATGAATTACTCAGTCTAGTTTACAAATTCACTGACAGCAAAGCTGAAAGTTTCGAAAAACTCTTACATGTGTATTCCCATAGCAAATCTTTTTTATCTATTTTTTTTGTTGTGATTATAAACACGTAATATGAAATGGCATCATTTAATCGAGATAATTATTGTTTATTTCAAGGGAAATACTAAATACAAGTTCAGGTGTTTTTTTTGGAGTGAAGTAACTGTTACGCTAGCCTCCTCTGTAAACAGTACAACACACACTTACTCACTGTATTCCTTCCAGCCCCCTGCACCGGTTGCTGACGAGACTGGCGGCTTCAAGCGTTCCTTCTCCTGGCTACGACGAGACCACCCGGACGGACACCGTACAAGCCCCAAGCAGGCTACAGAATCGGGTTCCGAGGACCGGAAGCCAACACACGGTGTTGCAATTGGGGCGGGAGGGGGAGGGGATACTAGTACGCTGGGGGAGCAAGTGAAGAGGGATAGTGCAGTTGAGAGTAGGTTGCAATATTCACGTGGTTCTGGCGTAGTTCAATCAGAGATAAGAAATGATGACAGAAAGTCTAAGAGGCATGCAGTTTATGAAAAGAGTGAGTCTGTTCAAGATGAGAATAGTGAAGGTTTGGATCAATGTGATACTGGTTCTGTTAACATAGTTGACGATAAAGGGGTGGGGAACTTACCTGAATCATCACTGGTAAAAGAGGAATTATTGGATACATCATGTGATATCAGAAACGTATCACGTGATGAAATACTCAGTCAGGACTCATGCGAATCAGCCCGGGAATTCTCGGAAGACGGAGTTCACTGGCGGAAACTAACGAAGGCAGAAAAGCCACCAAACAGACCACAAACTTTGACAGATAGTCATGATCTGCAGGACAATAAAACGGGAGTGACGTTTTCACACATACATTCGAATGGCCATAACGACATGGCAAACAAAGGAATTGGTGATAAACAGGACGATTTGACGGACTCCATTTCGGCGGAGTGTTGTAAAACATTCCCGCAGCAGACGTACTCGTATCCCAGGTCACTGTTAACCCCCTCACCGCCAGCACCACCAATTTTAACCCTCTCAACTCTGCCCCAACAAGACCTGGATTTAACACCTGCATCTTCAAAGGACATAATAAGAGGTAGGATATACTGTATAATGGCAATTCAAATAAATAAAGCTGTTTATGTAACCCTGGTGTTTCACACCTTTTTTAATTGCATGGTTTGAACACTAAGTATGCTAGCATGATGTTGTTTAGCATGTAAAATGCATTGAAACATAATCCATTAAAACCCAGTCAATTTGCTTTATTTCAATTCAATTTCTTTATTTCAGACTATAAAATTCCAAACATTAAAAGCAGTAGTAAAAAGTGAACAATACTAACGCAATACTAGAGCGAGCGATATTAATACACAAAACAAATATGCATTGAGAATTATGGTGAAACACTTACCCTTCTTTCCCACAACGGCATCCTCATACGCTCACTACTATGCTATTGCAGTTTCCCCTGCCGAGAAGGCAGGCCGTTCCAGAGAGACTGTTTATTATGACAGCCAGGACCAGAGAGTGCCGGACAGAGGCACTGTGTACCATGACACGCACGAGGACTGGCCGGACAATGGTGACGCGCAAGTGGACTGGCCTGATGCTGTTGACTCGCAGAAGGACTGGCCTGACGACGACCATTCCTCTGTGGAAGATGAGGAATGGTTCCCACACACAGAGGTGGGTGGATACCAGTGCAGTGCATGATATTGGTGTAGTTTTCATAAAGTCGGCGATGATGGGTTGAGGCAAATTTGAGGAATAACAAAGATAACAATCAAGCAGAACTTGTAGTTTGGGTACAACGGCCCTGTCCATGCTCTCTAAAGACATGTATTGGTGTGCCGTTGGTCCTTTTATTGCGAGTATTAAATAGCCAGTAACTCTACTATAACACGAGCTGCATGTTTGAACTTCTAATATTATACATCCTGACTCTGTTGTATTCCCTAGGCTGGTATCTGTGTAAGTCTATAGCTTGCGCTAACACACGCCCAATCCCACAAGTAGCATCATGATTAATTGTACTACAACATGAGTTTTCACTTGCAGACTCTGGACTCAGGTTCGTCGACGGAGAACGAGGACTGGTACCCTCGGGGTCACGGCTCACCCACCTCTGTAGACGGTGCTGACCATGACGAGTCGTCACCGCGCGGTGAAGCCTCCGCCGGCACGCTGAGGCGCACGTGGCGTGACGTCATGACCGAGCTCAGAGTGACACACGCCACCACCGGCGGCGCCAGTGGCGTGGATGATGGTGGGGCAGCAGGGGGGTCGTGAGGGGTGCGGAGAGGGATTTCATACTGAATGTTGTCGGGACTGGTTGATAATCAGATTGTGAGGAATCTATAGCTACATTCTACATTTACATTCTACATTGGAAGTGGTTAAATGTTGTTGAGCATGGTCCAGTTACAACGATAGCTGGTAGAAATATGCTTGCTAAAAAGATGTGTGAGAGAGAGAAGTGTGAAAAAGTTAGCTTGGGTTTGATTCATCATGACAAGCTGCTGATCCAGTCTCTGGGATGAGACTTACTTTGATCCTGTTCCACAACCGGGGTGGGAGTATTGGAGTGAGGGTGGGGTGGGTTGGGGTAGGGGTATGAACTTAAAGAGAACGCCGTACTTGGGTTCTATTGTATGATTCAAAACATGCAGTGTAGCGTGATGGTAGAAGAGAGACGGATACGCAAGCCTCTTTTATGGACAGTTACATGCTGCTTATGATTAATGAATATAAGTCTTGTATAATGTTGAAATCTAATGGTGCTGAGATAGGGATTAGAGTTGTTCAGTAGAAATAATATGTGTGGTGGCACTAACAAATTCGCTATGCAAGGTCATGGAACTCTTAGGTCTCAGTAAATTATATAAGCGAAAATATTTGAACTTCAGTAATTTTTACCCAAGAGTCCCTTGAGTTCATAATGCAAACGAACCAAAACTTAGTACACCTTAGTTGACGATAAGTGCATGGAATAGTTGGATGTTCTGTATAAAACAAGATCAAGGTACATTTCTTTTTATGTATTTTGTTATTTGTACACTATTATCATTTGCTGTTTGAGCTTTTATCATTATCATTAGTTGGTAGAGTTGACGAGATGGGTTGTTATTGTTCTACTACTTAAATCTATGGATAGTTGTGCTAATGAATAAACAAACAATTCATATATATTCAAGAGTTTCACCCTTTATTGCTGTAATATTGACATTTATATCTGAAAATGTGTTTAATATCAGAAAATATGAATGCCAATATCAAGTACAAGTTGAATGTTCATAATTATTATAAAGAAAAGAAAATATTTTGATTGTCTTCTTTATTTCTAAAGTCTACGTAATAATCATGCCAGAGCAAAAAAAAATCGCTGAAAATCTATTAGAATCTCCAACTTATGAGCACTTACATGCCGTATACTAATCAGCTTTAACATATCTTATATATTACATACACAACTAAAACCTCTCATTCTATTAACTGATACATTCTAGGTTTTTGTCTATATGGCAAAGGAATGCCTTTAGACTCTACTTGTACTATCACTTACTTAACTTATAAATCATACGTCATAATTATTTTATTTCGGAAATGAATCTATAGAATAGATAAATACATTATGTACAAGTTGAAAACATTATCACAGGATATGAGAGTTCATTCCATTTACAGTTAATGTTACTGTTGTAAATGAAAAATGACTAGAGCATTATCCCTCTGAAATACACGACTTCTAAAGCTGAAGATTCCTTTCCTCATAAAGCACGTTAAAACAGTTTACATTTTCCCCGTAAAGTTCTGAGAAACACTACAATTCTATCCAGTTAAAAAAAAACTCTAAAACATTGCTGTAAGCAACCGACATTTTGCTATAAATATTCTTTCTTTATGAAGATCATAACTGAGAACTGTAAAAGTTTCTACAGTAAGCTTTGAAAAGTTGCGCTTCAACATCATCAGTACAATTGCGAAAAATTGTATCTTGCTTTCATTTAATCTTTATTTCTATCTTATTTCTTGACTATTCTCGTTCAAGACTTGATGCATTCTGGGGTACACAATGTAGCATGATATATCATTGTTATCAAGATTCGACATATCTGTCAAGTGCACGGAAGTTACAAAGCTAGACCAGGCATTTCACAACACTGGTTTTTTAATATCACGAACAATTTCTCTCTAATTGACATCCTTGTAGCAATCACCGCATATGTGCGTCTCTCTCTTGACATTGTTGACCGTTGCTGAGAAGGGCTTCCCTGAGTGCCCCATAGCCCGGTAGCAAGCGGGGCACTTCCCCGCAGTGCGTGGCGCCCGGCGCCAGAACTCGGCCAGGCGGTCGCGCCGGGCGAGCTCGCGGCTCACCACCATATGCAGCTGGATGCGGCGGCTCCTCCGACCTGTCTGTATCCGCTTGTACAGATACTCGGCCCTCTCCGCTGCACGCACGCTGCAACAATAATTGTGTGTTTTATATATCATAATACAGTAGAACCTTTCTATTTAGGACCAGCCGTGGGGCTGACATCTACTGGTCTGAATATGACTTATTTACGGTGTTCATGCGATGGGCACTTGTGTACATGCATCGTACATGGCAAAAACCAACTGAGACTGATGACTGGCCATTCTGTCCTTTTCACATGCATTGAGATTCATGTGTACATGTTAAAATTCTTAGATTTTACATACCTGAAGCACAAGTTGCAGATATTGGCCCTCAGTCGAGAAGCATAGGCGTCGAAAATGCAAGACAGCAGGCAGACAACGGCGATGGCACCGATGAGACCCGTCTGCATATGGTCTGTGAAGGCTGGTGTGGGCAGGCACACATCCGTGGTGAGGTTGAAGCCTTTGACGCCCAGAGTAAGAAAGTCAATCTCGCCAGACTTCAAGCCTGGCAGCAGTGACTGGAACGTAACGCCTTGCTCCATGCCTTTAAAGGCAATGCCAAATTGCGCCTCTTTCCTGAACACTTGGAGCACAGCGGAAATGGCAAAATCACTAAAAAGAATGCAGACTGCGATCAGCAGGAACAGCAGAGTGGGAATCGAACGGATGATTATTCGCTTTGCTTCGGCTTTGGACAGCTTCAAGGCAGTGCTGTATTGGTACTTTTCATTGAGTTCCCAGTTCCTCAGTGGCAGTAGCTTTTCCTTGCCGCCTGTCCACCACAGCCTGCGCAGATTGTCATCGACAAACATGTTATCGAATGAGTCATCGGAGTAATAATTCTGCAGATACATGATGGCATCGACAATCATCAGAAACATTGACAAATAGAAGATTTTGGACGCATACTGGCAATAACCCCTGATGTAGTTGAAAAAAGATTTCAGGGTGCTCTTTAGCTTCTCTCGAATAGCGACAATGCTCGTGGCATCTATTTCTCCTGCAATGTCTTCCCAGTTGACGTCGAAATCGGCCAGGTTGATATCCGGTGGAAGCTGTTTAACAAAGTTCTCAAGAGAATCCAGGTTCACTTTCGGCATGTTGAGGTGGAACTCTGGCAAGATGTCTGGGAATTCACAAAAGAATATATAGCAGACCCCCTTTCCTATAGCCCCTACTCCGTCAAAGAATGTTCTGACGCCAGAGGTCGCTTCTGTGAATTTGCGCGCCTGCTTCTCGACCTCGGCCTTGGCCGCCTGCACCTGACGCTTTATGTCGCCTGTCGCCGAACTCACCACCTTCTCCAGTTGGCGCGTGTACTCCTGAACCATAGCATTGACCTGTTTGGTGAAGAGCAATTGATATTTGTACATTTCTGTAGATATGTGAGCAATTCTGTGGCAAATGCTGTGGCTGTACTGATTACTCATTATACGCTTTCACCAAGTATAATTCATATACATGACACACTTTCCAACAATAGGTCTAATACATTCGACAATTGGTTACATGGCAGAAAAGCTGTTCAGCCAAGTTGCTTGTTTGTTTACAAAATAAACTATTTGGAAATAGATGAATTCTTGTATCTGACAAAATAATAATAGTAAAATAATGAAAAAACATTAACCTGTTCGGTGAGGTCGTTCACCTGGCCTATGACTTCCCGGAACTGTTCCACGTACTGGTCAGCGATGCTCTTGACGCTCTCGTACAGGCAGGTGAGGCTGTCCACCACCTGCTGCACATTGGTGTCGATGGTGGCCACGGGGCCCTGCAGGTTTGAATGACAAAATAGAGGGAAATCTCAATGGCATAGGCGACGCTTGTGTAAGAAGCACTGAACCATTAGTTGATTATTGTTGTGTAAGTTGCTTTGTATATTATATATTTCAATAATTGTGGAGAAAATTGAATAATTTTTGGAATAAGTTACCGGATGCTATAAGTTAGTGTTAATGGGATGATAAGGCGGATCAATGTTGATCAAAACATTGACGGACCATGCATTGTCTCACTTTCCCCCCTGAAATAAGCTGTAGCATATCACAAAACAAAAGTGTCTTATATACAATCGCCTAATATGCATGTCAGGTTTTGACGAAATAAGAAGCATCGGAGTAGATTCATCACCGTTCCAGTATAATCCATCCTGATGCTAAGAAATCTTATCTAAATGATATGTCAATTTTTGCTCTTCCACCGTATACACTTAAAATATGAACACTAACAAAAGTAGTGATGGTTTTAAGAAGCTTTACAAAAAGAATAAACTTGTACTAGCCTGTAAAAGCAGCCCCATTGCCGCTGAGATCATGAACGCCCGGCCTCGGCCCGTCATGAGGCTGGGGATCATGAGCAGCATGGCCGCGCGCGTCCGCCGTGAGTAGCACCCGCCCACCGCGAGAGCCACGCCCGTGCCGCAGCCAGCAACTTGGCCGACCGTCCCATCGGCGCCCTGCACGGATGACCCGTTAGATGACAACGACGCCACGGCCACATTCACCGCGCTAGATGATCGTACCACAGGCAGCCCAGACAGCAGCATGTGTGTGATGTAGTAGTACAGCATGGCGCCATACAGAGGGCCCAGGAGCAGCCCGATGTAGCGAGAACGGAGGAGTCGCCGCGCCGGCTCAAACCTGGTCTTCTTGCACAGCTTGGGGTTGGTGGGCACGGGCGTGTCCTTGGCCTCGATGTTGGAGATGAGAACTCGCACGTCGGCAGCTTTTATCTCTATTCGGCTGTCGTCTTTGTTTGTACCCATAGTTGTGATGCTTTATTGGTGCCAATTCTGATTGATTTCTTTGCTTCGATGTTGATATTCGTCGTGGTAAGTAGGCCTATGTTTACGATTCATGTATTTGCTTTTCTATCTCACTCCTATCTCTATCTGTTCATGTCATAGTTGAATGAATGTTTGTCTTGCAAACCTTTATTGCCTTTATATATATTCATAGAACATCACGTTTGCATTACTTCAGTCATTCATTATTTGTCAGCGTCCGGGTTATTATCATATAATTATTAAAGCGTTAGCAGCAAATCAAGACGGAAGTATCTTTTTCAAGTGTCTCTGGTTTGCCGACGTTCGGATCGCCCACTAGTACCTACTGCCGCTCATTCAGTGCAAACCCCGGATTCACACAAGAGACGCGCGGCAGAAGCTAGTTGGGTCTGTTGCACGTCATTTCAAAACGCTCACTGCCGCGCGGCAGTCAAAAGATTGCAGTTATATTCATGAAGTTCAAACAGATAGCACAGCTAATATACGACGGTGAATAACATTTGAAGTGTGGATGCTCTTTAAATGCATATTGCATATTGCATCTACATAGAAAACGTATATTTAAGCATAGGGCACAACTGTCAATAGTGCTTCACTACTGCCCCTCTACTGCCATAAACTCATGGAGAATGTAGCGTTCAGTTCGTATCCTATGCTTAAATATACGTTATTGAGACGTTATACCACGTATAGTGAAGTTTGTTAGAGGCAGTATGGAGACAGAACAGACGTTTGACATGTCCGATTTCCTCTACCGCCTCCGTACTGACACTAAACAGCACATCGCGAGTACTAACACACTACTGGCACAGTGCTTTACCAATGCGTGCACAGAACCAGGGACTATGTAGATTTAACCTTTGGTTGAAGTCACACAGTACGGCGTCAGTGCTGCATGGCGACGCACTGACAAGTATCGAAACAGCACTGCAGACATTTCAGCAGAATGGCATGTTCCTTGTGCACGGTGTTTACAACAGGTAATGACGTACTGCCTAACATGCCGTCCCCGTACAGCCTACCTACGGCTGGCCGCTGCAGAATAGGCCCTGTTACTATGCATTGTGGAAGCGTTCCATGGTGTCACCGTGCTGTCTTAAAGAAACGTACATTCGCCGTACTCTCCCGTTACTGGACACGCACTGATCCACATCGTCTTGGTGAGTCTTTGGCAGTAGGGAGGCAATACTGTCTGGTGTGCCATTGGCTTTACAGTTCTTGCTGCACAAGAAAAAAAATCGTAGGTACTGCAGTCCCGAAGAGACCGTGTGGACAAAATGTCGTCAATGGCGACTGTGCCCTTAGCTTTAGTGTTACCAAGGGAGATATGGAAAAAAAAACTGAGGGTGGTGTGGCTGTGGCTGTGGTTGAAAAGCTCTACTTGATTGTGGGTGTGTGGGTGAAAATCTATCTAGCACATATCGGGGGGGGGGGGCTTAAATATTGTGATGCGTTTCATGACACCGTGTAGTACCAGTTCTATCAAGGTGTACTGAAAATCTGCCGTAATGGATTCATTTTACACACCACCCTGGGCAATAGTAAACGTTACAGAACCCGTATGTTGAAAAAAATACACACGTTTTTTTTTTACCCAATTGCTAGATATCAATTTTTAAATCACACATATTGATTTATGTTTACATTGTGAATTTGGTGTACTCATGTGAATTCCCCCATACACAAAGCTATGACATAATCATGGGGAATTGAAGAAATTATATACTTCCATTTTCGTCCACTTTAACTATCAACCTTATCACATATGATAGACAAACCCCTACAAATGGAGGTGTTAGTTGTCATCAAGTACACGCAAGGTATTAATAACTGTGTTTATCAAATAAACATTTACTATATTGTAGGTCCATGTCAAAACGGCGGAGTATCAGCTCCTGGGTTAAGAAGCTGTGTCTGCCCAAGTGGATACGATGGCCTGACCTGTGACATAAGTGAGAATTATTTCTTTGTGTGTGAGTGCGTGCGTGCGTGTGCGCGCGTGTGTGTGTGCGTGTGTGTATGTGACATTCTTCCCCACTTTCACTGTAGTAGTGTCCATGTGAACAAGGTTGTACTGTATACATGACATTGGTTTCAATACAGCGTCCTCAAGTGGATTTTCATGAATGTGCTTAGTTCTAGTGTTGCCAAGATGGGTCATAAGATCAGTTCACGTTTTCTTGACAGCTTTTACATATCGACATTTAACAGCGTAGAATAAAAATATCAACTAGTATACCCCACTTGTAGCTCACATGATAAGCACATTTACCTTTACAGCTGTTGCAATGAGTGTGTTTTTAAAATCTGCTATGCATTTTCAAAGCGTATATGTATTGCTGGTGTTTCAGAATGGTTCAAGGATGCCAAGAGTTCTAGTTCTTACTACTTCGGCCCGGCCAACGTCAAATGCACCCAGCCTGAATGTCGAGCCATCTGCCAGAGCTTGGGGGGCGGGCCTGAACAACATCCAGTCTTATGACGAGACTAAATTCATCGCTAATATCAATTAAAATGATCCCAGTTTGTGCTCACATGTTTATTTACATAATTTGCTGGAATTGGTCATGCCAAAAAATAACCAACCGTGGAATGTGTTATTCACCACATCATTTACTGGATTTAATTACATCATGTCGAAGAACAAAATGGGTGCAGTATAAATATTTTTTCATAAATAAAAAGATGAACGTAATGCATTTCATACACGTTTGTGTGTTTTGTTTGTCACTTCATGGTAATTGTTATGGTAAAGATGTGTTAATACACGGATCAATATCTGCCCACGTATTGCATGAAAATGTATGTTGTTGTGTGATGTTTGTGACACTGTTTGTGCCCATAGCAGCCTCATTGTAGAGCCCCCATGTTTGTGTTGTAGGCCGGCAGTTCGAAAGATTCTGGCTGTCCATCAGAGAGGTTGCGCACCAGATACCACCGTGGGTAGACTGTTATGGATAAAACTGAGGATTTCCAGTGAATCACGGTAAAAGCTGAGGTGGCACCAGGTAAAAGCTGAGGAAAATGGCAGAAATGTCAAGTTTTTGACAGTAAAGATCGGTAATAATTTGGACAAAACGACCAAGAAAAAAAAAGGTAATATATATTTCTAAGTATGTGCAGGGGAATGCGGGAGTATTCAAGGTTTATAGAACTTCTTTTCAAATTCGTTCTACGCCTCACAGTTTATTCACAGTCGCCGCACAAATTTCAACATGCAAGATTTGCTTCATTTCTAGTGCACAAGATTGATGTAAATTCAATTAAGTCTACATTATAAGTCAACATTATCCACATAAATAAGAAATATGCTCCTCTAACTGTATCCATGCCAAGTGGCATGAATATTGTAGATCTAGTTTTTTAGCTATGGCCAAATCTTTGTAAATTTTTATCCAGAGCTCAGATCACGGTAAAAACTGAGGAGGCATTTTTCTCAGGAAACAAGGTGGATAAAAATTTACAAAGATTTGGCCATAGCTAAAAAACTAGATCTACAATATTCATGGCACTTGGCATGGATACAGTTAGAGGAGCATATTTCTTATTTATGTGGATAATGTTGACTTATAATGTAGACTTCATTGAATTTACATCAATCTTGTGCACTAGAAATGAAGCAAATCTTTGCATGTTGAAATTTGTGCGAGCGACTGTGAGTAAACTGTGAGGCGAGAACGAATTTGAAAGAAGTTCTATAAACCTTGAATACTCCCCGCATTCCCTGCACATACTTAGAAATATATATTACCTTTTTTTTTCTTGGTCGTTTTGTCCAAATTATTACTGATCTTACTTTAAAAACCTTGCCATTTCTGCCATTTTCCTCAGCTTTTACCGTGATTCACTGGAAATCCTCAGTTTTATCCATAACAGTCTACCGACGGTGAGATACCGGCTCGTGGGTGAAAAACCCTGACAGCAATGAAAAGATAACCTGGAGCAACTGGCGCAGTGGTGAGTCCAATAGTCTCGATGAACGGTGTGCTGGTGCATTCCGTGCCGAGTCAACGTATCAATGGTCTGACAAACCTTGCACAGCCACCAAACGCAATTACATCTGCGAGAAGTAGGTGCATGCTGCGCCGCTGCGAGATCAAATACACAGACACATGGATCACACGTGATAACAAAGGCTTTGCTGTTTACCTAAATGTTAAATTGTCGCATGTACTCTTCTGTGTGAAGTAGCAATCACACTTCTCTCTCACACATCTTTTTTAGTAAGCATATTTCTACCAACGATAGATATAGCTGAAGACAGGTTTTACAAGAGGTTGTGGGTTCGAATCCCACATGAGGACGAAATTTTGGGAAGGTCTTATTAGCCTTTTTAGTGCTATTGAATTATATATATGTGTTTCCCCAGTGCTTGCAGATACATTTTCACACTTCTCTCTCACATCTTTTTAGTAAGCATATTTCTACCATTTCAACCTCTGGGTTGAGATGATAACAGACCAAGTATGTAAGCTGGGGGTTATGGAGACAATGGTTCAGCCGTGTAACCTTTTAACAGCTCGCTGCTTGGGATGATGGTATCATTCTGGTCTCACAACCTTGGGGGTCGTGAGTTCGAATCCCGCCACGGCCACTTGATATAGTCAAATGGAAGCTTAGGGTTGTAAAACCTGTCTTCAGCTATATCTATCGTTGGTAGAAATATGCTTACTAAAAAGATGTGAGAGAGAAGTGTGAAAAAATGTATCTGCAAGCACTGGGAAACACATATAGAAGTAGCAATCAAAATTCTATATACTTCAACTAATTAAAACATGGTTGTATTTCCACATTGGATGTGCCTTCATCACGACTTTGTTCAAAATCAAATGTGTGTTGTGTAGAAAATATAATTTAGAAAATTGCAATCACGTTGTTTTGATTTTCAAACATCACACAAAATGATTCATTCTTTGAAACATATAAAGTCTATTCATGCATTAGCATACAAACTCTATTGATAGTTCTACATTAAATAGCCCCGTATAAGAATGTCTTACAGTAACCATATCAACTTAACTGTGAAATTTTTAAATCACTACACTGCAGCCGCCAATTCAGACCACCTATTTTCATAAATTACACAAGGTGGCGGGACAAATTCACAGTAGAAATCCCCAACTTCTTCTACACCACGTGCCACATTGTCCACATACAACCCCTTGTGTAATTGGTTTCAAATAAAACAATGTCTTAGAAACGATTTACTCATCAAATTGTCATCACCAACACTGGAAGATCCAAGATTTTGGAACAGAGAGGAGTGCTCTATTACAAAATTTCATGGTCTTTGTCCTTTCAGGGTGAAAAAGGGCCGCCACCAAGGCACTTCGCCCACCCCTGGGTCTGCTTATGCATAGGCAGATCCGGGGGGGGGGGCGCCGCCACTTTTCCCACCAAAATACTTCATTTTCATGGGGGTTTTCATGAAATCGCTAAGTGCGCCCCCCTCCTTTTCCTCAAGTCCGCCTCCCCTTTTCCAAAAACTTGGATCTGCCATTGTTATGATCACACCATCTTTTTATACGGTAGAATATTTATAAACCTCAAAAAGGAAGTCAAATATGCATACACCCTCTAGTCTCCCTTTACCCACACACCCTCCACACACACTCACTTACTGGTAATTCATAAACTCACATAACGGATATGAGATTAAGAAAGAACTTTTGGTTGAAATTAAACATAATACACCGTGGGTAGACTGTTATGGATAAAACTGAGGATTTCCAGTGAATCACGGTAAAAGCTGAGGGTGGCACCCTGAGGAAAATGGCAGAAATGTCAAGTTTTGACAGTAAGAAATAATTTGATCAAGAAAAAAGGTAATATATGTTATGATCACATCGCCAAGGTTTATAGAACTTCTTTTCTTTTATACAGTCAACTAGAATGCAAGATTTGCTTCATTTCTAGTGCACAAGATTGATGCAAAATTCAATTAAGTTACATTATAATCAACATTATCCCATAAATAAAAGAAATATGCTCCTCTAACTGTATCCATGCGAAGTCATGAATATGATCTAGTTTTTTAGCTATGGCCAAATCTTTGTAAATTTTTATCCAGAGCTCAGATCACGGTAAAAATTGAGGAGGCATTTTTCTCCAGGAAACAAGGTGGATAAAATTTACAAAGATTTGGCCATTGCTAAAAAACTAGATCTACAATATTCATGGCACTTGGCATGGATACAGTTAGAGGAGCATATTTATTTATGTGGATAATGTTGACTTATAATGTAGACTTCATTGAATTTACATCAATCTTGTGCTAGAATGAAGCAAATCTTGCATGTTGAAATTTGTGCGAGTTGATGTGAATAAACTGTGAGGCGTAGAACGAATTTGAAAGAAGTTCTATAAACCTTGAATACTCCCGCATTCCCTGCACACACTTAGAAATATATATTACTTTTTTTTTCTTGGTCGTTTTGTCCAAATTATTACTGATCTTACTTTAAAACCTTTGCCATTTCTGCCATTTTCCTCAGCTTTACCGTGATTCACTGGAAACCCCTCAGTTTTATCCATAATAGTCTACCCACGGTGTAATAGAGATCAGAAATACTGTATGATTCGTGCTTTTATTCATGTAGAAATAACAGGAAAACAACACTTTTTAAACATTTATTTCTGATTTTAACAAATCATCTTGCTGTATTCTTGCATCAAAATCACATTCACAGTATTAACATATAGCACCATTACACTGTATATATTTACACCTTGATGCACAAAGTATGTGTTAATAATAACAAGTTAACAAAAATATATATGTAAAGTACAATTTAAACCATTTAAAGCTTACAACGTCAATCTTTATGCCTTTTAAATTAGTCACTGGGAAATGCAGTTGGACGCAGGGGTTGTGCCCCACTATAAATACAATACATATGCAGGCCTACATCATTCTTATATAACAGTTTTAACAGTCACATGTACTCATTTAAAAATCACAATGCACAGAATTAAACAACATCCCATATTTCTGTCCTTTATATGTGTATTTTATCATTTATCTTAATGCGTTAGCCTTATAATGGGAGAATAATCCAATTATAGCAATCACATTACTTATATTATGTAAATGAACGGCTAGTGTGGATGTGGCATTAACTTTGGTTAAAATGGGGTTATCATGATTACAAATCTGTATGGTCATTATTGAGGTCGTGGGACGGATGTGGTCAGAATGTAATTTTAGGCAGACCCACGAAACATCCACATTCACAATTCTTGGTGTGGTGCAAATATCAAACAAGTTTCCAAAATGCATTCTATAAGCTAAATAAAGCTCTAGATGTTTAAAGGATCAAGACAAATTTTTTTCTTGCTTCATATATGATACCAATTATCATATAAGATTTATTCAAAACAATATCACTGACTATTTGTCATCTACAGAGGTTTCGTATGCCATCATCCATGTCTCCTCAGTCTCACATTGTTGACAATTACATCGCCCCAGATGGCCAACTTTTCACACAGCAGAACCTCTCTATCAAGACCATCCTAGTGACTTCCCTTTGTCTTTATAGACAGGTGGTCGATCTACTGAGGTTTGCAGTAGTCTCTATGAAAGTTTGGATGGTGAAGTTGGTCTCATTATGCAGGTGGTCTCAATTGGAGGTTCTACTGTAAGTATATCAATGCTTTGCCCCCCCCCCACCCCCCCACACACTTCACCCTTGTTGTTGATATATAGTCCCTGCACGGCATGAGTGAGGCGCCCTGGACCCATCTCCATCCTCCTGTTGTGCTCTCTGCTACCGTGGCCGGCCTAAGACTGAAACCAATACACAAACACTGAAGACTACCATTTGCCATGGCCCATGGGGTGTATGAAAAATACCGCGGAGGGGGGGGGACTGAATAACTTAAATTGACTTTTTTTGGTGGGGGTGTGTGGCTTGAAAACCAGTGTTGCACTTATAGATGTGGGCCGTAAAATTGTTAGTAATTTTAACAGGGGGAGGCTGAAATTATCAAACATAATGCAGAAAGACAGCCATAATGGTTTCAATGTTTCATACCCATTCTATGCCACGATAAATGATAGCCACCTTCAGAGTGGCGACATTTTAGTTTAAAATGTAATCAAGGGAGCCTGTCACTTCAATATAAAACTTCATCCATTATGCTTGAGGAGTATGGTTAGTACATACACTAACACTGCTTAATACCGCTCACAGACTAAAGGTAGATTTTTGTTTTATTGTAGGAGTATACTTATTTAGTCTATCTAGTTACATTCTACTGAAATATACAGTTTGTTATTGTTATTCATATGATACACCATTAGATTAAAGTAACAGCCAAAAATAAACATAAATAAATTAGATCAAATGTATGAAACTCAAAGTCAAACATATCTAGATCTAGAGTCTAACTGTGTTGATATTCTACATGTGACATAAAGAGAGGTATTTAAGCAAAAAGCCACCAGGTTCTATCTTACATTGACGGGTTCACAGCAAAAAAGCACTACACATTTATAACACAAAACTAAAAAATAGAAGTATTAACTGAAAAAAAAACCATCCATCAAACATACCAACTAGATCTACCCAATATAGATCTAACGTACAAACACTGAATAAAACAAGAAAACAAGAACATCCTTGACAACGACAGCTGTGTCTGCTTCAACAACTGGGGACTTCTGACGTCGTCAGCAATTGGGGACGTCAGACGTCTTCCATAATTAGGAACGTCAGACATCTTTAATATGAATGGGTACGTTCGGCGTCTTCCACAATTGTGGACGTCCGATGTCGACAACAGTTGAGGACGTGGGACGTCCTTCATTACTGGGAACGTCTGACGTCTCTATCAGCGTTACCATCTGTGTATACGGGCACGTCCGCCGGCGTGATGAAGATCTCCTGCTCTGCTTCTCCATGGCCCCGGCCCCCACTGAGCTCCCGCCGCTGCCTGAGCACGGCCGCCAGCTCCAGCCCGCCCGGCGGGGCGGCCTCCGTGTGGTACTGTACAGAGGGAGAGGAGGGGCTATGTACAGGGATTAGCATTCATAGGCAGATCCCAGGGGTGCCGCTAGACGGCACATGCTCCCGTTTTCCCCACCAAAATATTTCATTTTCATTGGGGTTTTATATGTATGCTGTCGATCACGCGTATGAAATCCATGACATCCATTGGGTACGCCCCCTCCCCGCCTTTTTTTTCAAAAGCTGGATCTGCCAGTGACATTAGGGATAGACCGGTGGTCCTGTGCCACCCAAAGCTTAGTTTGGACTTGTTTCAGCTCACTGCTGTACTGTACATGGGGAGAGATAAGGTATATACCCGGATGTACAGGCTGGAGTAGAACATCTACATTACAGCAATCTCAATTGGTCTCATTAGACAGGTGGTCTTTTATTGGGGGTCACTGTAATCTCTTTTATCGAGACATGGAACTGAGAAAACAAATTGCTCTTATAACAGAGATTGTCACAATATAAGTGGATCTAATCACATGTTATGCTGCTGCGTGGCAGGTCCTTTTGCCTGCCTAGTTTCCTGTATATACTATTTCTGGGTGGTACGATTGTATAATGAGGGAGATATGATAAGGGCACTACCAAGATGGTGCTACTTCTATTAAATATATACATATCATAGATATTTTAAAGCCAGCCCTTCTCCCCCGGCCCCACTCACCCCTGTGAGGTTCCTTTGGGCGGCCAGCAGCCCGTCGAGCTTGGCCCCCTCCTTCTTGCCGCACATCCTCGTCAGCTGCTCGCGCTGGAGCTTGAACAGCTGGGCGCCGTCCCGGGCAGACAGGATGTCACGTGTGCTGGAAGCGGCAGTTGATAGTAAACACAAGAAAGCACGTGGTAGAGCATGGTTTTAACACTTCAATTCTAATCCTCTCCCAGTCCACATCCATTGCAGGCTTAATAATTGTCTAAATCAAATATTACTAAGAAGATATTGTATGCTAACCTAACGTAAATGTAAATGTCAAATGTTTACATTGTCTACTATCCGGGAGTACTGCTCAGTCGACTTATTTACACCAGGTCATTGGCGTCTTTGACACTCAACGGTTTACCTTTCTCAGCTCCCTGGGGCTCAACCCCGGGGAGCATGCATACAACACTGGCTGGATACAACATTTGCTGCTGTAGCGCACATGGGCTAATTGCTCGTCTGGCCTGTACCTATTTTACGTGTAGGTACCACGAAGCAGTGTGCAACATGTTAGGGGAAGTTTGCTCAAAACTCACCACCAAACCCGACAGGGAATCGAACCATGATCTTTTGGTCATGAGTCCAACTCGTATTCGGCTTTGCTATCTTATTTTTCGTGATGCTGACTTGAGCTTCGCTCGAGCTTGCTCGTGCCTACATCTACATCTCTCTAGCATATTAAGTTTGAATGAAATGAATTCGCAAGTATATTGCTTGTGTACACGTGTGTGTTAATAGCTATGAATGCGTTCTCTACGAGGTCTTTTTTTAAAATAATATTTTGTATTATTCTATTTGATAATTTATTTTGATAGAATGGTGTAATATGTTATAATACAATGAAAATCTATTTTTTATGTTCTTTTTTAATCAGTTTTTTTTCAAAGCAACTGGTGCTAGCACAGAAGAACCACGTTTTCATGACTAATACAGAAGAACCACTAAATTAAAGAAAAAAGAACCTCTCGTAGAGACTGCTATGAACGATTACGAAGGTTACAAAGTGCGTAGTGGCAGCACCTCTTGCTGAAGCCCTTCTCCTTGAGCCACGCCTTCACGTCGTCTGCGCTGGACGCCGCCGTGAGGAACACGTGATCACCGCCCACTGCTGCGCCACCTGCAGCAGGTGCTTGTTGGCCCGCCCCGCCAGACGACTTGTTGCCGCTCTTGTCTTTGGCGCTCGATTCCGACTTTTTAGGAGTCTTCTGTTGGCCGTTTTGCTGTTTGCTCGACACAGCAGCAGCTAATATTCAAATAAATAATTGTTTATTCATTTTTTTTACCTAGAAAACTACTCAAGGGTTACTATGGTACCTTAAGTTTATTGTAAACTTCCGTGGCTTCATCACTTCAAATCGTCGTCATTGAATGAATGTCTTATCTGGGAAAGTGCTGACATAAATCAAATTTAGAAATGGAAAACCCTGGGGTGTGTAATGTTTATATCTCATGTCTTTGAAAGTTGGCATGTTTGCACACTACATTTCATAGTAGTCGATACAACCCAATTAAACAAACATAATTGCCCACCACTAGTTGGTGTATGTCATTCTTAGATGTCATTGCCACAGATTCCAATGAGTCAAGTGGAAAGAAGTCACACACACACGCACCGCACGCGCACGCACGCACGCACGCACACACACCGAGATCATTCTCATCATCAGCTATACATGTAGGCCTACATGTGTTGCGTGATATTGTCTCATTGCCGTTTTCATAAATAAATATATATGATATACATGTATCTTTAAAACGTTTTGTGTGTATTCATTTGTCAGCTATGCACATTGAAATAGGATACTGTTTATGAGTGGTTATGTTTACAGTGGCAAATCCAGGATTTCCTGGAGGGCCCCGACGTTCAACACTGGAAGGGGAGGGGATCGAATAACAAATTGGAGTTTTTTATGGGGGATGGGGGCAAAAGAAAGATGTGGGCGTTTGACGAAATGGGCGATGAGTGAAAGAATTGCTGAATAGCTGAACACAGGGAATGTGGAGGAAAAGAGGCCAAAAAGAGGCATGTATCAAATATCACAAAAAAGGGATGTGGGATGCTGGATGACCCTTTATAACCTTCTCCAATAGATAAGGGACGGTGCAATATTTAACAGGCGGGGGGACCGGTGCATATCGAAAAACTTGTCTGAAAAAAGGTCTTGCCCCCTGCTGATGTGATGAAAAAAAAACCTGATGTCCCATGACCTCTATTCATAAAAAAAGTCCGCGTCCCCTCCCATGAATATTCGTGCTTAATTTGTAGTGAAGGTGGGATTTAGCAGCTGAAAAAAAAGTACATGTCCCATGCCCCGAGAATGAAACGATGGTCCCCCTACTTTGCACCTTAAAAAGTACCTGTCCCCCTACCAAATGCACCGGTTCCCCTTCCTGATAAATATTGCACCGTCCCTAACTGAAGATAAGGTTTGTATTGTGCTGTAGTGAAGATGTTAAGAATTTAGCCAATACGATGGTCGAACGCCCAGTCGCGCCGTCCCAGTTTTAAAACGCTAATATAAGGTTTAGTGTTAAATTCATTTATGATATTCCTGCTACTACTAGTAGTCTATAGAAAGGTAACATTAGGTTGTTTTTTAACTAAAACCATAATGCACTCACTGCCATTAGCCTGCTGCTGGGCGCCTGCTGATGTGGCGTTGGACCTGCTCTCCGCGGTGGTGGAGTCTTTTCCAGATAGCAACAGCAAAAAGGATATTAGTCAGCAAACTGATTATTACTACAGTAGTACCTCCAATTAAGACTACCTCTATTGAGACTACATTTACAATGGGGGTCCCCTATAATGTGTCATAAAGAGACAACCTCCATAGAAAGACCATTTGTCCCACATCTTCATAACCATTGGCAGATCCAGTCTTTTTCCTTAAAGGTCTCGTTTGCACTATCGATATAGCGGACATGCCAAAAACATAAAAATGACATAATTTGGAGTGAAATAGGAAGGATCTGGATCTCCATATGATAAAGAAATCAAAATTAACCTCCCTAAAAAGACCACCTCTCAGTTAAGATTTATTGAGGCCATTGTTGTGGATGAGCCTAATAGTGAGGTTCTACTAAACATCAATATCCTTGTTGGTTAGCTGTTTCTTAAGTGTACAGTAAATAGATAGCTGGCAGATCCATCATTTTGTGGAAGCTGGTATACAATATCTCGGGAGGGGGCTCTTACTATATCGCGGTGAGTACAGACGTGCCCCGAAACTGGGTGATTTTTTTACATTCTTTGGTATAATCTGGGTGCTTTTTCACATTTTTGTATCTTTCTGGGTGTCTTTTTTCACATTAAGTGTATTTGTCACATTGTTGTCAGATATTGGTATACTATGGCATATTTTTTCTTAGATATTGATATATTGTGGGTTGCATTTTCTCAAAAAACAATTAAATTAGCGGGTGCCATTTTCAACCTGTCCATGGCACATCCGTACCCATTTTCTGACCCGAAACCCCCCCCCCACCCCGAGTAAAATATGGCCTTTTCATTTCATACTTTTATCATATGCAGTAGAACTTCCAATTAGGACCACGTCTATAAAAAGACAAATCTGGACAGTCCTGTGTCTTTATTAACAGACCATCCTCCACCTCTCTATTGAGACCACTTGAAGGCAGGGCCAGGGATAATCTTAGTAGAGAGGGTCTTCTGTATTGGCAGACAGTGTGGCCTCTAAGAGCTAATCTCTGACATAGTAAAGAGCAAACAAATTATGCATAAATAGACCAGAAATGGTTGAGGAGTAGGAATGATAGATCTGCCATTATAAATATATATACCATGAATTTAATGTTACTGCTTTTGGAATTTATTGGATTCTATAATTGTAAAATTTTAACTTGAATTAGTCATATACACTTATTCTAGGGACCATAACATTAATGTGATAGAATTATCGAGGTCTCATAATACAATATAAAAACAAAATGTAGAAAATAGAACTGGAGTGTAGTGCAATAAAAACAAAGATGTGAAATTAAAATTGTGGATAAAATAAAAGTAACCGTTTCAACACAATTACTCAAAGAATTTGGACAATATTATAAATTTTCCAAAATCAATTTGAACACTAACATGGACATTGTTTACTGAAAGTTTTTGAGGTTTAGGTGGGTTTCAATGATGGAATTTGTACAGCAAATTGTGTAATATATAATTTCATTCAATGTGGTTCTGGTAGATGATCTCAAAATCCAATTGAGATTCCAAAATAGAGACCCTTGTTTGCAATCTTTTAAAATATACATGAATTTAGTAGTGACTCCAAGGCTGAAGCCAACATTGTTATGATAAGAAAAACTTGATTTTTGGGCTCTATGCGGTTGCCCAAGTCTCTACATACGTCAAAGTCTCGTCACACGTACAATTTAGTGAGGTGAAGAGACTCTGGCGCATGTTGAGTCTCTGGCCACCGCATCTATATGTTAAAATTCTATCTCAAATTAATATTTAATGGTAGAATTATTTTGAAACAATTTATTCCAATTTCACAATTTGCACTACAAATTATCATTGTTGTGTGTAACAAGCGGGATAATGAGGGCAAAATAAGGACACCAACAACAACATGCATAGTGTTAATCCGCATATTTTATTGGGACATATCAGAACATTTTGTAAATAGCACAGTTCATATATAAATAAAAAATCACTAGCCATTTTCTCAACATTTGCTTGCTTATACACAATGATGAAAATATACATGAAATAAGTGATGGGGGGAAATGGCCTGGATACTTCAGGCCAATTGCTTAACAATGTGCAGGTTTTTGTATTTACTCAATCTTGAGTTTTGAAAATTTGCTTAAAGTCTTGTATTTAAAAGTTCTTTTTCAAAATATAAAATTACTTTTGATAGTTTTTTTCCCAGTCTGGTTAATACTATGCATGAAAACGGATCAATATTGGAAACACAAATGTGCAGGATATTTTCAAGAAAAGCCAACTAGAACATTGGATAAGGTTTCAGGTAATATAAGAACAAGATATTTTAATACATATATACACATAGCAGAAGCAAATGATGAGAAAATGGTCTCTACCAATTACACGAAGCGTAAAATATCAATAACTGCGCATTTCACATAGATAGTGTACGACGTAACAAATGTACATGTAAGAGAGGTACAGGTTCCGTATAAAATGGAAGAATATTCCTGCTGCTAAACACAGATCTCTGTGAGTAACTAGATTTGCAGTAATACAGTTTGACATAAGATACTTATTGCTACCTATTTACAATTGTTTATATCACGAGGGCAGCACTTTTGCCCACTTATTGTTCACACCAAACTACAGCAATATGTTTTTTGCTACAACAACAACAAAGTTTTTTTCACTGGCAACTTAATCATTTTGGCGATAATTTCTAAAGTATCTGATATCATTCTATCAAAATTAGTCTGCACACTTTTCAAATTGTGGCTGTGCCAATATTTTAAAGTTTTTCAAGAGAAATACTCACTTCCCTATATAAGCTACATCAATTTTCATGTTTTTTCGTTTCAAATGTCAAAAACTAGTTTTGGAGTTTGAAGGAAATGTACAAGAAAAATGTTGTTGGCAGATCTGAAAAGTTAACACACTTCATCGGACAGGATACATCAGATATATTTTGTATTATCACCAAATGGAAGGTAAAAATAACTGTAACATACTTTCTATCGACTACACAGAAATGCTAGAAAAATATATAGACTATATATAACATATATTGTC
The DNA here is from genome assembly GCA_019095985.1 of Streblospio benedicti. Classification (NCBI taxonomy): domain Eukaryota; kingdom Metazoa; phylum Annelida; class Polychaeta; order Spionida; family Spionidae; genus Streblospio; species Streblospio benedicti. Next base: position 16,301,207 of record CM032663.1, read on the forward strand.
TTCTGGTAGCAGCACATGGCTGTCTTATCTCTACATTGAACAATGAACATAAAAATCATTAAATCAAAATGACATTCTAAGCACATCTGCAAGTGCCTATGATTCTACACTTGGCTTTTTTCAAGTGCCTATTATACACTACATATGTCTAGTAACATGTAGCAATATGTAGTCCTCACAATCAACAAAATTACAATCAACAATGTGTGAAGAACGAAAAATCTACAAAGTAAGTACTACAATGGAAGTGACCGTAGTGATTGGAAAGTTATCACTGTAAAATTTCTTTTAAAAAGACAGTCTTAACAACATTCAACAGCATAAGGCACTTGTTTTCTCCTGATATCACTGACCCATACATTAACTGATTGTAAGCAATATACAAAGTTTAAAGGACTGAAATGATGCGTTTTACACAATTGAACACTTATTTCATTATTGTAGGACTCAATTATCTACAACAAAGCAATTTTCATAAAAAATCTATATTACTATTATTTTATATATGCTTAAATTAAAAGAGTATTGAAAAATACAAATTGCTTTCACAACCCACATTACTGTGACTATGTATTGCTCAAATCGGCAAAACATAGAAACAACTAGAATTGAATAGAAATCCCTTGGATTGTATTCCAGAAACTACATTCTATAACACGAGTGAAACAAAGTTGAAAAATATCAAATTGATGCAATATGTAAACATTAAGTCTTCTTGCTTTTCTCATTAGGTTTGAACAATTTTGAAATCTGTGTACCAAAATATGTACATTTCTGTACGTTCCTAGTTACCCCACCATGACAACTTTGACACCAGCCAAGGTCGTGATAGGGAATAATAGCTATTTGACACTTTTTATACTGCTCAATATTTTGCAGAAAAACGTTAATAAATCCTAATCAAATGTTAATATGACAGTGAAGCATTATACATAGAACAAACAGCTTGAAAGACGACAGACATGTTGTTAGAAGGTTCAGGGGTTTTACACACAGGAGTAGGCACAGTCAGAACCTTACAGAGAAGTTTGCTCAAATCGCTTGACAATTTAAAGAACACATAATCACAGAGCGCTTTTTCGAACAAAAACAAAATATTTGCTAATCTTGGTCAAATATCTTGACATCTATCTTGACTAGCAGCGAAATCTCCATTTTTGTAATATATTATGCCAATCAAAATATTTTTCTCCCACCCAATTCAAAGCATCAAGTCGATGAAAAACAAAATTCTCTGTCAAACAAACAGACCAACACACAAGGACAGGTGGGCTGGCAGGTGGGTTGGCAGGTGGGCTGGCAGGTGGTTTTAAACAGGTGGTTTGAGCAGGTAGTTGTACAGCACCAGGACCCTCCTCCTTCTCCTCCTCAGTGACGGCTTCAGTAGCCAAAGTACGAGTCACTACCTTTGCTGCTGTTAGGCCACTGTTGGAAGGCGCCCCCCGCGGCTTGGTTGGGGGCTGACCCCAGGTGGGGGAGAGGTCGCGCCGAGGCTGGGATGGGTGATGTGGGCCGCCCCAAGCCTGAGGCAGCCTCCAGTTGGGCACGCGCAGCCTCAAACTGAGCCGCGTTGCTACCAGAACCACGATCCAATGCAGGGGACGATGAAGGCTGCTAGAAAGACGGGGTGAAACATGCTATCATGGGTCAGTCTGTGGCGGAGAAGGGTCAGGGGGTATGGAGATGGATGCACACAGGAACCCGTCTTCCGAGGGGTTTATTAGGTGGGAGAGATTTGAGGAGCAAATCGGATGATCAATGTCAGCGCTTTGGGGTGAGGGATGGAATTGTGGAAATCTGTGTCGCTGGAATGCTGATTTGCATTGAGAGGTTTTATGATCAATAACAGATTATTTCGACTGTACAAATCACAGAATATACTTTTTACAATATCTCCTCGTTGGAAATCATTTACAAGCTGCCTTCACTGCATAGGCAGGTATGTGATATAAGGTTTGTTGATCATGCAAACCAAAGCCAAGAAATAGTCGCTCTCAATTAGTTGATTACCTATTGGACAGAGTTGGATGTCCAATTTTTATGAATTTTTGAGTTGCAGCCATCAATTTCTAATATTCACCAACTCATCTTGGAATGACAGTTTTGGACTGTATTGAGGCAGTTTATTATATACAAGGGTGTATTTTCATTGCAAATCTTCTCCATACCACCCAAACAACCCGCATACTGCAAACACTGGTTATCTTAGCACTAATCCACACACTAGAAAACGGGTACATTCACAAGGGTTAAACATAGCAGAGAATATGCTACACGTCAGAGGAAAACAGTAGTAGCACTATTAATTCAGAGCGCTGCATTTAATTAAGGTGTTATTTCTGTTACACTATGTTACTTTGAGTATTAATTTGAAACAAAAAGAGTGGAAAATGTAGAAAATCCTCTTGGTTTTTGTATTCACATAAATGGAAAAATTGTAGCACCTGTAACATACTTACAAACGTTATCTAATTATTCTTCAAATAAAACTTTCACTCAATTATGTCTCATTTTATAGAAATAAATTAGAATTCTAACTCAAAAGTAGAAGATATTTGCAAATTACAGCAAAATATTGAACAATTCAAGATGTCGTCTCGTATTTAGACATTTCAGAAAATGCTTCGTTGGAAGGTGACTTTGAACTTGTACTTTGATTAGTAATCCTTTTGCTAAATCTGCAAATTACTGTAGTCTTTATACTATAAATACTTTTTGACTTCAACAAAAGTCTACTTGTTCATCACTTGCATTGCAAATGATATAATAAATTGATGTTAAGAAGCATAATCTAGAGATATTAAATATATTCACCAAATATGATAGGAAGACTAAATTACTTTGAAAGCTGTCTCAAATGCATATATGCTATTGATTAAGTCTCACAAGTGACAAATCAACCTCATTCATATATGTTCATTTGTCTGGTATAAAAAATAATATTCGTATTCTTGAAATAAATATATTCGATACAAAGTTGCTATCTACATAATAAACAACATTGGCAACAATCTTCGAAAACCCAGCAAATATCTAGTATCCCAAAATGGTCAATATAAAAAAGTAAGTATCCTAATATGAAAAATCACTGACAAAGGTTCATCTACACATGATCTATATCATACACATCAGTGTGAATATACAAAGTGATGAATATGACCAAATATATCACCAGATGGCCAACATATGCTAACAGGCTACGACATGATGACGGTTGCCAAGCGACAGTTGCCTAGCGACCAACTGCCTAGTGCTGGTTGCCTAGCAACTGTTACCAAACAAGAAATGCCTAGCAGCGGCTGCCTAGTGACTGGTTGCCTAGGTGGTTGCCTAGCAGTGGCTGCCTAGCGACGTACCCCTGCACCGCCCCCATTATAAGGCTGTAGTATCGTGTAGGGCGCGTGACCCATGTCTCCACGTGCGTTGCGCAACTTCCACCAGTTCCGCGAGCGGTCCAACACCTAAACAGGCACATCAATTTTTGAGGTAGTTATCAGTCTAGGTAGCTAAGCTGCTCATGGTGCTGAAAAATCTTCTTAAAATGACGAAACCTTCATTTGAAATGTTTTTGCTGTAATTCATTCATCTGATTAAATTGTCTATGTATTGTATATATTGATATATATTCTATAAAAACTGAAATTTTGAAAAAAAATGAAAAAATAAAACTTCAATTGTACAGCATAGATAGCTAAACAAAATCACCTCTCTAATGCCACTACATTTTCTATTCAAATGAAGAAAAGATAAGAAATCTAATGTCAATTTTGAACAAGAATTGCAATGGTCACCAGCATACCGATACACTTTAACGTAAATTTGCTAAATAAGAACTGGTTGTGATTTTCGTGACCATACCTCGACAATGTCGCCCTTCATCAGAGTGAGCTCCTTGGCATTGCGTCCCTCGCGGTCGTGCACAGCCTCGTATATACTGAAAACATCACCATTAACCTCAATTTTTCATATACGTTTAGAACATATTTATTTTCTAACAGGAGGGTACATTATTTTCTAAGTCTTTCCAAATATGTTTTTTAATTTCTTTTGAGCTAATAGCTTTTTGAGCTATACCGAAAACAATACTGTTAATCTTCTATTAACTGGACGTTAAATGGAGGCAGGCGGTTAATAACGTGCTTAAGACATAGTGTTCTTGTTTCAAACAATGCATGATTTTTTAGGAGTTTTACACAATAAAACCTTGTTATAATGCATGCCGAAATCAAAACAAGACTCACACATTCATTATCAAATGCTTTTTTAAGAGGTTGAAGGGGGCGTTTATTCGAGGTAGGCCTTCAACAGAGTACCTGCTAGCTCAGGGGGGCTTTTAATCGAGCTATCCTGGTCTTAGACATCGGCCATTATTAGAAGATTTACTGTACATAGACGCGAGCGTGGAGTGTACGTACGTTGCTCCTCGCGCCTGCAGGTCGCGGAGGAACTCGTAGTTGCCTCCTCCTCCTCCCGCGTGGTGACGGTGGTCTCCGCGCTGCCGCTGCCTCGCGCTCACGCCGCTCCTGGTCCTCCCTACAACACATGGAGCAGCCGCTTAGCGAACATTTCTTCAGGATAGGTACCGTGATCGATCTTATTAGCGCACCACCACCCCCAATAAGCGCACACCCCTGTTAATGCAGATTAAATATTATACAAATCTTGCTCTCTTTACCGGCGCCATATTTGTAAGACTATAACACGCCGGTATTATTCTGTATTCAGATTACCACATAACCATCACGGGCGCGTTGTGTTATCATGTTTTGTGGGGTCAAAAGTGAGAAAAAGGCATAAACCGCTAAAAATTGTTGATGTGCGCTTATTATTTTGTGTTTTTGATGAAATTTGTTTATGTAAGCGCACTGTGCGCTTATTAGAACGAATACGATAACAAGGTATCACAGATGTGAAATAAAGATTCATATTTACTATCCAACTATATTTACTAATATATTGAGACTACAAGGAATATCCGGTCGTAAATCAGTTCTGAAGATGTTGTCTTCCCAACATATAAGTCAATATAGTTGGATAGTAAATATGAATCCTTATTCTATTGAGCAGTGGCTATTTTTAGAAAACCCACATAAAAACGCAGTAACCCCTCCCATCTGTGTAGCATAGTAATTTCTGACCCTATTTTTTACTTGTAGTTTAGTATGGTTTACTACGAACCTGTTGATTTTTTGGTAAATGTGCCAAAGCAAAAACCTTACAAGTATAGTCAATGTGGCAAGTGTTTTAGTCAACACGGTAACTTGACCAGCCACGTGAGAATCCAGACTGGGGAGAAACAATATCAGTGTATAGTTTGTGAGAAATCATTCAGTAAAAGTGGACATCTGAAAACCCACATGATATTCCACACTGGGGAGAAAGAATATCAGTGTTTAGTGTGTAAGAAATCATTCAGTCAAAATGGTAATCTGACAAGACATATGAGAATCCACACTGGGGAGAAAGAATATCAGTGTACAGTTTGTGAGAAATCATTCAGTCAAAGTGGAGATCTGACAAAACATATGAAAATTTACACTGGTGAGAAACCTTAAGTGTAGTCAATGTGGCAAGTGTTTTGGTCAAAAAGGTACCTTGAGCAGCCACATGAGAATCCACACTGGGGAGAAAGAATATCAGTGTATAGTTTGTGAGAAATCATTCAGTGAAAGTGGACATCTGAAAACCCACATGAGAATCCACACCGGAGATTAGTGTGTGAGAAATCATTCACATATGAGAATCCATACTGGGGAGAAAGAATATCAGTGTACAGTTTGTGAGAAATCATTCAGTCAAAGTGGAAATCTGAAAACCCACATAAGAATCCATTCTGGTAAGAAACCTTATAAGTGTAATTATTAACAGTAGCCACTTGATCAGCCACATGAGAATCCACACAGGGAGAAAGAACATCAGTGTACATTGTGTGGGAAAACATTCAGTGAAAAGGGAAATCTGACAAAACATATGAGAATCCATATTGGAGAGGATCTTTGCATTAGAACTGACGAAGTTCTTGAGACAAGAGTCTTGACAAAGACAGAATGACAGGTTTCAATAGATGTCTATTAAATTGAATCACTAATGTAGTTTGTTTTTCATGCAGGCATTATATATTATTTGTAAAAGGTTTGTTTAGCATTTATAATTATAGTCTTTATTTGTACAATAGTTTATTTGTATGTTTGCTGAAATAGTAGATTCTGTAAATGATAGTTTATTATCATATTTTATGTATAATTGTCTATAATTGCTAGATATTTCTTCCAAAATTAAATTTCAAAATCATTTTGGAAGAAATATGTAATAAGTTTGTAAAAAAGAAAAATTGTAAAATTGAAAAGGTCTCTATAGAGATGAGAAGTTTTTTTTGTGATATAAAAATAAATTATATATATTGGAAATAAACTGTCGTAGGGAAAGACAATTGTACATAAAATGCGACCTAGTGTCAAGTACATAGTACATAGAATAACTTTTATACATAGGTTTATTATGGATTTGTGATTTTGTAGTATCATTAAATATGAGTGTTGTAGAAATTTTATTAATAAAACATCTTTTATAGCTAAAAAAAAAAAAAAAAACTATCACGAGGCGCAAGTAACTATAGAATACCTAGAATAGCATGAAAACATATCAGCACACTCATACTATCATAATGCAAATACGTAGATCTCTAATATTATACATAACAGGGCTTCAGGACCATGACACAGTGCTTCAACTGTCACATGATGTTGGACAAATCTGTCTTTTATAGGTGGTATTAATAGTAGGAGGTTTTACTGCATTCAAATCACAGACCAGAAAAACATGCAAAAACTGAAAAAAATAATATTACTTTGCACTTTTGCACTAGAATTTATTATTTCTCACCTTCTCTCTCGTTCTCTCCGGTCCTGCTCCTCTCTTTCTCTCCTCTCTCTTTCCCGCTCGCGTTCCCGTTCTCTCTCACGTTCTCTTTCCCGCTCTCTGTCTCTTAACTCCTACAAAGTAAACATTCGCTGTCAATAATGTATTATAGTGTAGATTCGTCTATCCTGGTACATAAAACTCAAACATACAGTTTATAACTTATCATCATAGGTGTACAGCTGTGTTTTCAATCAGCCTGCCTCTTTGACGCTTATCTCCAGGCAGTCGGTTTCTCACGTCAGATGTCTCACATTCCAGGGTCACAAGGTTCAGTGACTCAGTGATGTAGTTTTAATGACTAGCTCCTTCTTTTCCAGGTCTCAAATCAATCAATCAAATCCTAATTTACTAAAGCAGGCCCTAATTATTCCTCATTCAGATGGTGTACGGGCTGTCCATTCTACATATACATGAAGGTGAAAATATTTCACTTGTGTAAAGCCTCCACCTCACCTGTTCTCTCCGCTCCCTCTCCGCTCTCTCCTGCTCTTCTCTCCTTCTCTCCGCCTCCCGAGGGTCTCTGTCAATGTTGAGCAATAATAACAATTGCAATAATAAAATGTATAAATATATAGCGCTGTTGATTTACATGCAGTTTAACACAACAGTGATCTGCCATGTTTTATTCTTGTATTTTTCCATTTCGCAAAATGCATTTTCATTATTTGTGTTGAAAAACTAACTTTTTTGTCGCTTTAAATCTTATGTTGTGAGAAAATCCTGTTGTATCTAAATTTATCATCATACTAAGAAAAAAGAAATATTAAACTCTGAATTACAAGTTCTACTTAAAATGTTAAATATAAATTGTCACAGTCTTTACTCAAACTGCCTATGCATCACAATAATATTAACATTTTTATTTTTCATTACTAATATTCTTTAAGAAACATCTAAATGATCAAAAGAAAAAATAAGTAATGTTCAAAGCATATCTACCTCCTGAAAAAACTGTAAAACGAAACTATTATAACACAAACCAGCCACCAACAAACTAACGCTAAATATTACCTATTTACACAGAACTACATATCATGAACATATGCATGCAAATCTGTGGATAAAGCAAAGATTGGAGATTTTAGTAGTCACCGAAATATATACATACTCATTTAAATGATTTACATAAAAGCATAAAACAATGGGGTATAAGGTGGTGATTTATGCAATAATTGGGAGTGTTCATTGTTTATACTCATTCACAAGTCATTCTAGAAGCATTCACATTTTCGTACAAGTCACCGCATGCTGTGGAACGTACCAGTGTGTATGCGGCCTTCTCATACATTAAATTCTCATCTGATGAGCCTCCAATTATGATAAATAGTATTTGCATTTTTTTCGTCCGAGTGTCTTACGGTATTTGTTGTGATATTTCAATGCCTAACTTTGCTTGAGAAAGTTGGCAGAAGTTGAACACTTCATTAAGAATACTGGATTTTGTAGGTTTAGAATTTCAAGATTGAAATAATAAATGCTGTAAAATCCATGTTAGAAAACCCAAAATGAAATCACATGTTTAAACGCAAAGTCTAAAAATGATTGTTAGTAACTCAGGACTACATTTCTTAAGACACTATATTAATTTTCATCTTGAACGTAATATTTTTAAATCTTTTCTGCACTCATGTTTTAGACTTCTGCTTTAAAAAATTGTTAATATATAAGATTTTTTTTTGTTACAAATCTTGCTAATGACAATTTCTACTACATGTATAAGCAACAATTTCATAAAAAATGTCTTTTCCTAATCTAAAAAGAAAAATAAATATGAATAATAATCCAATAATTTTAATGTGAAACTCATCATATCAGACTCTAAAAGGAATTTAAAAAATAATGCTGCACTTCAACAAAATTTGAAAATATTTCACACACGAGAAATGTAACAAAAAAATTGTTACTGATGTTTTCACCACCCAGATGATCCACTCAATTTTGGCAATCATTTAAAAAGTATCAAATATATTATTCAAAATTAATGTTGTAATTATTCTGTCAAAATATTCTTGCATTATATTGGAAAGTGTCTTTATAACAAAGACAATATTGTGAATAATACTTGTTATCAAAAAGCATACTAGTTCCATAGTAAATTATTTACTATTCCATCATGTAAACATCATATACACTTCTATTATTCATATATTGTTTCTGTCCAATATTTTTTAAACTAGACAATATTCTAAGCATTTGAAAACGAAATAAACAAAAACTCAATAAAAATATACTGGACACTTTTCAAACAATCCTCTAAAAATGAGAACATCACTATAGAGTAGTAAAAACAGCAGTTGTCATGAATATTTGCTGACTATAAACTTATCTTACTAATTTGTACATTCAGTATGTAGTAAATATCCATAATGAACAGTACTACATACTAAATATGCAAATTACAAAGACAACTGTATAGTCAGCAAATCATTTCATCATAACAGTAGCAAAAACAGACGTCAAACATCGTGGGCACAAACATACACAAGGTATCGCTCCTCTTGCCGGGGCGGCTGGTAACCCCCCACAGCTGGCGGGGGTGGGGGAGGTGGAGCTAGAGGGGGAGGAGCCGCCCCGCCACCATAGTAAGGTGATTGGTGCTCCGCATAGTGAGAGGCGGGACCAGTAGCAGCCCCGTTTTGTCGGGGAGCCGCAGGGGGTCCTCGGTACCTCGAGTCTCCGTCGTAGCCCCGATTGTCTGGTGCGGCACCATGCGAGGCTGGGTACTCGCCAGCGGAGTCCTGGGGAATAGAGAGTGGCCGGTGCCAGGGGTGTGTTACTGTGGTTACTTGTTGTGCAAATGTGCAGTGTACACCCGGCTTTCTGTTCATCTTTTGTGTGGTTTGTCGAAATGGTGAATACTGTGTTTGAAGTCTTTTGGCACTTATGAAAATGTGTAGGTTGAATGAATATTCATTGCTTCTCATGTGTCAGAGTCAGAATTGAAGTTCACAATGATGTCTTGAATATGAATATGATTGCAGAACTTAGTTATCGAGTGCTGGTTCAATTAATATACAGTAGAATCACAAATTGAGACCAACTCTATAATAAGACCATTTCTCGACGTTCAACAAGTTCATGAAGAGACTACCATGAACCTCCATAAAAGACACCACCTCTCTACTGGGACCACTTAAGGCTAGTCCTCTAGATATTCTCACTGGTATTGATGATGCAGTTTTACTCATGACAGTTGATTAATAGAAATAGCTATGAATATATATGTCGTGTAAATATAAATGTGCGTTTTCACAGTTGCAATTCACAGTTTGTCGTGCTCTAGTGACTTAACATTTATAAATGTATATAGATTGCTAAACGTGTTACAATGTTTGTAATGCTAATGTTCTGCTCGAAATGGATAAGGGGCAAAAAGGAAAAACATTGGAATCTCATTCACTCCCAAAATTTGCACTCCTCTAACATTGTCCTCATTTTTGACACCACATCATTCTTATAATTCTGTAAGTAAATGGAAGAGGGTGAAATTTATTCTCAAGTGTGAAGATTTGTAAGCAAGAAATGAAGGAAATCTTACAAGGATATAAACGTGCGGTTAGTGAATGCGGCTGGGATATAAAATGGAATATGACTTTAAAAATACCGTTCCAAAATTGAATGAAAAAAGTAATCTTAAATGCAAAATGTATGTAAAAAAATTTGCTAAATCTCTTGCAAAGGGAATAAGCTGAGGCTGCATGCAATTTTGTCTTTTCCTTTGTTCATTAGTTAAAGTCCTAATGTGATATACATGTAGCTAGGAAACATGAAATGTTAAATGTTTGTTTCATTCGGTCATCATCTCCCTTAGTCACACAGACAATGCTAAATCCTTTGTATTTTTTCAGATTTGTCTTCATTAGTTATGACACTGTAAACATTATATACTGAGATTACATATAAGAGACACAGAAACCTTGCAAAGCAGACCCGTTCTCGCAATTGAAGGCAGGTTGTTCCATCAAAATGTCATTTTAGCTTACATTCACATGGAAGAGATATTGCCCATGATGTAGCAATGGGGCCCTAATTTTGTAGAACACATACATTTGAATTGGATTGTTCACACTCGGCGATGAAGCGACATTGCATCATAGCCTGAGTGACTTGCATCTCTTACATGTGATTGTAGGCTTAATGTTGATTCCCATCTGTGTCTGACATAATCTTAGCATATGTAATTGTCTTCTTCAGTTTCACAGTGTTCAGATTTTTAAAATCATGTAATATGCTTCAAAAGACTGATGCACAAGTATAGTTTGTGAACCTTGACCAAATAATGGACAATGAAGACCTCACGAAATTTGGTGATAAAAATATGTGAAAATGTAAGGAGCAGATATAGAGGCAATCGTGTCAACGTAATAGGTGACAGCTTTAAATATCTTACTTTTTGAAAATAGAAAGACGAACAACATCTGATGTTTACATGAACCACAGGGTGGGGATGGTAAGTTGCTACCCCATGTAACAAAAAACACCAACAAACAAGAATTTTCTTACTTTCAGTGACAAGACAATAAAGTATCACTATTTCAAAATGACTATATTCAGAAACCCATAACTCTAGAAATTTCTGGGGTTATGGGTTTCTGCTCTATTCTATTCAAGATAGGCTATTTGATAATCCTTGTTGACCGATACACCATCCAAAACATTAAATCAGTCATCCTTTCACTTCGATTTTAATATTAAAGCCTGGTGCTTGAGTTATAAAAGATATTTATATGGTAAAAGAGTCTGGTCACAGACACTGTTCTGTTTGTTGATGTTTGTTACATGTAGTATACTTAGCTCACTGCATAGACAGATTCAGGGGACGCAAGAGGCGCCCCCCAACCTTTTTCCACCAAAATACCTTATTTTTATAAGGTTTTTGGCATGTTCATAATCAATTGCAAATATAAAACCATATGGGCGATCCCATGAGTGCCCCCTTTTCTGAATACCTGGATCTGCCAGTGCATCAATTCCCTCACCCTATTTCCTCTACACCTGCTTCTATATTAAAAATACCCAAGTGAATGAGACAAAAAAGTGTGTGTGTGTGTTACCTAGTGATATATGATGGGGACTGCTGCAGAAAATAATGTACATGTCACTTCACAATATCATGACAATGTCACACATAGACATACTTTTACGCGAGAAATAACATAATAAAAATACATTGTACATGTACAATATTTATCAATGTTCAAGCTAAACATACAATGGTAGGAATATTCAAAAATGTTTAACGTATTTATAGTAAATGTAATAATATCATAAGAATATAACAATATAGAAAACTATATGATTACTACTTGAACCTAGACAACATACTTGTAAACTTGTCCCCCGAACATCTTTTGTTTAACTAACCCACTCTTACCTATTGTTTCCTAAGAGAGCATTATGAACCCTTCAATTTCTATGTGGGTACATTGTGAGTATCCATATTTCTAGGTCAGAGCGTTTCAAACTCTGATGCTTCTACTACGAGCACATTGTGAATTCTTACAGAGATCTAGCATGGGTGCATTTTGAAAACCCATATTTGTAGCATGATTTGAATATTCATAATCCAGCATGGTTACATTGTGGATACTCACGTTTCTGGCATCGTCCATGTATCCGTCTGAGAAGCGAGGGTAGTAGGGAGGTGCGTAGCCCTTCCACTCATCTCTACAACAGTAATTTAACACATCAATGGCCAGGATAAAAGGTGGAAACATGGCGGAGAGTACGATGTTGTCTCTTAGTGGATGTTGCTATTGGTGTATTATGTTAACAGTCTTGATCAATTAGAGTATGCTGTATATGAATTCTCTGATTATATAATACATTTGCATATATTACCCCCTATCAGATATACGGTAAGAAGGTCCACATGATGGTAAATCACAGAACTATATAGTACACCTCCAGTTCTGCGATGCCATGAGAATATCCAGGCTGATCTGCCTATATCTAGTAAAAACTCTATTTCAACCTACAGAGTGTACACATCACAGTACATTTACAGTACACTCCACATCAGCCCTACGTGACCCCATGTCGGCCGTACCGTGAGAGTGTCCAGGCGTCGCCCAGGCTGGTCCACAGGTCGGCCTCCTTGGAAGTGAGGCAGTTGAGCAGCAGCTCCTTCGCTTCCATGGTGAGCAGGGGAGAGACCACCTTGCCCGCCAGGTCTGGGGTGCCCTGTGGGGAGCAGAAATGTGGGTCAGGTCAGCGGGGAAAATGTGGGTCAGGTCATAAACACATACAGAAATGTGGGTCAGGTCAGCGGGTAATTGTAGGTCAGGTCATAAACACATACAGAAATGTGGGTCAGGTCAGCGGGTAAATGTAGGTCAGGTCATAAACACATACAGTTTTTAGAAATTCAATTGACTAGATGCTCTATTGCTGACAAAAACTTTTCTTTTCTTGTGTACATTTCTAAGAATTTTTACCATGAATAAATCTGATTTACTTTTGCAAACTTTTTATTTTAATTATTCATTACCATATTTGTTGGTAAAAACATATTTGTTGGTATAAAACTTTGTCCTCTAAATTAGAGGTGTGTCGTGGTTCCTTGATTGGTAACCAAACCTTTGTGACTGAGGCTACTTACATGTCGCGGTTCCTTGCTAGCCTCGACCACAAGGCTGAGGGGTGTGAACAGGAAGTGGATAAGTTCTGGTGCATTGGGGTCGTGGATGAAAGACTTCAGCTTCGCCTGCAACATTCAAATTATTATTATTTCACATGAAAATTTATTGCTGTATTTATATGTATTTAGGAATTACCTAATCAAATCTTTTTCCAACATGGCTTGAGCATATTTGATATATCGGTTTCATGAAATCAATATCGATACTGTAACAGTGTAACGTGAAATCAGACTATTCCCTCACATAAATGATTTTTAATTTTTAATATCATATCTCAAAATAATTCTTATGACACTTCTGAAAGTCTTCATCTATAGGCACAAGACCCACATATTTATTCTATGTAGACATTATTATAAAAAGTGACAAAAGAACATTATTAAAACCCTTAAAAAGAGGGACACAGTCTTATGTATTGAAGTGTCATGCAATAACAACAATTACTGCAACAGTTTAATTCTTCTAAATTTTAAGTTTAATTCTTCTAAATAAGCAGGAAACGCCTATGTGGCAGTGTGTAGCATGACAAAATATTTAACACAGTTTTTATACATAGGTCACAGACCATAATCTCGTTTTCGAATCACACGTGGGCAGGGCCTGACATTGCTTACTCACCAGTAGGTTGAAGGAGAGCTTGAACTTCTGGAAAATGTCGATGAAGTCCTTGGCTGGTGGAGGCCTGGCCCGCATGGACAACATGCCATCTGCATGGGGGAAATACAGTGAAAAGATGAGGTAAGATAAAAGAATGTAAACTTATAGCATCCGGGATTCCTTGGGTCCTTCATTCATGAATATTAATAGATGCCAATAGGAACCAAACCTGTCATATTTTGGTTCGATTCCTATTGATATCTATTGAGATAAGATAAGTTTTATTTCAGAATTACAAATACATTAACAGCAATGTAATTTATGTTCATAGAAAAGTTAAAAATAGTATATACAAAAATTTACAGTATCTGATCACATTTTGCACTACTTACATTACAATGATATATCTAAGCACGGTTTATAAATCTTCCCATCACTGTAGTAAAATGACTGAGTTAAAGTACGTAACACTATATTATCAGTCGCTTGCAGATGATTGTAAAATATGTTGGACAAGGATGCAGGCAAACACCTCCTCTCTTCTAAGGAGGTGTCTGGACATGCACCTTCAAGAACATTTTGTAATTTAGACCTCTTTTTATAGCAGAAAAGTAAGTAATTTAAAAAAATATATTTAGTTTCAATCATGGTTTGACAAAACAATTTCCTCCCACCCAAAACAAAGAAGGCAGTTGCCTCCTTTGCCTCATGTGGACGTGTGTAGCTATGGCCATGAACTCTCGACTAGTGACCTTCATCCCCTATAACCCTCCACTCACCTACGTACCACCCTCTGCCCCCTGCCCCTGGGTGACCCTATACACCCCTCCATTCACCCTCTCTGCCCTAGGATGGCAGATTACCTCCAACACCCCTCTGCCCCTTCGTGCCCCTATGGGACATAACCCCCCTCCACTCAACTCGGCACCCCTCTCAGCCCCTGGGTGTCCCCGAAACACCCCAACCCACCTCCGTAGCCTCCTCTTCCTCTGTGTGCCAGCATAACCCCCCGGCCACTCACCAACATACCCCTCTCTGCCCCTGGGTGCCCCCATAACCCCCCTCCACTCACCTCCGTACCTCCCTCTGCCCCTGGGTGCCCCCATAACCCCCCTTTCACTCACCTCTGTACGCCCCTCTGCCCCTGGGTGTGCCCATAAACCCCCATCCACTCACCTCCGTACCCCCTCTGCCCCTGCGTGGCCCCATAACACCCATCCACTCACCTCCGTACCCCCCTCTGCCCCTCGGAGCGCCCCGGTTGCCACGGCGCCGCACGTCGAGTTCCTTGTACGCCTCTGCTGCCTGCTGCAGACGCCCCACAAAACGCTCGATGTCGTCAAAGCACTGGTTCAACATTTGCTGCAAGCAAAACACGATGGATGACTTGATGA
The DNA here is from genome assembly GCA_019095985.1 of Streblospio benedicti. Lineage (NCBI taxonomy): Eukaryota > Metazoa > Annelida > Polychaeta > Spionida > Spionidae > Streblospio > Streblospio benedicti. Next base: position 16,316,760 of record CM032663.1, read on the forward strand.
AGATCAGAGTCATCCTGGTCGTTCTCCACTCCCTGGGGAACATGCAGTGTAGTTAGACTACAGTACATCATGATAATCCATTCGTTGGTTGTCTGGTTTAGCTTTTGGTCATAATAAAATACGTCTTGGTTCAGTGTTTAATGGAATTTAATCACTGCCAGGATAATCTGGTCAAATGCTTGTATTGAATGATGATAATAATTTGTTCCAATATGCAAACAACTGAACTGGTACTAGGTCAATTAATACTCAGTTAATCTTTTGGGGTTTCCAGCTTGAATTGCTCATATGTCAGTCCAACAAAAGGGCATTTAGTAACAAATTTAAAATTGGCTCTTTCATATATGAGATCTTTTATATATGAGATGTTTCTATTTGAACGCAATTCAAGAAGCGACCGTTGAAGTCAATAAACAGTATGTTATTGCTACTGCTTCCTCTTTCTGTTTGGGTGATCATTTCACTGCATCTACATGGCTAAACCACTCACAGGCACCAACATCAGTATATCAATACACTATTGCAAAAATTGAAAAGAAAGCCTTTCATTCAAAAACATTCAATAACTTTTCATATCTATTCAAAACGGAATGATGCTGGTGCCTCTGCAGCAAACAATATACAGATTTGCGCACCCTCAAGCGGGAAAATTATACAGTTGAACCCGTTTATCTCAAACTTTGACAAGTTACATGTACGGACCACTCAAATAAAAAGCACTTTTCCCGTCTTGTTATAATAACATCTTTCTGACAACTCCAAATTTCTTATTTACTCCCTTTAAGCTCTAGTAAAACGGGTCTGACTGTAATATTTTATCAAACACACATTAACAAATCATTACTTTTTGTAAATCAAATAGAATTGGTTTATTGTGCATATAATTTCTAAATCATTCACAAGATGATTGATTCAATGAAGTTGATTTCCTGAAAGAAAACCATTTTCACGGCATGCAAATCATCATTAATTTCATTTTTGGAACTGAAATACAAAGCAATTACATTTGCCATGGCTTGCTTCTGAAACAATAACAAATTGTATAGCCTTTATTCAATGCAGAAGCTTGTTTTACTAACACTAACTGACCAATGTACAAAGCCATGGCTGTCGTCATCTGTTTTAACATAAATATTTTATTTGCAAATACAATTCCAATATTGTAATCACTGGAAGTAACAACATATCTACGAATTAGGAAATGCACACGCCATAAGTATAATGATATGAACATAAAACATCCCAGTTCTGACTAACAACATTTTAACTTACGAAACAAGATCTTACACATTTATTTCAAGCAAACTAGACTATCAACACCAGCAAGTTGGCACTATTTTTACATTGAAAAGCTTTCTAGACCAATTGGTTCATTCATTACGCTATAGACACAGCAGCGGCAGTGGCAGGAATTGATGCATTCTAAGAGTCTAGCCGTCTGTTTCCATGGTTACCTGTCCGGCATCTGGCTCGATTTCATCAATAAGTTTATCAGCCGGCGGCCGACTCCGCGGCGGTTCTGGCTCTCTAGACTGCCGGCTTTCTGGGTATGAACGCTGCAAAGTGGTCACCAACAAGATCGTAATGATATGGTCTACTTTATTAGTTTTTTGTAAGATTTCAGGCCAACTCTGGGCTTTAGCTCTCTGGACTACCGGCTTTCTGGGTATGTAGGCTGCAAAGTGGTCGAGGAACAAGATCATAATGATATGGTCTACGCATTGGATTTTTCCCCTAAAATATTCTAAGCAAACTTCAAGCTCTAGCCCTCTAGACTGTGGGTATATAAGCTGCAAAGTGACCATGAACATCATTGTAATGATTTGGTCTACTCATTTGATTTCCCCCCCCCAAATATTTCAAGAGAACTTTGAGCTCTAGCTCTCTAGAAAAGAGGCCAGAATTGTTTCAGCGTGGCTGTGGAGTTTCTAACTACAAATATTTGTACCAGTAATGTATTTGGTCACAACTGTTTTAAACCATTGTTTTTCTAACATTACTGCTGAGCATCACTGGCTGCATCTTTTTGAAATATGTTTCCATCCCAGTGTGCGATCTTTCGATTCTCTACATTGTTCGAACACCTAAAAGAAACATTGCAAGTTATGATAGAGTTAGTTCAACACATAAGAATTAGTGAGGCTGGATCAGAAGTCTTTGACTTTGCATGCTGTCCAGAATAATCACCTGCATACAATTTCATTGTGTTGCAGATGCATGAATTTTACACCACATTTGAAACTAAAAGAGAAAATCAAGTGAGTGCAAAAAAGTTGCGATTCTTTGTGATACAAACATGCAAACATGCAAATGTGGAGGAAAACGAGGTTACCATGCTGTCCATAGGCGAAAAGCCTGGCTGATAGAGGATGGTTTGCTGAGAGAGCCGAGGCTGAAAAACAGAGAACTCACTGCACGATACAAATCAATGTGAATGTATCGGTCCAACATGTGAAAGAAAGCATTCCAGAATCTCTGGTACAGCTGCGCGCTCACTTATATTATGGATTAGAAAAAGTGACTGAAACTTTCTAACATACATGTACCACATCACTTTTTGACATGGTGTGAATTTGGAGTCGTCTGATCCTGCATAGTGGGGAAGACCATAAACCAGACATTTACATTTAAAACCACTGAAGAACCGTCTACCGTAAAGAAAGTGCGTACGTACCACGTCCCTGTCAATGAAGTATAGAATGATAACTGTGTAACGTTATCCATAATGTTTCATGCAAAAGATTTGAGTGTTCTATCAGTTGGAACATTCAAATAAAATATCGTTACATAAGACGTCCCTGTCAGTGAAGTATAGAATGATAACTGTGTCATGTCACCCATAGTGTTTCAAGCAAAAGATTTAAGCGTTCCATCCATTGGAACATTCAAATAAAAACCTACGTACAGTATCAGTATCAGTACGTACGACGTCCCTGTTGGTGAGACCCCATAAACAAGTCAGAAGGGTGGTCCTAATAGAGGTTCATCTAAAACCACCTAAATCTACCATCTAAAACCATCGAAGACGGAGAAACATTTAAGGTAAAAAGAACTATCGGTACGTACGACGTCCCTGTCAGTGCGCTCCGTGATGACGGTGTCGGCGTCCCCCAGGCCGGTTGAATGTCTCGCGGTAGTTCTTGGCGGGCGGCCGGTAGTCGCGCATCACATTGTAGTTGCGCTCGGCCTGTCGGTCCCAGTCGCGCACCTGGTCGGCCACATGGGGCGGGGGCTGGGAGGGCGGGGCCGGACGCGCTCTGTGGGCAGTGAGGGTTAGGATACAGATTTTTTTTAAACGAGCATATGAATGTAATACAGTAGAACCTCCAATTAAGACTACCTCATATTGAGACCACCAGCTCTATAAGACGACTCTGAGGCGGGTGGAACAAAAAATCAATCAATCAATCAAATGCTAAATTTCTTCAAACAGGCCCTATCTATTCCATATACAGATGGCTGCCCAGTCTACATGTCGACAGTCCTCTGTAAGCCTTTTAGTCATTAAGATCTATCAGACCCATTGCTTAATTGTGCACAATCTTTTTGGGGCAGAGAGAGTAAATGTATAGGGGAAACTCTCTATTAAGACCACCCCTTGGACTGGCCTCAAGTGGTCTCAATAGTGGGCGGAGATAGAGTACATGTACAATGGAAACTCTATGACATCCAAAATGTTTTTAAATCTAGTCACTATACATCAAGTTCTATTTTTGTGAACTGGATAAACAAACTGTATTTGTAAGACTTGCATATCGGGCCACCCCCAAAACATATAACTGCGATATTCTAATGTACTTTTTATAACTTTTTTAACCTTATTGTAAATAGCATACATACATTTCTATGGCTGTAATATAGCTGTTAACATGTGCTGACTTATAACCATGTAAGTACTACAGTTTGGTTTGGTCTGTTCGTGTGCTGTGACTTACTTGTATGGCCGGCCGCCCTGTTGCGCTGCCTTGATGTCATCCACCAACTCCTGGGCCTGCACAACAGAAAAAAACACGTTTGTACCTAGTTATAGTTGAGGTTTAACATGCATGGTACTTTTTAGTACATTCAGAACCAAGTAGACTTATACAGTCTTGGACTTGGCCTGGGCGGGGATCGAACCCTGGACCTCTGGGTCGACTGCGCCGCTTAGCGCCGCTTAGCGACTAGCCAACAAAGCCAGCGCCATACCAACTACGCCACATCCACAAGTCTAGTACATAACTCATGAAAATATTCTCAAAAACCAACCGGCCCTTGCTAAAATCAGCCGGCACCAGGCCGCAAGTAGGTTTTATTTCATACCATTTGTAAAACCCTCAGAAGTAAACCTTCATTTGTCTATATATTCTTGCATTTAAAACATAAGCTTTAGTGAATTTAGAAATTTGTAAGAAATACTAATATTTGAACATTTGAGTAATATGAGTGGTCAAAAATGACTACTGGGTGGTCAGTGAGCGGTCAATGTGTAGTCACTTACTGGCCGAAAACCTAGAATGGTTTATCTCTGCAAGGGTTTGTTTGCAGTAGTTAGTGAGCTGTCAGTGAGTGGTCAACGGGCAGTCAGTGAGTGGTCAGAGAGAGGTCAGTGAGTGTTCACTTACCGGCCGGCCAAGGACCTGGAACAGGTGCATCTCTGCGGGGGCCTGCTTGTAGTGGTCCTCCTGGACGGTGAAGAGGATGATGTTGTTGTAGACATCGCGGGAGCGGTCAGTGGGGCCGCGCTGAGTGACCGCGGTCACCGAGGTGACCATGTCCATGGGGAAGCGCTCCATCTCCTCCTGTAGCAGAGACGTGTGGTCATGAATATAAGTAGTTATATCTATAATGATTAGAAGGGGGGAGGTTAATTCTTGACATGGGCTTTAGTTTGCAGTCTATCAAAGTATTTGGGAATGTACGATGAATGCTCAGGTACAAATGCTTGAAGCTGCTACTGAAAGGATACATTCACATGCCACAGATGTAACAACTAGACGGGCGATGAGGCAACGTCGCACTGCTGAATCGTGTGTTGACATAGAAGGTATATATTGACATTTATTGAATGTTTTTTCTTGTGATAGACAGAAATAAACAGGACATGAATGAGATTTAATAATTGCATGGTAGGTTACGAGCAATTTTCCCAGTACACGAACAAAAAAATCTGCTGGACTACAAATCGACGTCCAGTGGCCAACATAAGTACATGTACCCGTTAAATAGTTAGAGATAAGTGCTGAACCAACAGTACAATATTTATAACTACTCGTCTTCCAGACAACAGTCTTTTCTGAAAGCCTTAGCCTTGGTGTGGTGCATGAGATTATGTATGACGATTAACAATTTTGGAGGGCTACTAACTTCTTTGCCACACTAGTCCTGCCACACTAGTCATCATTACATGTTATCTGGGACACAGTCGTCATTTATTCGTCTGTATGTGACCACTCCAATTCAAATACAGACGATGTCACTTAATTGCATATCTGATAACTGCATAGATTGCTTATTGGCATAAAATGTTCGTGGACGGGAGTTATGAGATTAAGCAATCATAACTGTATATGTCATCCAAAAATCTCCTGCCACTCCCTTTGCTCGATACTGCTTACATGTGAATATATAACCTAATGTGCTGACAGCAAGTTCAGAACTACACATTTTCAATCATCATCATCATCTTCACATGTTGGGAGGTTCTTCTTTTTAGAGATGAACCTCCCCAGCAGCTTGTCTGCCTTCATGCAGACTACAAGATTGAGAAATTTTCCTCCATTCTTCTCTATTTTCTGCTATTGTAAGAATGTTTTCAAAGTGATCTTTTGGTATTATATTTCTCTTTTCTAGGTCTATCTTTACTAGTTTTAACCAAGTTTGCTTTGGCCTTCCAATTTTGTTCTTTTGTGGCTTAAGTGTTTCTTTCAGAGCTTGTTTTGCTGGAGCTTCTTCATGAAGTCTACATACATGGCCAAGCAATTTCATTCTTCTTATTTCTATGGTTTCACTCCATGGAATTTCATTTGTGAGGTTGTATAGATCTTCATTGCTTATTTTCTTAGGGTATTGAAAACCTATTGCTTTTCTGAGCAGTCTCCTATGGAAAGAATCTATTGATTTTGCAAGAGTTGGTGTGATTGTCCAGATAGAGCAATTGTAGAGAAATATTGAGGTTTCGAAACAGTTGAAATATCTTATTTTGGTTGAGATTGAGAGGTGCTTTGACTTGTATATTTCTTTGCTATTTTTCATATTGTTGATTATCTTTGCCTTTCTGTGGTTGATGTCAGTTTTGATTCCGGTTCCTGTTGTAGCGTTTCAGGACACGTTATCATTCGAAGCGTGTATTTTAGCTAAAATGACTATCAAGATGAATGAGAAATAAAATGATAACAACATGAAAAGAAACCTGAATATCGGTAGTTTAAATGTACGAGGTTGCAAAAGTGTAGAAGAAAGAGAAACGGTTATAAAAGACTGCATTCTAAATGACATTTTCAATCATAACTAAAAAATGGTAATGAATATCAAAATAAAAATTATAGGAATGAAACGCTATTTTTTTGCCAGATCTACATTGCAATTTTGATTATTCTGATTGGTTTACATAATAGTGAACACTTACATGAAAATGGCATTTTTCCAGTGTCTGTGAGAGACACAGTCGGACATTTTGAACAAGTCAAAATTGGGGATTAGGTACCATGATTGGAAGAGCAATGTTTATATTTTTTATTTGGATACACATGAGTAGTCACATACTTGGTGATACATAAATGTGTATGCAAATCAAAAATAGAAACAAACTTGGCTGTTCCAATCTTGTTACCTAATCCCCAATCTTGACTTGTTCAAAATGTCTGACTCTGTCTCTCACAGACACTGGAAAAATGCCATTTTCATGTAAGTGTTCACTATTATGTAAACCAATCAGAATAATCAAAATTGCAATGTAGATCTGGCAAAAAAATAGCGTTTCATTCCTATAATTTTTATTTTGATGTTCATTACCATTTTTTAGTTATGATTGAGAATGTGTAGTTCTGAACTTGCTGTCAGCACATTAAGTCTAGATTGCCACAGTGAATAGCAGTGTAACCCAGTTCCATCCTTGATCATACCTGTGTCTGCCTGTCGATGATGAGCAGGTTGCGTTGATCAAGGATGAGCTGGACCCGCATGGTCCAGATTCCGGACTGCATCTCCATCTTCCGCAGCTTCTGGATCCCATCGTCGGGAGAGAGCAGGCCTGGGACAGGACGGGGACAGTCAATCAATCAATAAATCAATCAATCAATTAATCAATCTTCGAAATTCTCTTTCACACATCTTTTTAGTAAGCATATTTCTACCATTAATAGACATAGCTGAAGACAGGTTTTACCATCTTAAGGTTCCATTTGACTATTTCATGTGGTCCTGTGGGGACTCGAACTCACAACCCCAAATTTGTAAGACCAGAATGATACTATCGTCACAAGCAATAGGCTCTTAAAAGGTAGAAATATGCTTGCTAAAAAATGTGAGAGAGAGAGAAACTTCAAAATGTTTCTGCAAGCACTGGGAAACATATATAATCAATCAATCATTCAATAACAAATAAAATCAACTAAACTAAACTAAACATTCAATCAATCAAATCCTGAATTTATTTGGGCAGGCACTAATTATTCCTCATTCCTGCCCAGTCTATATCTCAACCGTCCTCTAAAATACTGTCGGTCACCAGGATCTATCAGACCCATGCCCAAAGGTGCTCGATCTTTCTGCACAACTACATGACGTCCTACATCCCAAGTTTGTTTTGGTCATATTGGTTTTTAAAGTTTATCTAATTGACAATGCCATTTACATTAACATACATGAACGTAAACATTAATATACATTAATACGGGAAAATCTAAATGTAATGACAAATGTATTTTTATTTTAGACCATAAGGGCCATAGCTACATATCAGACAAGGAAGACAATTGCCTCCTATTTTTGTTGCGGCTCGGGTTATTTTTAGTTCAAACCCTGAATGAAACTGAGCATTTAACATATTTGTCTTAACATATTTTAGTTTCCATCTGAAATAGCCTCATACGCTATATACAAAAGGGTCTAAATTCCAATATTTTACCCCCAAACCCCCTTAGAACAGTTGTGTGCAAGTGGCATTTGCCATCATCCTTGCTTAACATATTTTGCCTCCCTATTTGCACGCAAGATGTTTTATAATTGATTCAGATTAATTTGAGGGTGCCGAATTCAAATCTGCCGAATGCCACTTTGTCACCCATGGGAAAATTTGTTATTCAAGATGGCAGCCATGGGATTGCATAATGTTAGGATGATCGATTCATACGGATATAATGTACCTATAAGTGTGTATAATATATCAAAATGTATGTTTTCCAAGCCCCAGAAGCCATTACACAGTTGAGAGGTGACAAGGAAACAAGCACATATCACAAAGCACTCGAGGCTTGCTCCTGGTGCTCTAATGCACTATCAATGGCTAATCACGGAAGGAGGCTAACATGAAAGGTGGCAGTCGGCAAACAATGGATGTTTGCTGCAATACTTGTGTGCATCTCACAAAAATTGTAAACACAAGATTGAAATTCCAAAATGATTTCAAATTCCAGTCCATATCTGACAACAATTCAAAAGTTTTAAAAAAGAATTGATAATTGATTTGCTACTACTGTAGGTTATGGGTTTGAATCATATCTAAGACTATAACTAGAGCACCTGTCTAAAAGTCACAAACGTTCATCCCTGAATCTTAACTGCGTAGATGAGAAATATACAATGAAAGATCATTCTACCTTTAGAAAACATGTTACATCAATGAACAATGGATATAATACCATGAATGATTCAATCTGAATACAGTGAATATCCTCTCCAACGGAACCCAATTTACATTCACTGTACCATGAATGAATCAACTTCAATATCAAACTCATTTTTCAATGTTAGCTTTACCTGATTGCAGAAACAAACAGAAGACACTCACCCTGTTTCCGTCCTACGGTGAACGTTGCCAGATGGTCCAGGTCGTAAGTGCCGGGGTCCGACTCTGAAACAAACACATGCAAACGGGTCACAATCAACATAGCAAAATTAAAGCCCTGTCACACAGGCTAAGCTTATTAAGAATGTGTCCGCAAAAGTTTCAGCAATACACTGGTAAACGCGTCAGTTCCTATATTTCATCCAGCACAGAAAGTTTGGGATTTCCAAAATTCTCCTCCATGTATGTTTGGGCACATGGCCGCATGAAAAACTTATTAAATACGTATGCTTGTTGCTGTTTAAAGAAGATGCTTCATGTATTTCTTAAAATCCTGGAATTCGCATGTGGTGAGCCTGTATGACCAGGCTTTTAACAACACAAGTACATTAAACTCTGCAGTTCAGACCACCTCTATAACAAAAGCATCTATATAATAAGGAGCATTTTTTGCAGTCTCAACCTTCCTAAAGACACTACTGTAAACCTCCATAAAGACAACCTCTCTGAGGTAGACTTAATAGTGAGGTTCTACTGTGGTATATGGGCCATAACGCCGTCAGCGCATTTGATACCTCAATGCACTTTGTAGAATTATTGCAGATATCAATATTTTGTACCACAGAACATTAACAATATATTGTCAATATACCTGCAGTGAGTGCACTAATAAGATGTCAATGCAAAGGCCTGCCCTCTACATTCAACCTAAGGTATTTAGCTACACTTTTTTTGCTACACTTTTATTACATTGATAGAGACATGAATACATAGTCAAAGGAAAATCGCCTGAGACAGGTGAAGTTTTTGCTCCCTGAGCGAAAAAATCTCTATCCGCGGTCGCTGTCGCTTTAAATGTGAACCCTTCGAATGAATTATCTTTATTTATTACCTATAGTATGCAGTGTGTAGTTCAAATGTGAATAGTGGATAAAAGCACATGGGTTTTTACTTGACTGTATGGGTAGTCATGCCCAAAGCTAAGATATATGCGATTACTGTTGTATGTTTAAGCAACAAAGAATGCCAAAACAATTTTCTAACAACTAGTTATGTGCATGTACATGTACGCATTTTTATGTCTTCAATTTGCAAAAATCCAGTGTGTAAAATTAAAAAATCAACCATCATAATATAACTGGCGTAGATGTATTTGGTGAACTTAAGTGAACTGGTGGTATGAGGAAAATTTCGCTTTCAAACTCGAAATTTCACTTGAGAAAAAAGAAGTTGACTTATTTGTAAATGCATTCTTAACAATTATGTAAGTCAATTCGCTCATTCACTATAATTGCATAAAACATAATGCAATAAAACAAAGAATGTACATTAATGATTATCTATATATCTCTAAGAATCTCTTGAAATTTGACCATCTCAATCACACTCTTAAAGTGAGGAGGCAAGTTGCAAACCTGATCTTGAAAATATAAAAAAGCAGTCATCCCCCAAAATACTCTATCTTCATTCATCCCAAAAATCTACACATACAAATTAGCAAATCCAACTAAAATACAGATTACCTGTGTATATGTTATACTGGTACATATTCATGGTGCCACAAACTCCTATAATCTTGTTATCCAATCCTCTAATCCAACCCACAAAACATGTATGTATCCCGCTTATAACACATAAAAACCAAACCGCTCCCTATACAGGTACATACACTAAACCTGCTATAAAAACGGCCCAGTCAAGAGTAGAGAGTTGCTGGTAGTTGTAGTAATCAGGATCAAGTGCACTCCATATCTCAACGGATCGCAAAGTCCAGTGATAGGACCCACATCTCTTACATACCATGCCTTATATGGATCATACGGGAGGACAGAACAACGTGGATCAAAGCTGATCGTGGTAGGGGTTAAACATGTACATGTGATGAAGCTCCTTGTGCATAGATTATCAAGAGCTCTGTTCTTGTGCTGCTGCTACTGTTCTTGTTATACTTTTAGATTTTGAATGTGTTGATTACGCGGTTTGCATAATTAAGTGTCTTGTTCAAAGCTGACACATATACATTCATACAAAAGAAGGGTACAATTTTGACAATTGTTAAGTATCCTATTCATGGAGGGGTATGGGTCCTTGCAATGCAAATGGTAAAAACACATGCCTACAACTCTGTAAATTCATTTTAGAAAATAGAATATTGAACAATGGTGAAATAGAATTTGTATATTCAAATACCGTCAATGGTGTCCACAACAAAATGTTGTACTGCACTAAACACTCCAGATTTTCTGTACATGATAGTTGTTTATCCAAGAAATAAGGACGGCCAATAAAAATTTACACCTTCGTCCGTTTATGGATCCATCTTGTGATATCATCCAGATCCCGAAAGTTTAAAGTAATAACATAGTGTTGGTGTAAACTTTATCATAAGAACATACTTTGGTGCGATATTATAAAAGTAACTGTTAATTGCTGCTCAATATTATTAAATAGCTTTCAATTTCATAAACCATGTGCAGATCTAAGGTTTTGGTATAAAGTTATCAGGGTTTTACTTAGAATCTTTTCTTGATTTTTCAATAGGAGACTTGCAAACACACAACCATTCCTCCCTGGATCCACAACTGATAAGTATCAGTTCCCACACAAAATATTAAATTCCTCACCATAACAGGTAAAAACATGGCATAATCTCCAAATCAATTAACCTGGTATTTCTTACACTCTACTATCTAGTATCTATGGCCATCATATGTTTTCGTCAATGGCACCTGTTTACAAGGTGTCTTAGTCCGTAGTAGCACTTCACAGGTAATGAATGTAAGATGAAACCTTTTTTTTTTTCAATGACTATGTGTCTGACACTCAGGTCTAACATGCACTATTAAAAGCCATAGGACTTGACGAGTCATTTACACAATGCAAACTTCAATGCACTGCATATGCACAATTAACATTTCTCCCAACTAGACTTAACAGAATTTGTTTGTTTTTGTATTTAGAATATTTTAATCACTTTAAATGTGACTTCATAAGGAAAATTTTCTGGTTCTTAAAATACTAGGTAAAAATACTTAGAACATGAAAATGACTTCCATTTTGTATAGAGATTTCACGGTGATCAATTAATGCCCAGTTTGCTTACATGGTTCAGCTCTAATAACTGCAGTCTATCAGATTTCTCATACCATTATTCAATACAGTAGCGGTTATCGTAAACAAGGAATTTGGTTATATATTTATAAACTGCTGAAAGAGATCTTTAGAGAAGAATGCCAAAAAGCAGCATATTGGGAGAAGAAAAGCCTTCGAACCTTCCAAACAGAGGGATTTTCTGCATGATTTCGAGCTGTTAGTAGGTTGCTAAATACGGCCTTATGTCAGGCAGGTGACATCAGGATTCCAAAACAAGTTTAATTAATGCATTACAATGTGCACAAACCCATTCAATGACCGGACCACAACGCAAGACTGGGCAACTACATACAGCATCATACAAAATGCTGAATTAAGCAAACTGGCAGATCCAAAATTTGGAAAAGCAGGGGCATAATTAAAGGATCTTGTGGGCTTTTTATATGTGCGACCGATACCAGGCATGCCAAAACCACAGTGAAAAAGAAATATTTTGTTAAAAAAAAAGGGAAGGCCCTCTCCCCACCTGGATCTGTCTATGAAAGAAAGTTAACACTGTACAACAGGACAGTCAGAAACGTTTCTTGTATTATTGAAGCAAGCAGTCAGAATAATACCAATTTAACATGAAAAATGTCAAACGTCTGTATGAAGTGTTTTTCTTAATCAGAAATATTCTCGAAAAATAATAGATACAAAATGCAATGCAAAAGATCTACCTACTAGGAAAATTATAATTTCTACTCATGTACATTTAGGTTAAAGTCATTGACGTATTTTCTATGGCTCCATAAACAGACGACATAAATACTCAAATAAGCCTACAGCCAGATTATATTGACAAAATCTCCGTATCTGATGACACTTTTCAAAGCAGCAGCCCTATAATATGCTCTAACCAAAACCTCAAACAAAGAACGATTGTACACTATCACAATGATTCTGTTGTTTTCTCATCAGAGAGATGAAGTTGTGATAGAAAATCAATGAACACCCAAATTCGTCGTATAGATTCATGAATAAAAACAACTGACGACTTTTCAAAATCGATGGCCTCATAAAAATGTGCAGAAAATAGATCTTGTCTGACGACACTGTCAGAATATGTCTCTTTTTACCTAAGCCGTAATCATGTAATCACTCAAGTAGAGCACTATAACAATATTGCAATTATGTCAACATATATAAAAGCACAGGTTCGACTTTGGCTTTGGGTCAATTATAATTGTTTAATTGGTGTAATTGTAATTAATTACACGTAATTATAATTGTAATTGTAATTGACCATTTCACATCTGCCGTAATTGTAATTGTAATTGTAATTGACCATTTCAGATATGCCATAATTGTAATTGTAATTGTAATTGACCATTTCACATATGCTGTAATGGAAATTGTAAATGTATTTGACCTTCAGTTCAAACTCGATTTCGTCAAGATTGATTAATTTGTGTACTGGTCACATCTCACTTTGCTTACAAAGTTGGTTCAAAGTTAAGTTAACACTCCAAGAACAATGCCTGTTAGGTAACTTGCATTGTCAGCTTTCTTTAATGTTTTGTTCACTTTATACAGTGCACACTGAATGAACATTTGTAAATCACTATGAAATTTCTTTGACTGTAAGTTAAACTTGAAATTCTTATCTAAATATATTTCTTTATAATTTGGCATTCATATACCTTGTACTAAAAGATGCAGAATTAAAGCAGTAATATCAAACATAAATTTACCTGAATATCTCAACAAGGTTGTCTTTAAAGGACAATAGTGACCAGTTGACAGTTTCTGTTAAATGCTTGCAAGTGTTAGACATTAGAACAATGACCACAATGTGTGTTCCAACTTCTAACTCCTGCATGAATGTCTTAACTGTGACTGCTCTGTAAACAATAAGTGGTCAAGTACACTGGAGTTGTTTCTTGCCTATTGTTTGCTGGCCTTCTTTAAACACTCCTTAACCACAGGCTAGCATGCAATTACAAGTGTTGTGTACTTTTCTGCAAATATAACAGGGCTTTCTTTCCTTTGATCATAACAGGGATAATTATGTAAGTATGGAATTAGCAAGTGTTGTGTCAACTTTCATGCCAATTGCTTTCCTATATAAGCAGATGTCAGGTTTTTCTGATAATCAGATTTTCATGTTCTAGTGTGGATAAACATTGCCATCGAAATAATACATGGGATATTGATATTATATATATGCATAGCAAAATGCATTTTAAATTATAATAAAATATCACACATCATTTGAAAAAAAAATCGTATTTGAAATTGTAATTGACAATTCAAATCGTAATTATAATTGTAATTGTAATTAGCAAACATAATCGTAATTGTAATTGCAATTGTAATTGACACTGAAATAAAATTTGTAATTGCAATTGTAATTGTAATTGACACTGAAATAAAATTTGTAATTATAATTGTAATTGTAATTGAAAATCGTAATTGACCCCAAGTCTGATGCCAATGACCTGGTGTGAATGGAAAGTCACTAGAGCATGATAACATTGACTGTAAATAAGCACAATTTTAATACCGACAATTCTGGGATTTGACAAAACTTCATTTTATCACACATTTTTGTCTTTGCTACATTAGCAAATATAACAGGGTAAAACCGGGAACCATTGAAACATTGATATACACATGCTGAAGGAAGTTGCGATTGTCTGAATGAAATTTACATATTTAACCTGGCAAACATTTCAGCTTTCCATGTATAATCTACAAGGTTTGCCTTGTGTCAGTTTATATTTTAAGGAAAAAAATAAGAACCTGGCCTTTAAATTTGTCATGTTCAACAAAACTATCTACCGTATTTACAATACGTGTACAGAGATCATTTCTGAAGTGAAGCACCTTCAGGCAATCACCTTTGTATGCATGATCAATCTTCAAGAGTGACAACTTCGGTAAAGTGCAAACCTCTCTCTGAATGAGGGATATCCTAGAATGACCACCTCTGGGTTTAATTGTCATAGATGTGAACGTGGATTGGTGAAAAAAATTAACTTCATGATAATTATGTTGATTCGAACTGCTTGCTTACATCAGTGATCTCTCTAAGAACCTTTATTGGCAGTTATCACACTAATAAAAAAAACTTGCACACAAACGAATCTATACACAATCAGCAAGTCTGTAATCAACATGATCAACTTTACCAGTTCCCTATTCCCCCTAGTGGCATAGAATAGTCATTAACGCTAACGCGTTCTGTGACACCTTAACACACATACAAAGCTTGTGCCAATGCACAGTGTGAATATATCAGCCACTTTTGTAGCTTTTCATGTTTGTGCCGGCAGCCAAATGTACAGATCAGTGAATCTGATCAGAGACGTGTCTATGGGGCTAATGCTGGAGGGACACCTTGAAAAAATAGAACCTCTCTATTAAGATCACCCGTGGGACTAACCACAAGTGGTCTCAATAGAGGTGGTCTATATAAAGAGGTCCATTTTGGTTGATTAATGAACGTTTGAGAGCATGAACATTTGTCCTATTACACGGATAGTATTGATGTAGAGGTTCAACTGTACTACTTGTGGACCTTGCTTCACCTGGCAAGTGATCATATAGAAATGTCGTCCATTCACACAGTTAGTATGAGTTGACCCACAATATACACAGATCTAGCTTGGTCTGGATCACTGAGAGCAGGTACTTGAATGGTGCTTTCAATGGTTTCACCGTACTATTGGCGCTTATATACTTGCATACATAATTTCTTTGTTCGATTGCTGAAAGATCTTGCATGATTTCATTGTAGATTCAAATTACAGTGAAAAGTGTGTGATTTATGTCCTTGAATAAGTTAATTGTGTTGGATATATAATGTTATTAGACAGTTCTTCAAGTACAACGCCAAACACTTGCTGTATTAATTTTGATGATCTACTGTCTGTGACCATCTTCAGAATCTCTCAAACCAAGGGACTTGCCATGATCAGAATGATCAACAGAGAAGAGGGGGGCCAACCAATTCTCTTGTTGCCTGTCGACTCACCTGGTGGTGGAGGTCCTCCGCCATTCCGGTGTGGCCGTGCATACGGATCTTCCCGCCCATTGTATGGATCCTCGTCAATCCCACGTGGATCGGGAAGTCTGGATTATAAGACATACAAGGAGTGAATTCTTTGCTCTACTCAGTACATTAGTTTTTTTAAGTATGTGTAAAATACTCTCTATTCTCAAGTGATCTGAATAGAGAGGTGGTCTCTGTACAGAGGTTCTTTTTGGTTTGTTTATGGGTCCACAAAAAATAGTCATATCTTATATTAGAAGTGGTCAGAATAGAGGTGGTCTTAATTGGAGTTTGTACCGTAAAGTAAGACATGCAATTTAGACCACCTATATACTAAGACCATTTTTGTTGTACTAAACCTGCATAAAGAGACAACATCTCTATTGAGACCACTTCAGGCTAGCATCTGAGTGGTCTTCATAGAGAGGTTCTACTGCACAGATTGAACCTACTGAAAATGATCACTTTGCAAAAATGACCACTTCTCTTCTACCCTCGTAGATCCAGAGTCTGAAAACATTGAAAGCATAAACAAGTATTTCTTACTTACATCACAGGCAAATGTTTATCCAAAGTCTGATGTTATACCTTAAGATGCTTTAGACATTCTCAAGCTTAAATACTTCTAATTATAAAGTTTTAGCATTGAAATTTATGAACCAACATTTCATTTTTGGCTTAGCATATAGCTTACAATAGTGAAGACTCCATCCTAAAATTTACGAAAACAAATATCAGATTTCTGCTTCGATTAAGAAATTATGCCACTGGTTTGGATCAAGCAACAATCTATGGATGCATTTTATTGTGAAATAATTTCTATCGTTAGTTTCATCAGTGTCTTTATAATAGAACACACGAGTTGCTATGTATATTACCAGGAAGGAAAATGATCAATTTCATGTCACGCAAAATAATTCATGTATGAATGTAAAATGGCTATTTTCATTCAACTGAAAATGAAATATTTATAGGATTTTTGAGATAATATGACCTGGTGATATTAAATAGTTTTAAGATTTGATAATACAAAAATGATAACTGAAATACTATTTCTGAAACAAGATGACATGTTCTAAACTACATTGTACATACAATATAATTTAATATGATCTGGCAATTTAGAACATTGCACCACATTCCAAGCATTACTGTCATTTTGTTTTAGCTTGTCATAAAAATACTTTCACATAGATAATTACTGCAGCAAAATATAGAGGCAAAATAAAAGAGCCAGCACCGGCACATCACTGCATTGCTAAACCGCTCTATTAAACAGCAAAATACAAAAGATTCTTGCAGTTAACACCTACTTATTGCCTAAAACCATAGCAAAAACTTAATGTTTCTTTCAACATTGCATCTTAGAACATAAAAGTATGACCATGAATTAAATTGAACGTCATAATTTATTGTCGTTGACTAATTGAAGGGAATTTTATGCTGTGAGGAATACGCTCCATATATAATTGATATTTTTAGCAAAAGTAACGTTCAATTAACTGTAAATCTAAGAAGGTTTAATAGATGTATAATGTATTCCGTAAACAACCATCCAAGAGCCCATTTAGGCCGTTAAATTGAAATTTTCTCAAACTGGGGGGTGGGCTGTTACACAAGAGTGTAGTTACTACATAATTCTTAAGGACATTGAAGAAAAACATGGGGGAGGGCTGTTACACGAGGGTGGGCACTTGGATGGTCGTCAACAGTATAATAGTCTGCTGAAAGTGAAATCGTCTGTTATATAAGCCCCAAAGTACTCTGTCAAAGTTCTACGAACATTAAGGTTAAAATTGCAAATAAGTAAAATGAGTTAACAACTGCATTATGAAGTGATGTGAGCACATTGTGTTACTGAGTGAAATTGTGAATGTGTAGCCATCCACTCATCATGCGATTATTCTAAAATGTTAAATTCAAATTGTTCTACAATGCTATGTTGAATAGCAGTTAGTTGCAAGTTCGTGATCTAATGATTTTAATTGCCAGATGAAAGAAAAAAGGTAATATTTGAACACATCACTAAATGATCATGATTGAATATGTCAAACATATGAAAAATCAAAATCAAATACCAGAGCATTTCTAAAATACATCAAACATAGGACCAAGAACTTCTAACAAACGTCTAAAATCGGCAGCAAATCTCATGCCAATGCTAGTGTAAAATTGTCACTCCAGACCGTGCTAGAAATGCTAGTGGAGAAAAATTACGATTGCATTAAAGCTGTACAAGTGACGCCTACTGAAACTAAAAACAAAACACTCAAAATGTGAAGCTCCAATAGCGCTGTTGTTCTGATGATACCTGTTGGTATAGCTATAGGCTACATAGTTGGGACTGTGGTGGTTCTGGTACGGTGGTCCAACACCATTCTGCTGGCTTCGAGTCGACTGGTGGACGCTCGGGGGTGGGGGTCTGAAGTCTGCGGGGGGTGGGGGGCCGTAGTCGGAAGGCCGGCCGTTAGGGGGTGTAAGTTCTGCTGGGAATGGCAGTCTAGGGGTTGGGGAAAAGAAAAAATTATAACTTTGTGACATCGTCGTTAGGATTTAGCAGATTTGATAAGGTTGGGTGAGTGAAGGTAAAAGAATCTCACTGGTAGATGGTTACAGTGACTGACTAGATATTTTCCTGAGTATATCGCATGCAGTATTACAAAATAGAACAACTACACCAGCGACCATTTATATTAATATACACATGCACATTCACAATGGATAAATTGAGCAGACATATAATTCTAAATCACAGGATTTTATTTGGTGATCTTGATAAATCGCCAACTGTTTTTGGGAGACCAAATATATCTTCTAGAGCAGCTAATCATCATTTTACGGTACTTGCACTTTTTGCATTAGAAAAAAACGTTCACTAACTTTCCATTCACTTTAAAAGTTATCTGTCTAAGACTTTACTTCCTGATGATGACAGATGACATTGTATGGAAAAGACTATTTTTCATGCCAACAGTCTATATTCTGACATCTGAATATCGATGTCGTTTTGGAAGTAGATGTTATCTTGGAATCTCTATCCAATAGATTCGCAATCTTTCATCAATTTTAAATTAGCATCTATTCATTTTCTGTCATTTCTTTAATGGAGACTATTATGTATCCAAGGCGTTTGTAAATATAACAAATTAGGCAGTCACATTACTTTTTCTTGTACAGGTATTTACGTAACCATTTAGAGCCATAGATATTGATTAACATAATAACCAGGTGACCTGGGGAATCCCCAGTTATGTTATCTTCAATAGATGAATACAAACATGTTTTTAAGGAGCAAAATATGCAAATTAGCTTTACACGTATTTGATTGGCTGCAAACATCTGTAACTTAACTTGTTTTTACTCTGGCATTTGTGCATGTCTAGAGTACACGCACCTACATTGTATACAAAGTATTCTTTTTAATGTGTGTAATTGACAATAAATAAAGTCAATATAAACAGACAAAAGAGAAGCTATTAACATTTCATTTCTGTACATGGATATGATTGAATTATCGTACAGCAAAGGTGCATCAGTGACTTAGCAAACACTCTGACATTGCTTTCCTAAAAATAAACAACATACATGAAGACTATCGACTACAATGGTGTATAAATGAATAATGGATGCACTGAAAGTAACAGTGAAAGTCAACAAAAATCATAGAAAAATGTAAGAGAAACTGGCAAGATCGCTATAGGAAGCGTGAAGGGAGTTATATTGGTTACCATGGGAGTATGGTTTGGTTACCATGGAAATGTGGTTATTGCATCCCAAACTAACCATTCTATCCCTAAAAATAACGAAACTGTCCTGACTAACCAATAATATGGACACAGCTCACATCGCATTTTTGCTTCTTTGAATCCTCATTAAATTTTTAGACATCGAGTGTTTAAACTAACCAAATGACTAACTGATATGAATTTTATGCCAAACAAATCATAATGTGAGGCTTTATCAATTTCAAACTGTATTTTGAACGTGTAATTGTGGAAAATTATGGTTTGACAGGACAATTATTTGCTGGAAAAGATCGAAAAAAAATCAAAAGCTTCGACTTAAATTCTTACATTTCTTTTTACCAATAATGTGATATTTTCTTCTAAAATTCAGTATACTTTCAAATATTCTATAAATTCCCATAATATTCCGAAATTTTATGTTTTTGTAGATTTAACAAACAAATAAATTTTTGTGAAATACAAAGATGGCTTTATTCTTGGTCAAATCTTCTTCAATGCATTCAATCATCAAACTATGATGTTTTCGTCCGGTTGAGAAAGATTCTGTGTAAACCAGATAGCAATAGAAGAAATTGCTTAAAATACAATTGAACTTGAAAAATATTTCTTTAGAAGACATGTAAATTCTCATGGATTCGTCTCATAATGAACTATGTCAATGACGAAATTTTGAAGAAATGTAAGTAAGCAAGCCTGTGCTGGTAGTTAAGTTTCCCTGCAAACTATGTGAACTGCCGTCGGTTACCACCAATTGCCATGGGTTACCAACGGTTACCGCCCATTGCCATCGGTTACTGGCCATTGCCGTGAGTTACTGCCAGTTGCCAAGGGTTACCTGGAGGATGGCCCAGGTTTCTGCAGACTTGGCATGTAGGTTTTCATGAAGGTCGCGTAATCTATGCCATGGTCGTAGTCTGTATCTAGCAGGAGCTTGCCCCCCACAGGGGGAAGGGGCCGGGGGCTAGAACCAACAAATAGCCATTCACTAGATGTGGGTTGGGGTGGAGGAAGCACACTAGCATTTGGTTTCACAGGTTTTTTAAGATCACTACATGGACATCCCTAGTCGTTGGGTACAGAGCAGACCGAGGACGACTAGGCTGGAATGTGTGAAGTCCAACTTGAAGGACTGTAACCTCCTTAAAACAGACTGCTAGATATAGATGCGTGGAGAGCTGGCGTGAGACAGTGGAGACAGCAGTGGGACTAATAACCCTTCGAATGTAGTAGTAATAGTAATAATGTAATTGTAAATTTGGTGGTTTATAGTCGTTATTCTATTTGTGCTCTCACGACTTTACATTTTACACCAGGTCATTGGCACACTCAATATACACTTGCACAGTAGTAGTTGTATGAGTGAAAGTCACTGGGAGCAAGGTTGAGCATCAAGGCCAAGGACAACTAGAACTTCAACTTGGGCCAGAGCTTCCTCTGTACGAATGGCTTGAATACTGAATGGTTTTCAATGTAGAGATGAACATTTCATTTTATTCGGGGCTGCAATCAGGACAGATCCCAGGAATCGTATTAAGAAGTATAAAGCTTCGATTCTGTCTTTTTTTTTGTATACAGCCTAAAGTAATATCTAAAGCTCAAAATCGATTGTAGACTTATTGAATCTTAACCCACATTTCACCAATGTGATTAAGACAAATGTTCCAGCTTGAATGAGCTCAAAGTCCAAATGACAGACGTTTTGTGGGGCGAGACCAGAAAGTGGGAAACAGGTTTGTCAATAATCCATAAATACACTCACAGTAACACAAAATGTGGTCTTATGGCCATGTATTATATACCTAACACATACTAATGTATGTGTAAATATTATCTAGTGAATCTGATGCATATCACGAGATTGAGTATCAATATTAAATATTGCGTTTCAATCATTAGTGAAGCCGCGGAGAAATCAAACCTTTTTGTTCACTATAGCAATAGACTAGTTATCAGTGCTGTTTTATTTCTAATATTAATTGTTCCACTTTGATTTGATATAAAAATAAGCACACCTTATAATAATCACTTGAGGCTAAAATCTTGTCCATAAACAAGTGTTTGAGGGAAAATGAACATTGACCTTCTTAAAGTCTGAGCAAATATTTTTGCACACTTAGAGACCATTCATGGTGTGAAATTGCTTTTCACTCCACCATTTCAGCAATATTTGAACGCATTGTGAGACTTCAAATATATGTCACTTTCTATACATTGGGATTCAAGAAATCCATTAAGTAGGATAGAAGAATTAAGTCATTTGGGGGGGGGGGGGGGGGGGAGTTGAATAATCCGATAGAAATGAAATTATGATGATCAAATGGGATATATGCAATAAGACACTAAAAACATTGAGAGCATCTAAGAATCGACTTAAAAGATGATACTGATATACTAACGTTAGATAAAATGTTTGGTAAGATAGAATGAACAGGTACATAAGAAACGAATCAAGTCTACACAAACCATCTACATGTTTACTGCTACGAAATATGATTACACATGAAAGATACTAAAACTTAAACACATGAATATCAATCATACAGATGTCTGCTATGGACCAGTTTTCTGCGTCACACATGTCGATGCCAAAACAAGGTCTATTACCATGTGATCAAATAATGCAAGCCTTGTGGTCTACATGGGGGATCATGTGTACAATAGGTGGATACCACCAAGGACAATGTATCAGTCCACTAGCAGAACTAGGGCTTCATCCAAACTTTTATTCCAAATCAAGGACTCTTTAGATGGGTTTTTGACAGAATCACACGCATTCCGTTGTTCAGAACTCTTAAGATTTTTTCTTGCGGCTTCTTTTTCTGAAATTCTGTGTAGAACACCTAGGAACGAGTACCATTTTTGAAAAACTAGTAACTTCTTAGCCATAGGCCTACTATTCCTAGAAACGAGTAAGCTTTATCAGTCATCTGGGGTACTAATGAATACAATTTTATGTAAAACATAAAAACGAGATTTATTACCATTTCAGACATTCAACCATGTGGTAATAGGCTTTGTTTCGGCTGCCACATTGAATGCTGCTTAACTCGATCATTTGTGAACATAATATCACTCTGAGATTGCTACTAATACATTGTTTGCATCATTCTGCGGTTTCCTTCCCTACCTACCTGGTACCATAATCTGGTCCGTTGCGCCGGTACGCCTCTTCCACTCGTGGCTCGTAGCTGTAGGGCGGGTCAGGGTCGCGACCTCGGCTGTATGGGTCATCACGGGGTCGACCCCCGCCCCCACCTCCTCCACGGTAAGGGTCATAGTCACTGCAAACAGAAGGACACTTTTGTAAATATGATAACTTTTGGTATCTTCTGGTTTAGTTGAAAGTTGATAGAGTAGAACTTCCAATTAAAAACACCTCTATATTGAGACCACCTCTATAAAAAGACAATTTTTTCTCCATCCTGATCATGAACTTTCATGAACCTCCATAAAGAGACCGCCTCTCTGTGTATAGAATTACACGTATGCTCCGAATACTTTACATTTACACCAGGTCATTGTCATTGTTCTCTACGTTTCTTGACATATCAATGCGAACCGAAAAAAACTCACTCATGCATAAACACATTTCAATGAAACTTTCTGTAAAACAAAATCCTATCAAACATAATTTACTTGTTTGAATAGTTCTACCCATTTTAATTGTGAGAAGAATGAACCTATCAAATGCAAAGTCTTCGCTCTTCCAGTCACATGAACATGTACAATGTATTGAGTAAGAAAAACTTAAATTTTTACCCATTAGCTGACAAAGTAGTAAAAGGTGCGAATAGAGTTCAGGTAAAACGTACATACATCTTTGTAAATTTGGCCTTATTTCTGGCTTTATTCAAGGCCCCAAAAGAAGGTACCGATGATTAACCAGTCACTACAGGGTTAACCCGACGCCCAGCTGTTTACGTTTTGTGATAGCTTTTTATCCACTTGGTATTTCTTCTTTTCCTTTGCATATTTGTTTTCACCATATATGTTGCCTTTATCAGTACTGAAGATATTTGAGATGATTAATTGGGGTCAGAATGGACCTCACACCCGTTCAGAACAGAAAATACAGGGTGCACCGAAAAAGAATTCAATTGGAGTCCTTTTAGGAAGTTATCAGCTCATATCTAGCCTTTATATATTGGTTAAATATAAGAACCCATACAAAAGCAATTTCATTGGGGTCTGCATGGACCCCAGACAAGCCAACGAAAGAAAACACATGTTTGTTTGATAATATGACCCATTAAAATATGTGTATAATAAAAACAACTCTGTCTTTGTTATTATTATTCAAAGGCAACTGCATCAATGGATGTGAGTTAAAACACCTGTCTTTTGAAAGAAGCTTTGAGAAAATTGATAATGAATGAAGCAGGGATACTTATTATATGAATGTATTTGTATCACAGAAAGTTCATGAATTAAAAAGAAATGACATGAAATGATTGGGGTCCAAATGGATTTGGACTGTACTGATCATTTATATGATGTAACAACTTATAATAGACCATACATAAATGTCATACGCTGTGGAGGTCATGGCCAAAAACACGACTCTCACCAATTGTTTAAAATCATCCATAAGTTTCAAAATATCTCCAGGCAAAAAGCTATCATTTATTGAGGTTAATGCTTTGTTAAATGTCACATATCTTTAGATCATCTATTGTTTATTGAAACAATTACATATTGTCTGGCTTTTAATTTTCTGTAATAAAAGTAAAACTCTATTCGTTTGTTGGGAAATATTATTGAAATCTCTTGGTGGTATGTTACCTAATATCATCTTATATCTCATCTAGTTTCATTTTTAAATTAAATATGAAAACTATAATATACTTTAAAGTTACAATTGCACAATTACAGTAGCTACTGAAAATATAACTAACAGAAACTGAAAATTCGAACTGTGCTTTTCAACAGAAAACTCATTGGTAAGGAAAATAAGGATAATTAAACATAATAAAATACAAATTGAAAAACATCACGTTAAAATCACTTTTTACAATTAAAAAAAAAACGGGGCCTTTATTTAGCATTATTATACATACATGTAAAAAACCATACGCGTGCGCTTAAAACTTGTAAGACATGACGAACCACACCCAAAGATCTGTGCCGTTATTTACACAAGTGCTAAACATTATTCATGTTGATAGAGATAGACATCTCGATCTCAAGGTCTCTGAACACTAGTTATAATCGCGTTGTCTTTTTAAAGTTGATACATCGGTAAGCAATTGCTTTAAGATTGTTGCAAATTTAGTATTGATAGTTTGTCATCAGGTTGACATTGACGCCTGATAAGAAGATCATATGTATCACGCAATTCTAGAGATTATTTGATTATTTGTAACACGACTGACTAGTGACTGTATTAACACCGTTACATATGAGCATCTAAAGAACAGCATATCAGATGCAAACAGAACTTACAACCATCCAAGTGCCAATGGGCTTTAAAGTTGAGAACTTGTCGATTTGGGTTTTTGCATGTACTTATATTGGAATTCAATGCTATTTATTCTTATATGATACCCATAGCCATTTAATATGGGTGCAGGCAATCAATGATCATATATGTTCACAATTCCACACAGCATAGGTAGTATATTTTTGGAGAGATATAATTTTCCAACTGACACTGATTATTTAGTGAACCAGAGATCATCTAGTAGGTTCAGTCCAAGGACAGTTTTTTTCAAACTGCATATTAAGCATGCAATATTATCTTTTTGAATGTCAACATAGCTTCAATTTATTTTCATATTTAAAAAAAACATTATATACATATAACCAGGTGTCGACTATACGAAAGTTCACTTTATATATGTTATATAGGGAAACAGAAACGGGAGAAGTGAAAAGTGTCCACATAAGACAGGTGTCCACTAAACGGAGGTGTCCACATAGACAGGTTCCATTGTATCAATATAATGTTCTGCAACTCTTGTAATACCTCAGCCTTAAGATGTATTCTATATATCTACTGGTCTAATATATTCTTGTTCACTATATGTTATGGCTTAATTTGAAAAGGAGTGTAATTCTATAAAGTTAAACATACACATCCTTAATTAATAATTTTTGAATTACATTTAGATTTTTTTTTGGCACTGTTTAACAGCAGCCAATGAAATCGATACAACTTTGATATAACCAAACTACTGTACACCAAATGAACAGAATTTTTAAAAGATGCAATAATGAAGGACCCAGAGCCCCCACCTAGTAACTATATCACTGCTGTACACAGAAGCCACCATAAAGATACTACACACTAAACAAGCTCTATCAACTTTAAGTCAATACCAAATAGGGATCGTTTCCTATCAATTGGTTTCTTTTTTGCTAGCGAAAGTCCACTGCGAAGGTTCGCAGTATTCTGTGTATCCTGTATGCATCGTAATACAAATACAATGAAACAACTGTGGAGGATGCCAATGATCTGGTGTAATTACAGTTTGACCATAGTGAGGCTCTACTAGAGAAGGGAAGGGCTGGGGTGTTATAAGGAAGTGAGATGTCAGGGGGAAAAGGCTGAATAAAAAGGATGTTGGATAAAAAAAAGGCCCCAAAGAAGACTGATGCCCGATTTCAAGGAAGTGATAAGTTGAAAAAAAGGCAAAAAAAAGGAATGTGGGGGAAAAAGGTTTAAAAAAGAGGAGTGTGAGAAAAAAAATACTAGACCAAGAGGAAATGGGATTTCCTGACCCCTTATAAACCTCCCACCCATGGAGGCTTGATTTTTTCTTTTCATATTGTGTTTAACACCCTTATGTCAACAAAACTATAAACCGACTGATCTACTGAACATTATAGAAAACACAATAAAATCATAATCCAATTTCATAGGTGTTTTTTCTGTCGTAAATATGTGCAAACGAAGCACAAAACTTGTAAACACAAAGCGATCAAATCTACTAACCTGATCATCATTCTCAATCCTCAAAAAATATCCTTAAAATGTTGTTTAAATCGTTACAACAACCACAAATCCCTATAAAACCAATGCTAATCCTATTATGAATCTCAAAAATATCCGCAAAATGTAGTTTATATCGTCACAACAACCACTAATCCCCAAAAAGCAACACTAATCCTGATTCAATCTATCCTGCCCCTTGTTATCCGTGTTTGCGTCTGCAGTATTCCACAGATTTGGGTGTAACCGTGATAAGAACAGCAGACGATATAACACGTAAAGCCATAAACCACGTTCGAACATTGTGGCACGATCTGCCAATGATGAATGCCTTATTAAAATGACTCAGATCCTGGGGTGCATGAAATTGTTGGTAACATCATCATTTAGCACTTACCTATTATACTGTGGCATGATCTTTCAATGTTTAAGGCCTAATTTCAATGACATATGTTTTTGCTGGGGTATGTGAAACCATTACACACAAACACTTTCGCCCTTCGAACGTTCATTTTTAGCACCTTGACAACTAGCATACCTCAGTTTTTATGAACATTTGACCTTATTAATAAAATATCCTATCTGTAATATTTACAAACACCTCTATAAACAGACCACTTTCATAATAAGACCATATTTTACAATTGCAAACCTCCAGTAAAGAAACTACTAAGATCTCTATGAAAGGACAACCTCTCTATTGAGACCACACAAGGCCAGAACCAATGTTACCCTAATAGAGAGGTTGTACTGTCATTGGTATATCATAAAAGGTGTGTCTGTTAACAGAGTAAGTGCTGGTCAAAGTCCACAGCCTCTCACAGTAAGTTAATGGGATGGGTCAGGCAGTCAAGGGGAGAGAAGGGCTCTTGAAAAGGGTGGTTTTGTGCCTGTAAAAGCCTTCTTATAAACTGAATCATTTCACAGGTATTTTAATTGATAACTAGAGTATTGATTCAGAATACACTGTCATTTGTTTTCTAGGTGGCAGGATGGTGTTTAAAATTTAGGCCAGCAAATCAAATTGAACTTTCTAGTATGAATAACTTATTTTTATTGCACAGATTTAAAGGTTCACTGATGTCTCTTTATGAAGTTTTGTGACTGTAAAATGGTTTTAATATAGAGGTAGATCTCTTTATCATAATAGGTTTCTTCATCTATTTGCACTTCTATGCATAGTGAAGATTCCTACTGTTGCAATATGTAATCTATGAAAATAAATTCTGATTACAACAAACAGTCATTTGAAAATGTTTCTTTGCACAAAGAACTGACATTTTCAGTGTTGTATGGACTATGATTAACACAACTGGTGCATTTTTAACATGTAAAACATATGAAACAATGCATAAACAGTTAGTAGAACTTCCTATTAGGACCACCTCTAAAAAGAGACCACCTTGTTAATAGGTCCATTTTGTGCTATCCCAAGGCTTCATATAGAAACCAACATGAACCTCCATACTAGAAAGACCAGCTCCCTAATAAGACCATTTGAGGCCAGTCCCAGGGGTGGTATTCTTAATAGAGAGCTACTATTTTCTATGGATACAACAAGACTCCTCCACATTTCTTCAATCCATAGGGACATCATATCACAAAAAGTGACATAAGCTTTTCCCCAAACCATTCTTGACAACAGACTCATGTAGGGTCCTTTTTTCAAACCAGAATTTTCGGCATAACTCTGACCCAAAATACACAAAGATATCAAAGTAAATGTTTCGTTTTTTGTTGAACGTCAACAGATTCATGCTCAAAGCTGCTGAGTATAAACAAGGTTTGAAATGAAGAAAGACGGTGTTGACTTTGGCTAGGCATTGTCATGAGTCAGGGTTTCATGCAAACACGTACATGTATTTACATTACGAAATAGACTTACATTCTAAATAAACTGATTGTAAATTTATATGGAATTTCATGACGTCCATCATTGAATGTTCTATCTACTAATATAAAGTTTTCGGCTGCCTACTCACTAGTAGAAATATGCTTGTGGATGAGTTGGTAAGATATTGTCTGATTAACAGACATATGATGTTAAATATTATATTCTATTCTTGTCTTTCAATTATCCATGGGAAGCAAATTCCTACCACTTTATTGACATAGTTGAAGAAAATGTTTGATGTTATTATATCAAGTGGTCATGACAAGACTCAAACTCACAACCCTATGGTTGTGAGACCAGTCACCCCAAACAGCCGGCTGTTAAAAGTTACACGTTGGAACCGTGGTCTCCATAACCCCCAGCCTACATACTTCGGCTATTTGTTTAATCATCATCTCAACTAAGAGTCCATGGGTTCAAATGCTTCCTTTGTACATAAAT
The DNA here is from genome assembly GCA_019095985.1 of Streblospio benedicti. Lineage (NCBI taxonomy): Eukaryota > Metazoa > Annelida > Polychaeta > Spionida > Spionidae > Streblospio > Streblospio benedicti. Next base: position 16,345,887 of record CM032663.1, read on the forward strand.
ATTTTGAGAAGTCTATTTTCTACGCATTATCAATAATGACTACTCACTCGTAATAGTGTCCTCCTGGGGGTGGGGGGTATCCATTAGCCCCGGGGGGTGGCATCATCCCACGGGACGCCTTCATCTGAAAATATCACGGAAAAAACATGAACAATAGGGACCTGGCATTTATAACATATATATTTATAAAATAACATTTATCATGGCCTATGGGGGCCTGAAAAGTTTACTTGATTTTCATTTTTTTGGGGGGGGGGGGTGGGGGTGCAAATTCAGATACATTATGTGATACCCGCCTAGTCACAATGAACAGGCAGTACATGTCCATATGCATTGTGGAAACTCCAGTAGAACAAAACTTAGGATTGAGTTGGTGTAAAATCGCAGATTGGAACAACAGCGGCCAAATCTACCAATTACCAATCTACCAAGAAATGGACGAGGTAGCTGGCACATTGGAAGGTCATGTCCTTTATTTGCAGAGTATAAACTCGTATTTCATTATACTATTGTACTATTATATTTTGTCTTTTATACTGCTATACTTTTATTCATTATTGTTTCTAGCTTTGGCTATTTTGGACAATAAATGGTTCTGATAAAAGTTGTGACAAAAACATATTCTATTTATTGATGGAACCTATTATTACAGAGCTGGGGAAAGGGGATGCCATAATGTAAAGTAATAAATGAATATTTGGACACTAACATCTTGTTACATGTATATATGAGTGGGGTTGTGAGTTCCGCTGTTTTATTATTCAAACTGCATTGTATATTGTTGGCATAGCATAAGGCATTACTAAATCAATCAAATATAACTACATGTACAATTTTGTACATGTATCAATAAAAAGCTTTTTGAATAGACTTAGTTAGGGAAATGTAGGTTAACAGGCTTTGGTACTGTTTAGCTCACAAATACCAGACCAACTTACAAAGATCTTGGTCAAGTGTCTAGGGTAATTCTTGTACCTTTATTGTTTCCAAAAGGAGCAAAATGACCAATGGTTACAGTTCTGCTTCATTAAGCACTATACTGACTTATACCCACTAGTGGACAGGTGTCACCAAGGAAGCTATCAGCTTGTATCATCTGTGTAAGGTGACCTTAAGAAAGTCAACTTACCCCATGTAATCTTAAGGGTTTACATGGCAACATACAGTCCAGCACAACCCACTTTTAAGGACAGCACTTTAAATATCAATTATAGGAAAGCTTAAGGAACATGGAAACTTTCCAATGATAATACACATACAAATATACTATATATATGATACCCATATACATGTACATTGTCATTTTATGCCCTTTTTCAACATCTAGAGTGGGACCCCACCAATTGGTCCCTCTGTACTTCTTGGACCATCAGCAGACTGGTCAACTATATAGGTCAGTCTTGTTCAAACATGGGTTAATGAGGACAGGTAATATTAGGCCATGTTACATAAAGGTTTGTGACTTCCTGGCAAGCAGATGTACATGTAGTAAACAACCACATGGTTTGAATTTGAAATCATTGGATATTTTCATCTTGAAGGATTAACAACACAAAGCAATTTGCACAAGAAAGGCAGCACATTATAACAGCACTACTGGATACATGTTATTGGATATAAACACTGAATTGAAAAGTTAAACATAGAAGTAATTTTAGAAGAAAACAAGAAGTTCTGAAATACACACTTTGAAGCACATGGTTTCATGGTTTGGACTTTCCAACCAACTTCTTGAAACAATTCACTTTCCAGAGGAAAGGATTCAATGGACATCAACTTTTCAATAACAAAAACACCATCATGAACTAAGTTGATTGATCTAGAGAAATTCTACAACTCGGATTTTAGATGGGTTTTTTTACCAAATAAGGTGATAAACCCCTATTCACTTAAAATAAATCCAGTTCAGCTGATTTGGTTTACAATGGCGAGTTTGAAGCAATGGTTGATCAGCAAATTGCCAAACTGTAAAGGCAATCAGCCCAGAAAAATCAAAGTGGTGGTGGTGGGAGACCCCGAAACAGGTGAGATGCAAAAATTAAACACTTAGTCATAGTTTTTTTATTGGTACATTCTATTCTCTTTGCACTGCGCTTTAAGAGATCTTAGAATACTTCAGCTTCTTCATCAACTGTTATGATTGTCTCTTGTTCTTAGAGTGTTTCCTCTATGGGGTAGCGGCGGTAGCTTGTATTACCCAGTATATTGAATCTTTTATTTTTTTTTTAGAAAACTCTTTAAAGGTTATTTTGCCAGTTTGTTTTTGTGCACTCTACAGCCTGATAATGCCTCTCCCAGATCAGCCTGCTTTAAAATACAACTCGGAGAAAAGTACAAAGAGAATGTATATCTTAAGCCAGAGTAGATGAATATCTAGCACACAGTAATATAAGTATCATAACAATATCTTTTCTGAATTGCAAGTAATGAAGGATTGATTCAGAATTCTAGGCTGACCATTTCAATCCTCTGATCATCAATGTAATTTAAATCTACTTAGGTTATATTGTTGTTCAAACCAATCATACTTAGTTTTCTGAGACCTATCCAAAACATTTCATAGTCCACATTTTGATAATGTCGAAATCAAATGCTCTGAGTCAAAATGTAGCATTGCCACTACGTCTTACTTTACCAAGCATTAGCTGAACCTTGTATTTAAATGTTCATTATCATCGTACAACTTATGTGCTTCTGTGGCCAAGACGATAAAAGTACAACCTGGTGAAATACAATACAATACACTATTTTTATATAGCAAATTCCAATTAAAGTTCATGTGAGCTTGTAGGCCTCTTTAAACAAATGTAGCTTTCATTTGGTTTTTAAAAAATGGTTAGAGTCTTTGTGATATGAACAGATGTCAGATTGTTAGAACAAGAATTGGATCATGACTATAACCACCACATTTACATATTTACAATCCGTGTATTGCAGGCAAGACAACACTGGTGTCTGCGATGATGGGCAAACGGCTTGCCAAATATAACATCAACTTCCACCACACCCGCTTCACGTATCAAGGTGTTGAGTACCGGATCGAACTAGTTGACCCCGAGAGTATGGACTACAGGTTATACTTGGATAATCGCAAACGGAAGTACTTCCAGGGCACAGACGCGTGTATTCTCACATACAGGACTGACAGGAAGGATACGTTTCGAACACCTTGACATGTACGTATTCGATTCTTACCTCTATAGTCTCTATGCAAGTAAACATTTTTCTACTGGTAAATTGGTTTAAACATATTTCATTTCAAAGATGAAAAAGGATTACAAAATGTGACTTAACCTGTCTTCATAACTTAACAGCAGAAGACTTTCTTCCATTTCAAGTTGCAATAGTAGGACTCGAACTCACAAACCCATGGTTTTAAGACTGGAATGATGCCATCATCCCAAGCAGCAAATTGTTAAGGGTTACACAGACGGACGTATTGTCTCTGTGACCACCGGCCAGCTTACATTGTCAAGTCACAATTAAAATTAGAGCAATTCATGTACCTCTTATAATATTAAATGTATTTTGATTATCTTTTTGTCAGTACTCAGATCCACTGGTGGCAAATGTTGGATCTACATAAAAATAGATTAACATTCAGTATTTTTTCCTACACATCCACAACAGAAGTGCCAAGACCATTGACATAGCACATGGCATGCAGTGACATGATTAGTCTATGTTCTGGCAGCTTCTCTTTTAAAAGGAGATAGTTCTTAGAATCCGAAATCACTATCAACAAATGACACACTAACATTCCTTGCAGTTCACAACAAATGCAGTGAGTTTCCCACTGATTTTGCTTACATCATAATGCACCCTTGCAGGTGGCGTGACGCGGCGCTTCGCGATGTTCTCGATCTATGGTGATTCAGATCGTGATGAGTTCCCGTTCCTGGCGGTTGGGACATACGAGACTCTGCCGGTGGAAGGTCCCGGTGCCGAGGAAGGCAGACGCACAGTACGTTCTTTGCTTTGTAAAATTTATGATGATGATGATGATCATCATCATCATCATCATCATGTATTTAAAGTCTTTTGAAGGAGGCCATTAATATCAGGAAACTCAAGCCCTCACTAAATAGAGATGGGGGCAGGTACCAGCTTCCTTCCATCTGGAACAATGTCCTCACCCGAGAGGGGGAGGGGGGCGCGCAACCCGGGAATCTCCCGAGGTCCCAGTGACGACGAATGACGTCAACCACTGTGATCAAGATGGCGGATGCCATTGAAAGCTTAGTGTGTGAACTGTGCGTTATCCTTGATTAAAAACTATTGTGATACTTATATTGTATTTAAAGTCCTTATCGTACCCTTAGTACCCCTTGTTGGACTGGCTAATTACTGTCCGGCAATTTCCCTCCACGAATCTCTCTTAATGGTTATCGCGATCTTCCATTGCCATGCCTTTAAATCTTCTTTCATCATACCCTGCCAAGATTTTCTGGGTCTCCCTTTCACTTTGTGGCCAGTAATCACAATCTATAGTCTGTCTCTTTATTATTCACACCATAAAAATTGCAGTTTTCAAGAACATGTAAATTAATTCTCTGTAGGCCAATATAGACAATGGACGTGATAATATGCCCCATGACCTCTTCAGAAAATATTACGCAAATGAGTTACTTCAACATTATATGTATGACATACCAGTACAGTACTGTAGGGTGTCAACAGTACTACATGTACTAAAATATGCATATATTCGATCATTGTACTTCGTTTGCAATGATAAGAGATATTATGCCAGGATTTCTAATTACTCTTGCCAATTTTGCACCAATCGATGTCTCTTTTATAGAAATCCATTTTGATTGAAGGAAGTTATAGGACAAAAGGTGGGTTCCGTGAATTAAAGTACGAACTCTAGTCACATTTGTTGATCCAATCACTACTTCTGAGCACATGACTAGCACATCATAGCCTGTTTGCCTTGATACTGACCCCAGATCAGGAATACCAAGTCTTTCACACCTGTCTGCTCCTATTATATGTCCAGTACACCAATGTGCACTGCATGAGTTTTAGTTCATGCCTTACAAAATATACGAACTTCAAGTACAGAATATCATGTCAGTTTTCAAGTACAGAAATATCATGTCAGAAAATGGTCACATTCTCATATATTTGTATGCATATGTGACAATGGTTTCACCTCACTGGGGACAGTGGTGTCTTATCACGTGATATGTGACTAGGGAAGGGGTTTCCTTGAGAATACAATACTATACTCAACTCATTTCACTTCAAAACCTTCATTACTTCATAGTGATGATTGCATAACCTCCTTCCACCCACAGTTTATTAGATTAATTACACTACATGCAATCATCATAGTGTAAGATAGTGGTTTTACAGTTTTGATCCTATGAAGAAATATTGTCTGTAATAAATTTCAATAAGCATCCTTGTGACTCAGGTTCCTAAAGTGGATGTGGAGAGATGGTGCAGGGAAAATAACATGGACTTCATTGAGATTTGCACGCAAAGGCACTGGAAGCAGATGATGTGAGTATTTTTGACTTTGAAATGTGTTATTTTATGATCAATTATACACTACATTAACAGCATAACCTCCAAGACAACTTCTGCACTGCCAGATCCAGGTTTTTAGAAGGGGGTACACTGACGGGATCTCATTGGTTTCGTACGCGTTATCAATAGCGAACATGCCAAAACAATCCTATGAAAATAAATTAAAACGGTATTTTGGTAGAAAAGGTGGGGGGCTGGATCTGCCTATGCTTCTACTGGATCTGCCTATGCTTCTATAGCAAGATAACTTCTTGTGATCAAACTTTTACATCGAGATGAATATGAACCTCTATCAAGGGACCTGGTTATGGTGACCACATCAAGCCTTGCAGGTTGAGGATTAGCTACTCATTGACGAATCAGACATTTGTAGGACGAGTACAACATTTTTGCATCTCATCCTTTTGACAAACTTGTGGCAACTTTTGGTCCATTTAACATATATGTATAGAGCTTGAGCAAGGAGGTAAACAACATATTTTGAGTGGCCCCCTCATCAGCAGACCATACAGTACTTTTCCACCTAATCCTCACCCTGGAACAATCCCTCAGGTCCTACTGTGCTATAAGATCGTGTTCAGAAAAAGTCATTAAAATGTTGTATACCATTCTAGACTATCCAATGCCAATCTAAACCGCCTACGTTATATGTCTTCAATATCCGCATCATAAACACACACGGTCATACATTTCTGTTGCAGCGACATCGGCCTGCGTTATTGCTCAGCACTGGAGATTGACGTGAAAGAACCAGTAATGGACATGGTGATGAAGGAGGTGCGCCGTTACGAGAAGTTCCAACAATGGCAGAAGGAAAAGCGGCGCCAGGAGCAGCTGGAGCTACAGCGTGAGCATCGGGAGATGCAGGAGAGGGTGGCGGCGCGTGAAGAGAGAGAGAGGCAGGAAGAGCAAGAGAAAGAGAAGCTGCAGCAGCAGAGGTTAGTACAGTAGTCCATCCGATTAAGACAACTTTTCTCGGTCCCAATCCTTCAAAATGATTTAAATGGTCACCTCCATATAAAGACCACTTCTCCATTGGGACTACTTTAAATCGGTTCCAAAAATGGTTTTGAGAGAGACGGAGAGGGAGGGAACAGCAGCTGCACAGGTTAGTACATTGGCATATCTTTTGTTTTTGAGTGTGGGATAGGGAGTTGGACTCATGACAAGAGGGTTGTGGGTTTGATTCCCGCTAAATTCTGCTAATCAGTGTTGAGGAAACTCATCCCTGACCAGTTGCACACTGCTCCATGGCACCTACACGTTAATTAGACACGGGTTATTGGGTTGAAAGAGTGTGATTGATTAGCATTCTGATCTGATTGTGCTGTTGCTATAGCTATATGAGAAATGATCAATTGATCAACAAGTGTACCAATGACCTGGTGTAAAATGTAATGTTGTGAGAGCAAGACACAAATATAAACCTTGACATGTACAGATGGTACCTACACGTTCAATAGGTACATGTCAGGCTAGCAAACACTTATGTGAGTGATAAGCGCATCTGCGCTACGGTAGTAATGTGCGGTACGCTCCCCAAGGAGTTAAGAAAGATATAGTATTGTTACAAGAATGCTGCCAATCACCATGTGTAGAATTGTAGATGTAAAGTCGCTAGAGCACAAACAACTGTGAATTGCTACTGTAAATGAGCCAAATTAGTGGTCCAGGGTTCAAGTCCCTGCAGAAGCTATGTGGTGAAAGAATCCTCTTAATATCAATACTTAAACCCAAGTCAATTAATTCTAATATATCTATGTATAATGACATTTCCATTTGCAGGTCTGAGGCAGTAGGCCAACGCTCCCCTTCTGCTAGCCAGGACTCCCCCAGGCCTGTGGTTCATGAGCAATTGCAACGGAGCACTGGGGGCAGGAACCAGCCCAGCATCGTTCCTGGCCCTGAGAGAAACCAGCCTAGCATCATTCCCGGCCCTACCACTGCAAACCGCAGAGTCCTTGCTGGAAACCCTCCAACTAGAAACATAAAAATACCCTACCAAGCCCCTCGCAATGGAAACCTCAAAAACCACCCTGTAGGCCCTCCTCCCAATCGATTTCGGGGGCCAAGCTACGTGGGCTGGTCTGAGGACACTGACGATTCGCTGCCTGGTCTGGTGAGTGCGTCTCAGTACAAGGTGCTGTGTAGTGATTTTGCATCAGCGGAGACATCGTCAGGTGCTCAAGTTTAAGTGGGATCATTTTGGTTGAGGTGGGGTGTGGGGGGGGAGGGAAGTTTGAGGGAGGTCTGTGGAAGGGTAGGAAGCATTAAACACTTAACTGCAGTGTGATGTGTCGCAGATCGGAAAGTTGGTGTGGGATTATTTATGTTAAATGATTCGTATTCAGTATAATTTGGGGGAGGAGATAGAGAACGGGAGGTTTGAGTAGGGTCTGGAAGGAGAGACACCCAGCCTCTTGGTGATATTTCACGCTGTAGAGATACTGTGATTATTATAGGATTTTATAACAGTCGGAAGTGGGGGGGCTGAGGCTGATGTTTCTCAACTTGGTAATGATTTGTAAAATTGATACTGTTTAACACTTCATAATTATAATCATATGATTAGTACTGTAGAATGTTTTAGAATATTGTTGCTGTCATTGACATGCCAGATTTGCCTTTGTAACTCAGATTATTTGAAGCTATAGTAGATGTAGGAATTGCCACCATACATGTATGGGACTAAAACCCCAGGGCTGATACTGCCTGCAGATACAAGTAGAAACTAGTGTCACAGGTTTTACTCCCCATGTGGATATATGAAGCCTTACTGTGGCTAGTGATCGTTTTAGGTTAGCTATGAGTAATTACAAATCTGATAATACTATGTAAAATGCTTTACAATATTGTTTGTTCACTTGAACTTTTGGCAAGATTGTATATGGGAACAAAACTCCCGGGCTGATATCGCCTGCAGATAATCGTAGATTCTAGTTGTCACTAGTGTGGCATTTGATGTATTTAGCTTACTTTTTAGCTTGAGAAGGGGAGGTTTGAAGGATGTCCGGAGCACAAGGCATCAATCACCTAGTCTGTTGGTATAATGTTTCACACTGTAGATAGTGTGTGATTATTACTTGATTTTATAACTGTTGGGTGTGTGGGGAGCAGAGGCTGCAATTTCTCAGATAGGAAATGTCATGTAGAACTATTACTGTTCAACGCTTGATATAATCATACGATTATTATGAGGGTTTGACTCTGGACATTAAAATTTATATGCATGTTGTTGTGCAATATTGTAAATAGTTGAACGAATGTTAGAGCATTAGGTAGTTAAACATATTTTATTTTATGGTAAGTAGATGATTGCTCGTGATAGATGGTGTAAATGGATATTTTGAATAATCAGTTGGTGATTTTGTTGTTGAGTTCTTGTTGACTCAGGTGTATGTACACAATGTATAGGACTTATTTTATTATCAGATTAGCTGTAGTAGATAATATAATTGCCACTATATGTGACAAAAATCCAAGGGCTGATACTTCCTGCAATTACAAGTAGAAACTAGTTTGTCCACCGGGGGGTGGGGTGGGGGTGGGTGTACTTCCGTATAAAGTGACTATGGGAGTACACACCCCCACCCAACCACCCAAGAGAGTTTGTCGCAGGTTTTACTCCCCGTGTGGGTACATTTAATAAGCCTTACTGTGGCTGTTGTTGTTTTTAGGTGTGACATCTGATGTTTTTAGGTTAGTTTTGAGTTTCAAAAGACTGAAAATTAGTGGTTTGACTGTGGACGTTGAATAAGCAGGTTGTTGTGCAATATTGTATATGAGTGAATGAATGTTAGAGCATCTCTCTATTAGGTAGTATAAACATTTCTTATTTTTTTTTAGTTGATTGCTCATGATAGATGTTGCAAATGGAGATTTTGACATATTTTATTTCTTAGTTGATGATTGGTCATGATAGATGGTGTAAATGGACATGATGAACAATCAGTTGGTGATTTTGTTGTTGAGTGCTTATTGACTCAGGTGTACATACACAATGTATAGGACTTATTTTATTATCAGAAAGCATTGTGATTTGAGTAAAGGCACAGGATGGATTTTTAAACTCAACTTGTACATAACTTTAATGGTTGCCTATTCTTATTAGTTTGTTAGTTTGATATTAATGTGCTGACAGCAAGTTCAGAACTATACATTTTCAATTATAACTAAAAAATGACAATGAATATCAAAATAAAAATTATAGGAATGAAACGCTATTATTTTGCCAGATCTATATCGCAATTTTGACTATTCTGATTGGTTTACATAAAAGTGAACACTTACATGAAAATGGTATTTTTCCAGTGTCTGTGAGAGACAGTCAGACATTTTGAACAAGTCAAAATTGGGGATTAGGCAACATGATTGGAACAGCCAAATTTGTCTATATTTTTTATTTGCATACACATTTATGTATCACCAATTATGTGACTACCCATGCATATGCAAATCAAATATATAAACATTGCTGTTCAAATCTTGTCACCTAATCCCCAATTTTGACTTGTTCAAAATGTCTGACTCTGTCTCTCACAGACACTAGAAAAATGCCATTTTCATGTAAGTGTTCACTATTATGTAAACCAATCAGAATAATCAAAATTGCAATGTAGATCTGGCAAAAAAATAGCGTTTCATTCCTATAATTTTTATTTTGATATTCATTACCATTTTTTAGTTATGATTGAAAATGTGTAGTTCTGAACTTACTGTCAGCACATAAGCACCTGCATAGCTGCCATGTGTGCATTATACTCAAAGCAGATTTTTTTTTTTAAATTTCAAAGCAAGAATCTTATATTTCGTAATTCTCTACTTGGTGATAGTATACCCAATTGAATTCACAGGTAGCAAAGACTGTTTTTTATTCAACTAGTACATTAAAATTTACTTATATTTGTCAAAATGTTGAAGTATTACAGAAACATTTTATTCTTCTTAATTGTAACTTGATAATTTTTAATTTTAAAGTACCATTGTATCATTCCATATGAAAGGACATATTGAAGTGTCAAGATGGTGGCAAAATTTCAGTGTACATGTACTGATTTTTACTGATATTTTATGATCATATTTTGATCATGTTATCGTGATCATACTGAAATTGTGCATAAAATGAATGTTTCAAAGCAACTATATTGATGGTCACCTTTACTTAGTTTTTTAGTTTTAAATTAGGAAATATGTTGTAACTCATCATATATGGACATTTTACTTCAATTAGGATTTTTAACAGATCTCACTTCAAAATGTTATATAATGAATCTCATATTTTGTAATTCTCTACTTGGTGATAGTATACCAAATTAAATTTACAGTTAGAGAAGATTGCTAAACTTTCTTCAACAAGTACAGGAAAATTTTAATTACATTTGTCAAAATTGTTGCAGCAGCAAAACATTTTATTTTTCTCATTTTAACTTTATAATTTTTCATTTCAAAGTCCAATTCTATCTTTCTATATGAAAGGACATATCGAAGTGTCAAGATGCTTTCACTGTACATGTACTGATTTTTACTGATATTTTATATGTATTCTGTGAACACATTTTAATTTTGTAGTGAGTCTTGTGTGCAAAATAAATACTTCAAAGGAACTACATTAATGTTCACTTTTACTTAATTTTTTAGTTTTAAATTAGGAACTATGTTGCAAACTGCCAAAGCTTAAAACTCATGATATATGGACATTTTACTTCGACTTAAATTTTTAACAGATGTCATGTTGTCATAATACTTAAAATGATGATTCTCGCCTTTTTTATATTCAGTAGATTTTAATTAAAAGTTTCTTAAGAATAACCTTGTATTATGTTACTGATCTACCAATACCTACCGGTACATTTCCATGCACTGAAGTAATAAAACCAGGCTACTTTAAAAAATGTTATGTAGCTTATGTTATTACTTGTAATCCAAATCCCAATGAAAATGAAATATATGGGGTGATAAAAAGGGGTGTGCATAAGGCATAACTAAATCAATCAAATATAACTACATGTACATGTATCAATAAATAGCTTTTTGAATAGATTTCTTTAAGGGAAATGCAGGTTAATAGGCTTTGGTACTGTTTAGCTCACAAATACCAGACCAACTTACAAAGATCTTGGTCAAGTGTTTAGGGTAATTCTTGTACAATCATTGTCTCCAAGAGGAGAAAAAAGACCAAAGGTTACAGTTTTGCTTCATTAAGCACTACATTGTATACTGACTTATAAAGCCACAAATATTTACCCACTAGTGGACAGGTGTTAATACCAGGAAGCTATCAGCTTGTATCTTGTGTAAAATGACCCTAAGAAAGTCAACTAACCCCATGTAATCTTAAGGGTTTACATGGCAACATACAGTCCAGCACAACTGACTTTTAAGGACAGCACTTTAAATATCAATTATTCACAAACTTAAGGGACATGGAAACTTCCCAATCATAATACACATACAAATATACTATATATGATACACATGTACATGTACATCAAATGTCATTCATTTTATGCCCATTTCAACATCTAGGGTGGGACCCTACCAATTGGTCCTTCTGTACTTCTTGGAATGTCAGCAGACTGGTCAACTATATGGGTCAGTCTTGTTCAAACATGGGTTAATGAAGACAGGTAATATTAGGTCATGTTACATAAAGGTCTGTGACTTCTTGGCAAGCTTAAGTAAATGTAGTACACAACCACATGGTTTGAAATTGAGTTTGAAATCATTGGATATTTTCATCTTGAAGAATTAACAACACAAAGCAATTCAGCACTATTGGATACATGTTATTGGATATAAACACTGAATTGAAAAGTTAAACAAACATAGAAGTAATTTTTGAAGAAAACAAGAAGTTCTGAAATACACACTTTGGAGCACATGGTTTCATGGTTTGGACTTTGCAACCAACTTCTTGAAACAATTAACTTTCCAAAGGAAAGCATTCAATGGACATCAACTTTCAATAACAAAATCACCATCATGAACTAAGTTGTTTAATCTAGAGAAATTCTACAACTTGGCTTTTAGATGTTTTTTAGCAAATAAGGTGGTAAAGCCCTATTCATTTAAAAATAAAGAGTCTGGTTCAACTGATTTGGTTTACAATGGCGAGTTTGAAGCAATGGTTGATCAGCAAATTGCCAAACTGCAAACGCAATCAGCCCAGAAAGATCAAAGTGGTGGTGTTGGGAGACTCAGAAACAGGTGAGATGCAAACATTAAACACATAGTCATAGTTTCTTTGTTACCTTCTTTTTTCTTTGCACTGAGTTTTAAGAGATCTTAGAATACTTTAGCATCTTCATCAACTGTTATGATTGTCTCTTGTAACTTAAGAGTGTTTCCTCTAAGGGGTAGCCTGAATTAGCCAGTCTATTGATTTTTTTTTTAGAAAACTGTTTTAAGGTTATTCATGCCAGTTTGTTTTTGTGCACTCTACAGCCTGATAATGCCTATCCGAGATCAGCCCGCTTAAGCCAGAGTAGATGAATATCTAGCACACAGAAACGGTATGACTAAAACCCGAAAGGCTCCAAAAGTCACCGAAAGGCACTGAAAGGCAGTAGATATGGAGGGGGGGGGGTTGAGGTGGAGGGGGGTGTAGATTTCATTATCTTACTAGGTTATACCCGTGGGGTCAAAGAGGCATGATGATAATCATATTGAATCACTCCAGTTAAAATCAACATATTGCTTTAAATATATAAACAGAAAACGGGTTTCAAGTATCCCTCACATCAAATAAACATACACAGTCTGGTTAACCATAGTTGTATTCACACAAACAAATATAAATAAGCTCAAAATGATATTTACTGAAACAATTTAACTTTTTTGTTCTAAATAGTAGTGCCTTTCGGTGGATTTTGGTGCCATTCGGTGCCTTTCGGGGTTTAGTCGTACCCCACAGAAATATAAGTATCATAACAATATCTTTTCTGAATTGCAAGTAATGAAGGATTGATTCAGAATTCTAGTGTTTCCTCTATAGGGTAGCTGCGGTAGCCTGTATTACCCAGTATATTGAATTTTTTTTTGAGAAAACTCTTTTATGGTTAATCATGGCAGTTTGTTTTTGTACCCTCTACAGCCTGATAATGCCTCTCCCAGATCAGCCTGCTTAAAATACAACTTGGAGAAAAGTACAAAGAGAATGTATATTTTAAGCCAGAGTAGATGAATATCTAGCACACAGTTATATAAGTATCATAACAGTATCTTTTCTGAATTGCAAATTATAAATGAAGGATTGATTCAGTATTCTAGGCTGACCATTTCAGTTCTCTAATCATCAATGTAATTTAAATCTACTTGGTTTTTATTGTTGTTCAAACCAATCATACTTAGTTTTCTGAGACCTATCCAAAAACTTTCATAGTCCACATTTTGATAATGTCGAAATCAAATCAAAATGCTCTGAGTCAAAAAATGTAGCATTGCAACCACCTTACTTTACCAAGCATAAGCTGAACCTTGTATTTAAATGTTCATTATCATCGTACAACTTGTGTGCTTCTGTGGCCAAGACGATAAAAGTACAACCTGGTGAAATACAATACAATACACTATTTTTATATAGCAAATTCCAATTAAAGTTCATGTGAGCTTGTAGGCCTCCTTAAACAAATGGAGCTTTAATTTGGTTTAAAAAATGGTTGGTCTCTGTTTTATGAACAGAAGATGCCAAATTGTTAGAACAAGAAATGGATCATGACTATTCATAGTTCCGAGCCACGCCCCTTTTTACTTCAGCCAGCCAATCAGCGAGCGGCCTCATACAAACATACGCAGGTGCGCTGTCTTAGTCTCACAAGCTTAATCTCCTCCCGTAGTAAACGGTGAGAAATTGTCAAGTTTTGACACCAGATTTTTTAATGAAAATGTGCTAAACATCTTAATTTTTCAGTTGGGATGCACTACCTTTCCTCTTTTCTACATTGTATCCAATGTATACCTATCAATTATCGATTTAGAAGAGTTATGACTTTGCAGTAAAAACATTACCGCACAGTGTTACCGACATTTTGACAGTTTTACATCTGAGAAAATAATGTTTCTGGTGCCTCCATAGATACTTAATTTTTTTTTACATAAATTGTCCACTTGTACTCAGAATCGTATCACGGTTCTTATTTTTCAACATCTAGTTATAGAAATATGGATTTATACGTCTAGATTATCTTCCAAAGATGTAGCTGGTGCCGCCCTCGATTCAAAAAGACTTGTTCGAGGCACACTTTAGAAAGACAAATTTCTAAAAGTTCTCTTACTCGTAAAATAATATGACAGCTGCCAATCATCCTAAAGGGTACAGAAGAGACAAAAATTAACATGAAAGAGTTTACTTGGGTGAAAGACTTGTGCGTACAGCTGTGTAAGCTGTCAAATTTCTTCATCGCCAAAACACACGCACAAACCACTGTGATTTTCAAATCAATGTGCGTGATTTGAGAAATATCCTTTCGTCCATGAATCGGTTTAAAATTGATCCGACATGTCAATTATTGATGGGTATGTTATTGTAACGATGATAATCCATTTGTTTCACAAATAATATCACTTTTTGGCGATTTAAAGGTGACGCCATTTGCATGAGCATATTAGCCTTTAGCACACGCCGTAATTTGTCAACACCGATCATAGCGCGATAAGATTAAGAGTAGCCGCTCAAATAACCCATTATCATGGGAGTTCATTTGGTAGTGGATGCAAAATGATGGAAAATTAATGCCCCAGCAAATCTTTATGATCAATGATTTCTGAGAATACTTCTGGTATGTTGTAGAACAGAGGTTACAGAATTTATCCCAAGTTAAAAGTAAGAAGATAAGCACAATTTTAATACAACATTCTTAGGTAGAAAGTCGGCAATTTCTCTCTATTTAATACAGGCAATAGGAATGTTTGTGAGACCTTCATGCACGTGGTAACAAATCGTTAGAAAGGGGCGGGGCATCGGAATCATGAATAACCACCACATTTACATTTACTATCTGTGTATTGCAGGCAAGACAACACTGGTGTCTGCGATGATGGGCAAACGGCTTGCCAAAGATAACATCAACTGCCACCACACCCGGTTCACGTATCAAGGTGTTGAGTACCGGCTCGAACTGGTCGACCCCGAGAGCTCGCACTACAGGTTGTACTATGATAATCACAAACGGAAGTACTTCCAGGGCGCAGACGCGTGTATTCTCACATACAGGACTGACAGGAAGGAAAGTTTTGAACACCTTGGCATGTACGTATTCGATTCTTACCTCTATAGTCTCTATGGAAGTAAACGTGTTTCTACTACTAAATTGTTTTAAACATATTTTATTTCAAAGATGAAAAAGGATTGCAAAATCGGACTTAAGCTGTCTTCATAAATTGACATAGCAGAAGACTTTCTTCCATTTCAAGTTGCAATGGCAGGACTCGAACTCACAAACCCATGGTTTTGAGACTGGAATGATGCCATTATGTCAAGCAGCGACTTGTTAAAGGGTTACACAGACAAAGTATTGTCTCTGTGACCACCAGCTTACATTTTCAAGTCACAATCCAAATTAGAGCAATACATGTACCTCTTATAATATTAAATGTATTTTGATTATCTTTTGTCAGTATTCAGATCGGAAGGTGGCGAGTGTTGGATTTAGATGAAAATAGACTAACTTTCAGTATTTTTTCCTACACATCCACAACAGAAGTGACAAGATTAGTCTATGTTCTAGCGGCTTCTTTTTTAAAAGGAGATAGTTCTTAGAACTAAATAATGCAGTTCTTAGAATCCGAAATCACTATCAACAAATGACGCACTAACGTTCCTTGCAGTCCACAACAAACACAGTGAGTTCCCCACTGATTTTTGCTTACATCATAATACACTCTTGCAGGTGGCGTGAAGAGGCGCTCAAGGTGCTCTCCATCTATGATGATTCCAATCGTCGTCAGTTCCCGTTCCTGGCTGTTGGGACATATAATGAGCCTCTGCCGGTGGAAGGTCCCAGTGCCGAGGAAGGCAG
>CM032663.1:16362539-16418070 GCA_019095985.1 Streblospio benedicti
TATCAATAGCGAACATACCAAAAAATCCTATGACAATCAGGTATTTTGGTGGGAAAAGTCAGGGGGGGAGGGGGGCTGGGATCTGCCTATGCTTTTATAGTCAGATAACTTCTTGTGATCAAACTTTTTTCCTAGAGATGAATATGAACCTCTATCAATGACCTCATTATGAATACCACATCAGGCCTTGCAGGTTAAGGATTAGCTACTAGTATTGACCAGTCAAATATTTTGGGGGACGAGTACAACATTTTTGCATCTCATTCTTTTGACAAAGTTGTAGCAACTTCTAGTCCATTTGACATATAGGTATAGAGCTTGTGCAAGGAGCAAAAGTACGAATTTTGAGTGGCCCTCATCAGCAGACCATACAGCAATTTGCCTTAATCCTCACCCTGGAACAATCTCAGGTCCTATTGTGCTATCTGAATGTATTCAGAAAGTCATTAAAATGTTGTTGTATACCTTTCTAGACTATCCAATGCCAATCTAAAATACCTACGTTATATGTCTATTCAATATCTGCATTATAAACACACACAATCATACATTTCCTTTGCAGCGACTCCGGCCTGCGTTACGGCTCATCATTGGAGACTGACGTGAAAAAAACAGTAATGGACAAGGTGATGAAGGAGGTGCTCCGTTACGAGAGCTTCCAGCGTTGGCAGGAGGAAAAGCGGCGCCAGGAACAGTTGGAGAGAGAAAGGCAGGAAGAGCAAGAGAGAGAGCAGCAGCAGCAGCAGAGGTTAGTACAGTAGTCCATCTGATTAAGACCACTTTTCTCGGTCCAAATCCTTCAAAATGATTTAATTGGTCACCTCCATATAAAGACCACTTCTCCATTGAGACGACTTTAAGTCAGTTCCACAAGTGGTCTGGAAAGAGACAGAGAGGGAGGGAACAGCAGCCACAGAGGTTAGTACATTGGCATATCTTTTTATTTTTGAGTGTGGTCTTCTATGGCCAAGGGGATAGGGAGTTTGACTCATGACAAGATGGTTATGGGTTTGATTCCTGGTCAGTTCTGGTAGTCAGTGTTGAGGAAACTTATCCCTAAACAGTTGCACACTGCTCCATGGCACCTACACATTAATTAGACACTAGTCAATGGGTTTAAAGAGTGTGAGTGATTAGAATTGTGATCTGAATGTGCTGTCACTATAGCTATATGAGAAATGATCAATTGATCAACAAGTGTGCCAATGACCTGGTGTAAAATGTAATGCTGTGAGAGCAAGACACAAATATAAACCTTGACATGTACAGATGGTACCTACATGTCAGGCTAGCAAACACTTATGTGAGTGAAAAGCGCATCTGTGCTACAGTAGTGATGTGCTGTATGCAATTGTACAATTGTAGATGTAAAGTCGCTAGATCACAACCAACTGTGAATTGCGACTGTAAATGAGCACAATTAGTGGTCCAGGGTTCAAGTCCCGGCAGAAGCTATGTGGAGAAAGAATCCTCTTAATATCAATACTTAAATCCAAGTCAATTAATTCTAATATATCTATGTATAATGACACTTCCATTTGCAGGTCTGAGGCAGTACGCCGACGCTCCCCTTCTGCTAGCCAGGACTCCCCCAGGCCTGTGGTTCATGAGCAGTTGCAACGGAGCACTGGGGGCAGGAACCAGCCCAGCATCGTTCCTGGCCCTGAGAGAAACCATCCTTGGATCCTTCATTATTATATTTTATTAACAGATTATTTAAAGCTGTAGTAGATGTAAGAATCGCCACTATGTGTGACAAAAATCCAAGGGCTGATACTGCCTGCAGATACAAGTAGGAACTAGTTTGTCCACCAGGAAGGGGGGGACGGGGGTTGCACTTCCGTATAAAGCGCCTATGGAAATACCCACCCACACACCCACCCCCAAAGAGAGAGTTTGTCACAGGTTTTACTCCCCGCGTGGGTACAATTTAAGCCTTACTGTGGCTGTTGTTTTTAGGTGTGACATTTGATGTTTTAAGGTTAGTTTTCAGTTTCAAAAGGCTGAAAATGAGTAGTTTGACTCAAGACATTAATACGCAGGTTGTTGTGCAATATTGTAAATAGGTGAACGAATGTTAGAGCACCTCTCTCTTTCGTAGTTCAAACATATTTTATTTCTTTGTTGATCACTGCTCATGATAGATGTTGTACATGGGAGATTTTGATATATTTTAGGGCTGAGTCATTATTTAAGATGTGGGGGGGGGGGTCGGAAGTTTTTTTAGACATCGGTGTTTCGAACTTCTGACCCCCCCACGTGTTAGCAAATCAAACATATGACCCCCCCCCCCACAGGTTAGCAAATCAAATATATGAACCCCCCCCCCACACACACACACACATTGAAATATATGCCTGAACTATGAACTTCCGACCCCCCCCCCCCCACACACACACTTTAGTATATAACTTACCTAGCATATGACACCCCCATTTCCACATGCCCTGTGTATGTATTAGTATAGCATTGTACTGTCATATCTGCTGTACAAAATTGCAAAAATATTTAGCTATATGAATGAAATTTGTTTTCCCCAGTTCATTAAATGCAATAAACAAAATGCAATACAAACTGTACATATTAACTTGTCAAGATATGAAAGGACTGGTGCTATTTGATTGAATTTACAGAAAGTGATTTAATCTTTAATCTGTTAGTTTGAAAAGAAGTAAAAGAATTTTTATTGTATTTTCCGAAAATAAGTTAGTGGTAACGAAAGACAATTAAACATAATATAATTCAATCTTGATAAAGGCTTTCATATTCCATTTGATTAGTTGCCACACTGCAGTCGCTCAGACAATTGCTGTAATAAGAATAAGAAAAAGAATAATTTATTTTGATAATATACATTTACAGAATTTGTATAAATGTATAATCATAGCAATAAGATATAAATAAATAAATAAAATAAAAATAAAGTTGTGTGGACGAGAACATTAACACAGTATTAAAATATCACAGTCTTCCAATATGTGAACAAACCATTATAAGTATAAAACTGAGACTTAGTACTAGCTTGCACAAGATTGTTCTCAGAGGATTCTAATCTCTTTATAAACCCAGTAATATCATTCCTCATTATTATATCAAAATGATGAACATTGTAGTCTAAAAAAGTTCTTGATATACTGATACGGTGCTTAAGGTTCATCAGTATCCTAAAAACTCTATTATAAGCAACCTTAATACGACGCAGAGAATCTGCAGTAAAATTACACCACATATGTGAACAGTAAAAACTAGTGCAATAAGTCTTAAAAAGGTGAGTCTTAACATCATCGCTGCATGACTTAAAATAACGAATAACACTGTTGCCCCGAGAATATAAATTACAACGCAATTTAGAAATATCTGCGTCATCTTTACAATCACTTGTCATAATGACACCTAAATACTTATATTTGTCAACAAGTTTTAACCGGCTGACCAAGAAGTAATAGTTTAGGTACACTAGGCATGAGCACAATTTTAGATTTGATACACATATAAACAGTTTTCTTGACATTAAATATAATCTCAGAAGTGCTAGCATACTTCTCGCACACAAGAATAAGATGTTGAAGAATACTTATAGATGGGGCAATAAGAACTGTATCATCTGCGTACATTAAATGATTGATACAGATATGATTGATAAAACACCCAACATTAAGTTCATTGAGAGCACTGGATAAGTCATCAACATATACATTGAAAAAGTGCGGTGAAATGACTCCACCCTAATATAAGAGCGATGAGCTATTATCAAAAACTCTAAATTCAATTAATAGCACCAGTCCTTTTATATCATGACAAGTTAACTTTGATATATTTTTAAGCAGTACAAATTCTTGGGGAAGGCACTTGTTACTAAAGAAAAACTTTCCATCAAATCACTAAAATCCTCTGTCAAAAGCATTTGGGCAAATATTAGCAATTCAATTGGATGTGTTGAGTGTTGACTTACGAAACTAGGTGAAAAATTAGATGATATTTTATACAACCAAATGACTGATCACATACCCCCCCCCACACACACACCAAAAAAGAATAGATCAGGATATTCTAACAACATTTATTAACAAATATAAATGCTAGCCAAGGCCCCTTTCAGTAAATTCACAAATTTTGAATATTTGACCCCACCCCCCATATTGTTCCTTTTTTTAAACTTCTGAACACACACACACACACACACACACCCACGCCTTAAATAATGACTCAGCCCTTATTTCTTAGTTGATGATTGCTCATAATAGATTTTGTAAATGGAGATTTTGACATATTTTATTTCTTAGTTGATGATTGCTTATGATAGATGGTGTAAATGGACATTTTGAACAATTAGTTGGTGATTTTGTTGTTGAGTGCTTATTGACTCAGGTGTATGTACACAATGTATAGGACTTATTTTATTATCAGAAAGCATTGTGATTTGAGTAAAGGCACAGAATGGATTTTAAAACTAAACTTGTACATAACTTTAATGGTTGCCTATTTCTTATCAGTTTGTTAGTTTTAAACTAGTACCTGCATAGCGAGCTGCCATGTGTGCATTATACTCAAAGCAGATTTTTTTTAAAAACTTTCAAAGCAAGAATTTTATATTTTGGAATTCTCTACTAGGTGATAGTATACCAAATTGAATTCACAGGTAGCAAAGATTGTTAAACTTTATTCAACTAGTACACTAAAATTTACTTATATTTGTCAAAATGTTGGAGTAACATAAGAAAGGACATATTGAAGTGTCAAGATGGTGGCAAAATTTCACTGTACTAATTTTTACTGATATTTTTTAATGTATTTTATGAAAATACTTTGATCATGTTAATGTGATCTTACTGAAATTGTGCATGAAATGAAAGCTTCAAAGCAACTACATTGCTTTACATTGATGGTCACTTTTACTTTATTTAGTTATTTAGTTATTTTAGTTTTAAATCAGGAACTATGTTGTAAACTGCTGAAACTGAAAAGTCATCACATATGGACATTTTACTTCGATTAGGATTTTTAACAGATGTCCTGTTGTCATAATACTTATATAATGAATCTCATTTTTTGTAATTTTTCTACTTGGTGATAGTATACCAAATTAAATTTACAGTTAGAGAAGATTGCTAAACTTTATTCAACAAGTACAGGACAATTTTAATTACATTTGTCAAAAATTTTGAAGCCAGTAAAACATTTTATTTTTCTTAATTTTTAAATCCTAAAATTCTTAAATTTTAACATGATAATTTTTTTTAATTTCAAAGTACTATTGTATCATTCTATGTAATTCTATATAGAAGTGTCAAGATGATGGCAAAATTTCACTGTACATGTACTGATTTTTACTGATATTTTATATGTATTCTATGAACATATTCTAATTTTGTAGTGAGTCTTGTACATAAAATAAATACTTCAAAGCAATTACATTGATGGTCACTTTTACTTAGTTTTTTAGTTTGAAATTCTGAATTCTGTTGTAAACTGCCAAACTTAAAACTCATCACTTATGGACATTTTACTTCGATTTAGATTTTCAATAGATGTCATGTCATAATGCCTAAAATGATGATGCTCGCCTTTTTCATATTCAGCATATTTTGAATAAAGTTTCTTAAATATAACCTTGTATTATATCATTGATCTACCAATACCTACATTTCCACGCAGTGAAGTAATAAAACGAGGCTACTTTAAAAATGTTATGTAGCTTATGTTATTACATGTACCTGTAAGTCACATCCCCAATGAAAATGAAATATATGGGGGTGATGATAAAAAGGGGTTGCATGTCCCCTGCACACCCCATGGATCTGTCCATGGATTCCACTGAACTACATATAATTAACATATTAAACCAAGTGAGGCTAGAACCATGAACAAGATTGCAATTCATCAGTGCTGTCATTTGATAGCAGCCACATACTAAATATTTGGAGTAAGTGAACGTGTCTGTAGATGTGGGTAGTTTCCATACTACAGCATTTATTGTTCACTATGTCCTGTACTTGAAATCCCAACCGCCCGGTCACTAAAACTATGACAATTGTACCTGCCCTCAGGCTCTTATTAGTTGTGATGTCGCCGTGGTGACCTAAATATGAGTGACCAACTACCCAACAGAAACAAACACCACCTTTGGTGTCTAATCCTGAGGATAGATAGAGCCAAATCATATTTCTGTAACTCTTCTAGCAACAGAGTCTACTTTAATTTAGAAAAAAAATCTAGGCTCAAACCCATGACTTTATGGAATCCAATTCAAATTAACTGGCACTATATATGTGCTAATGATGCTGCATTACGTCACCCAAGAGCAATAACCTCAGCCTGACCCAGGTCACAACCTCGTCACATGTGGTGACCTTCAGTCTCGTGTTGATGATGTTTTTTATTTACACTTATGTACATCTAATTATTGCACATTTTTATTCAGTATTAAACGACACTTTCATGTTTTCTAGAGTGTACTAAATCAATTTCTTATGTTTTGTTTGAAGAATAATTTAAACCCACAGCAACAAATGTCAAATGATATCATCCTGATAACTTCATTGAACATTAGACATTCATTTTTTATGATAAATGAAGTTAAAACTAAAACTACACCATTGGATATAAACAAACTTAGCCGTTTTACACCGCACACCCCATGACTTGATAGATGATCATCAATGATCCAACTCAAGAGAAACGTACCAGGATATATCACATGTAAGATCACACCACCAGTTTAGAACAGTCCAAGGGTGAGACTGTGTCATGTTTCAATTTGTATCATTGCTTTGTATTTTTGGTCTTGGTTTATAATGCATTCAGAACTTTTAAGGAAGACAACATCTATAATGACACAAACTTTATAGTATTACTTGATTGACTAATTTTTAGATAAATCTATTCAAACTTACATTCTTATATTTTCGGACATTTATTTATGTCAATCATCTGAGACTTAAAAATATCAAGCTTAAATGGATTTATCTCAAAATTAATTAATCGATCCATATCAAAACGAAATCCAATGAATCTTACAAATCTATAATATGCCCATCTAGTCATCCCAAACTTACAATATAGATTATAAATTGCACTTTGCAAATCCCTTCTCATATTTGATGCAAAATATGTTTAAACCAACAATCTTTGAACTCTTGCGACTGCCCTCTGTTAGAGAGTTGTTCTTTATACACGACAGCACATTAGTTGATCCACGTTACTGCTAGATGCAGTCTCTGTCATCTTGGCGCGTGGTGACAAGTAATAAACACACACAAAAAACACGTCCGCTGGACAGTGACGTTTGTATGTTGTCGTCTGATACCGAGAGTTATAGTGGATTAATGACGCTATAAAGCTATCTTGGTGCATATGCATGCAATGCACAGTATCTATTGGAGATAATACACCTCACAAACAATACAATCTGTAAGGTAAAATAGTCAAATTTGCACTTATACTGGTATGTGCAATTTTCAAACAGGACACAATCTTTCATCTTTGTCAACCAAATCACCATTTTTCATTTGAACAGTCATTAACTAACTACATGTTTTATATATGTTTCCCAGTGCTAGCGGATACACTTTCAAACTTCTCTCTCTCACTCGAACATCTTTTTAGCAAGCATATTTCTACTAACTATAGACATAGCTGAAGACAGGTTCTCATGTTTGTTCACATGATACTTTTTCCTTATATCAGCCAAATCATTATCTACGATCATGGTCATGTACTTTGGACTGGTCACTATCTGTAAAAGATATTTATCGAGAGCTTTTCGACACTATTGCCAAAAATCCCATTCTACATGTTGTCTGGGCCAAATCGGTGACTTGTCAACTTTTTATAGCATCAGCTTCAATAGGTGGGTGATATAAACTCATAAGTACAGTGGAATCTCTCTTTAAAAAACATATAAGCGATTGGCCTCAATAGAGAAGTGATTTATTCATAGAAATTCAGTGAAACTGCTTTCTGAAGGTTTGGGAGCATGACGAGTGGTCTTATAATAGAGGTGATCTCAATAATGGAGGTGTGCCCACGTGTTAATTAGAGCTTCTATAGTATGTGATTTTTAAAATCTAAATATCATAAAACAAAATCTGATTCTTCAATTTCTGTACAATTCAATATTGAGTAAATTTGAGTCAGTCTATTTTGGTTATTTCCGTATGATTTTATATAGCACATTGGTTGACAGAGTCCAGTGCGATCCACATTTTATATAAATCCTCCTGTGAAGAAATCATTGCATTGCAAAAATGATGTGTATATCAAATGGCTATATCAAATATTTGGTTCACTTCAAAATACATAGACTTTAATTTGCTGTGATAAGTCAATGTTTTAGAAAATAAAAAATCTAAATTGCGCAAAATTATCAACTATTTATGAAGTTTGAAATGATTTGATTATCGGTTACTATTCTATGTATTTTATGAGGTCAAGTGACATATATACCAACTCGAATACATCTGTATAAGTTCCTAAATATTCAACATAAATAGTATATAAATGTACTTTTATTCAATATTCTCATCATAACCAGTATCTAATAATGTATCTAATAATGTTTCAAGCAATATTTTATATGAAATATTTGAGAACTAAACCCACATTTATTTATGAAACTATACATCTTCTTATACCCTCTATTTTGTCTTGTATTCTTATAATCAACTGTTAATCTCTTTCTATTTCACTAGAAAATAATAGGTCCAGGGA
The DNA here is from genome assembly GCA_019095985.1 of Streblospio benedicti. Taxonomy (NCBI): domain Eukaryota; kingdom Metazoa; phylum Annelida; class Polychaeta; order Spionida; family Spionidae; genus Streblospio; species Streblospio benedicti. The sequence goes on from CM032663.1 coordinate 16,371,249, forward strand.
ACCATAGATTTATTCATCTTGCCTTGGGCAAAAAACTACCTTCTACATTTGCATGATAAATAACACTTGTAATTCAATATTTAAATTCATGTCAATTTAACACATTGTCATTAATGATAGGACTCACTCTACTTGTTTCGTACTTGATCTTAAAATGTGCCAATAACTTTACATTCACACCAGATCATTGGCATCCTTATCATGCTACTAGCTTTTCATTTATTAACTCCCTAAGAGAGTACAAGCTATGATTTAAGTCATTTAACTGATACACGAGAGATCAAACTCATACCTGTATGAGAGAAAAAGCATGTACATCTCTGCTGATTTCATTTGACTTCAAAGAAGATTGCCTCACATGACACACCAAAAATATTAGCAATAAGTTTGCTATGAATTTATGAAACATCAACTTAATTAAAAAAAATTATTATAGAAATCTAATGCACCTATTTCAATCTACTGTGCACAAGCAGTAGAACCTTTTAAACAAATCCACCCTGGGACTACCCTCAAGTGGTCTCAATAGAGAAGTGGTCTCTGCATGGAGGTCTCTTTATATAAATTTGAGACCACGATAAATGGTCTTATATTTTAATATTGGGGTGGTCTCTGTATTGGAGTGGTATCAATAGGAGGGTCTACTGTATGTTCAAAGTGCAAAAGTGAATTCCGGCCTGCGGGTCACCACAGCGGTCAAGGTTAGTGACCACAGTACACGGATGTCACAGCGAACTGGAGCCATAACTGGAGCTTTATCGTTCAGACGTAGTTTATGGATTCAAAATGTGTAAATTTAAACATATTGTTTGTGACTGACAGAATCTTACTTTCTGCTACGCTTCGGGGAACATTTCTTTCACTAAAAAAATTTAATCATCCCACTTCATTCTGCATTATTTGGTAATCTAATAGTGATGTGACCATCAAGTCTTTAGTTATTAGGTATTTAACACCAAATTTATGATTTAAAAATTATATTTCGACACAATTTCTAATTATATTTGCTTGAAAATGATGCATTATTGTCTTTAACAAATAAATAACACGGTCTACCGTCTATATGACTTTGAACTGAAGAAGATATAAATGTCATAGCGTCCCCTCTTGCCTTAGAATCATATCGCTATCGTCATAATTGTTCCGTAAAGACTTCCATTTAAAGCTACTTCTTAAATGAAATGTATATATGCAGAAATATAAAATCGTCACATATCGTGAACCGAGAAGAGAATGCAATAAAAATCCGGTGACACGCAGAGGCAATAAAACTTCCAATCAATTAGTTCCATTCAATGCACACGTATGAAGACATCATAGATCCGGGACTGGACAAAGTAATATAAATATGGTTTATAATCTGTTGTTAGTGTTTTTGTTACATGATAGACATAACAAGACCAAGTAGTAGACTGGTATATGTTTTCAAGCAGAGGGCTCAAGTCACATTTTGCCATACTGAATCGTTTTCATTCTAAATATAGTTTCATTTTTACTCAACTAATAGAAACACACACTTGCTAATGTTTCATACCCTGTCAGGTTGTTTCTTCAGAGCAGAATCCTTTAATTCCTTTTTCATTTTTGAAATGAAATGCGTTTAAACCAAGTATAAATTGTTTTCTCATTTCAATATAGGATTGGAAAAAATCTATTATCTAAATACTAGTAAAAAAAGAGAAACATACTTTTGCAGTGTTTTGTAACATGTGCATGTTTGAAAGTCTTAAATAACACACGTTTCAAATATTCATTGACCTTACAAAAAATCTGATACTGATTGCGATGATTTTCCTTGCTCTCTGCTTAATTACTTGCTCACTCTCAATTTCAGTTTCAGTTTCTCAAACTTCTCCTGAAAAATGTATGATATTCTTTACAGAGGTTCTACTGTATGCATTTACAGGAGAAACACATTGTCTCGAATCTGTAGGGATAATGCAGTAAGATGGTCGAGATACAGGATCTTCGCGGTAACTAATGACTACAGTAGTACTTGTTCAAAATATGGTTGGAGGGAAATGAAACTAAAACCTGAGATTTAAAAAAACATTATAGATAGGCAATATTGAGTCAATGATTACAAAACCAAGGGTGTGATTGTGCCATGAACTCAGTAACCTCATCACTCAGATCGACAATCAACACACCAGATGAATGAACGATATCGACACCATCATCAATACATGGATCTGATACTGCTCATTACAAACATCAGTGCTACATAAAACAAAATAATAATGCATGATAGTAGCTAAACTTACTTTTTACTGATATTAAACAAAAAATATCGTCTTTCTCTTCAGAACTAGATGTAATGTATTCTAATGTGTTTTTCCCAAGCATGCCTCTGAGTTCAATTCTAATCTGTTTTCTTTCTCTCTGTTCTCTACACCAAGCAAATTCCTACCACTGAATTGACATAGCTGACAACAGGTTTTATGTACTGTACATCCTATATGGCCGAACCCCATAGACAAATTTTCATTATTGACTTGGGTGCAAGTACTGATATTAGTGGATTCTTTTGCACACTTTATTACATAGCGACTGCCAGGACTTGAACCCTGGAATCATCTGTACAGTGGTTCTGCTGTATTTGTTCCCTGATTTGTTTACCCTTATGACTTCTTGCAGGGTTTTTTTTTGTCCACTACACTGGTTCACACCTCTATTGTAATACCAACTGATTCACCGATGTGGGCCTTATTTTTTATCTTAACCATGTTAATTTTGATTTTCTGTAGAAACCATGGTAACGATTTACAAAATTTAAACTGAACTCCAAGCAAATCTTGTGAAAATTAAGTATTTGAAATCAAGACAACGTTAACAGCTTATTTTGAACACTGCCCTTTGAATATGAAGTATTTCATTCATTCATTTTACTACCCAGTATACAATGATAAATGTAAATGTAAATTGATTTTTAAGAGAACTGTTAGAGGACTTTCATATTTACACCAGGTCATTGGCATCCTTTTTCGCACTATATCCTTCTCAACTACATACAAGAAACCTGAAGACATGTTAAAGTGTGCAACCTGTTAGAGGTGGGTTTGCTCAACACCTACCATCAGACCCGACCGGGGAAAAACCTTCTGGTCACGAGTCCAACTCCCTATCCACTCGGCCACGGAAGCACACCTGATCACAATGATCATCTTCTACTTGATTTCTAAGAGAAATAGAGGTCGAAATACTAAGAAACCTGAAGACATGTTAAAGTCACGATCAAAACTTGTCTCATATAGACACCATAAAATGGGCTTCAGGCAAAATAAGGACCCTCAAGAGGCTAAAACTGACACAGTTGTTTTGGGGTGTGTGTCACCAGACATAGACAATTCTCACCTTTTAACATGACAGTTTGAAAACCTTATTTTACAGTAGAACTTCTATAATTAGACTATTTGTGGTCTCGTTATCGAGGTTCTCGGTGGTAGCTTTATGAATGTTTGGGACTTAACTGCCTAACATGCTCTTATTATAGAGGTTGACTCATTATAGAGGTGCTTTTAATTAGAGGCTATACTGGGTATGCAAACAAATAAGGATACATTCTAACAAAGTGACAGAGGGACTTTTTCAAATGGAACATGACACTTAATTTTGGACCCTATACATGGCCCTAAAATAATGAATTGAGAGGTCTCAATAATAATTATCATTCATATTTCAACACACAGTAGCTGCTAGTCTAAATGACAATCAATGTGGCATGAGAAAGTTACATTACACACTATAGTCAACAGGTACATAATTATAACTTATTTAATTGTCTTAATGAAAACGTCACTTCACATGACAATCAGTACTTTGATGAAGATATTTTAATTGGGGTTAATTTCATAAGCACTAATCTAATAGAAACTCATCACGAATAGACATTATTTTCTCATAGTATTGTCAAACAGGAAGTTGCAATTCATAATAAAAATACAATAGAACTTCTGTATTAAGATGCTGTAGGTATTGACTTCATGAGGTCTCTATATATAGAGAGAGGTGGTCTCTTTATGGAGATTCGCAATGATCTCTTTATCTACATTTGAGACCAAGAAAAATGGTCTTATTATTGAGGTGGTCTCATTATAGTGATGCTCTACATTATAAGTTCTAATGGAACAGAATATTATTGTTGAATTCCATGCCCGTCATTTCACTCGCTGTAAAAACTAACTGGATCTTACTATAATCTTATACTTTATATATATGATTATACGAAAGATAAGGACAACTGGTTTGCAGAAATCATCATTCATGCCATGTTCACAAACTACTTATACTTTGCCAACTGGTGTTACTACTTGAGCATTCTTTTCGAAGCTAGTTTAGCTTTGGTGCATAGATTGGGGAATTAGTCAGGACAAAGTAAATATTATATTCACTTCTAATACTTAGAACTACAGAAGAAACTCACTATCTCGAACCTGTAGGGATAGCAGTTGAATGCTCAAGATAGCCACAAAAATTCAAGATAATTAACTAACAGTGTTCATAATGTAGTTGAAAGGGAAATGAAACTAACCTCGAGTTAACAGAAAATTTGAAATCATGAATGCTGCGATAAAAAGGGTCTACTGAAAATGGTAAAACATGATCAGCAAACCATTCTTAGCAGCCAACCACTTGAGCTTTATTATTTGGGTGTGAACGTAAAAACTCGCATTGAAAGTCTGTATAAATATATACCTTTTATTTCAAAATATATCTTGGATATATTGCTAGAGAAGTAAATGGTATTGAAATAGAAACTTTAAATACTAGTAGATTGTCTTGCATAAATTGTCTTCTTGTCAAATGACCTACGGTCAAAATTCAGTGTTGTCATTCTTTTGAGACTTTTTCGTTATATTATAAAATATACAACTAATGGAGCACATTAAGTGGGAGGTCTTAAGCCTAACAATTGCATATCTGTTGAGGTCTTAGAATCATGCAGAAGATTCAGTTGCAAATAAGAAGTATTGACATAAACTGGCAAAAGTCATGCTTCCTGCTTTTGACAGTATGAACAAGAATGGTGAAACTCATAAGGGTGTGACAGACCATATTTATATGACAAACCACAAAAAAGGTAATTTAACACAGATTAGCTTTTTAAAGAATATAGTTCTCAAGTGACATTTACATTCTTACCTGTGGCTAGTTATCCCGTATATCTATATTACAATGGAATCCTTGAGGTATCCGTTTGAGATTAGCAAAATAATCACTAATATACAGACTAGTACAGACAGTAGCCTACTAAGGTACTTATTTGGTAATTGGTCCATTTATGGAACTCACCCCTGAGTTTGCAGACCAGTCAATAGTAATGAAAAAGCAATGAAAGAATTAACATTTTCAACATAGATACTTTTCTGTCATAAACAAATATTTTAATATGGTGGGTGTATACTTAGAGCTTAGTTGATGATTCTCTTTGGTATAATTAAAATAGAAAATAAGTTATTTACAATGGGCGTGTTTACTTGAGAGAACAGCCAGGTGAGATTTAGCTGGTTTTTTATCACCTTCACATCAAAGTTGGGAGTGAAGTTTGCGTTATGAAAGAGTTGCGCAGTTTTTAAAATGTTTTTTAAAGATAAAGTTTAAAAAGACGTGTACATGTGTAGCCTGCATGTTTAATCTATGGTAAATACTTTTTTTATAATCTGTAAAATCTTGTAGGGTCAAGTTGCTTCATAAGATAGATTCTAGCTAATTTTTAGAGTTTGGAGAAAAAACTAAAACTGCATTAATTAATTTAATCACATGTAATTGCTAGCATTGAATGATTTATCTTCAAAGCAGCTGAAAACTGTATGTAACTCGAGGTGAGTAATAATTCAGATGTACATATGAGTGAACATTAAATGTAATAACCTATCAACATGATATTCCCAACATACGCTTCAGTCAGGTACTTCAAAGCCGTAAGTTTGGCTCAAGTCCAAAAACCTGTTCTGTTTCATATGCAACACGGTGATAAACATACTCTCTGTACGGTCTGTAGTTGGGAATACTTGGTACTGGCATTTTGTAAAAACTTTGAACTGTGAATATTACAATTATTGATTTACAGTACATTTAGTGAGATAGCATATGATGTGATATGTTGTGACAATGTGAGGTAAGTTATATTATTAAGTTTTTGAAGTATTAAACTTGAGTTGTTTTTTTTTTCGTAGTTTCCTAGTGTACACAACAAAATCAAACCCTTGATATAAGTGATCCACCCCAGTTCTGTGGCAATATACATACATGTATAGAACTAAGTGATGTGCCCCAGTTTTGCTGGGTGAAGTGATCATAAGTCATATAACAATTAGCTTTGCAAAAGTTATCTTTATAAGAACTCAACCTGACCCTATACATGTGAGCCATGTGACAGGAGCAATTTATCTCAGCAATTTATGGAAACCTCATATATGTTGTTTTACACTGGTAGATCCAGGTTTTCCAAAAAGCGGGGCACATCCACAGGATTGCATGGGTTTTGGACATGCAAGGATTAGTAAACATGATAAAGATCAAGTAAAAATGAAATTATTTGTATGAAAAGTGTATGAGTGGGGATGGGGGGGGGTACGCCCTCTGTACCTGTCACTCTGGATCTGTCTAGATGAGCGCGTTGTCCAGTCAACATGCATTTTCAAATGCAACACCTATGTAATTTAGTGACGTGTCGATTTGCTGGTGAGCGCATCTATGAGGTGTTATTTTTAAACAAATAATCTACATGTAGATATACGTAGATATTGGAATATTTGTGGTACATGTACATGTACAATGTATTAATCAACTCCTAATCACAGGCCCCCTCTTTCTGACAAAATGTTCATGATTTTGTCTACAATTTATATTTTATATTCTATATTTATTTGTCTAAGCGCCTTAGAACACTTAGAATAAGGCGCTCTATAAGTCATATTATTATTATTATTATTACATCCTGAATCTATTGGGTTTTGAGATGCATGGGTTTGACAAGGTTCGATATGCAGCTCCCCCTTCCACGATGTCCCAGAGCTCAACAGTAATGACATAAGTGGAATGAAATGATATAAATGTAACAAGATGAGTTTCAATGTGTTTCAAGAAATTCGACAATTTACTGAGGTAATTTAACATTGGATTATTTGAGTGTGATAAAATATGTATGATTTTACCGTTACTTCAGTGAAATAGTACCTCCGATGCAGTAGTCTAGCGATGCAGTACCAACCTCTGAGCAGTACCAAGCAGGGCACGCTATGGGGCGCACACACACCATGTCTCGGTAAGCAACATACAGTGGTAATAGTTATGGTTTCGATTCTCAGCAGTAGCACTTTGTTGAGCATGGATTCCGAGTTGTTCAGTGATTTATTAATCTAGATGCGAATCCCAAGTCTAGGCCTGATTATTTTTCAATAGGATGCAAAGAATTAAAAGTTGTGTATCCCACAATACCATGGGACCCATGTTAAAATCTTTATAGTTTGTTATAGTTGAACTATAACAAACTATATGTATGTTTAGACTCATTGTATGGGCCCTCGGACCCAATGTTTCAAAATATGTGAGTCCTTAAGGAGTTATTTTAGCCAATTTCTAAATTAATCACTGATTGTTATTGAAACAGAAACATGTGTCCTTACTTTACCATCCATCATTGATATTGCTCGCGACGTAGGTCTTAACTCAGTAACGTTTTCCCATTAGAAATAGACACATTAACCCAGAAATATAGCGGATACAACATGAAAATTAATTAGTATAGATTTAATATGCTTTATATCATTAAACCTGGATGTATAATCTTCAAAATGTTGATACATCATCGTCATATGTCACAGCTATATACACAGTATATAGCCATGATTCAACGGCCTTGATATTCGTAAAAGTTAGTCACAAAAACCAACCAATCACAACCCTCATTGCCGAAATGTTCAGTGACGACTTGCGTACAATTTCACAAGACCAAGCAAGAAAAACTGAGTATTGATTTTGCTTTTGACATTAGTCCAGCCCAGGAATATTCCCCACTTAAAAGCCACTACATAACCCACAGGTAGGGATATTTTAACACTGTAGCCGTAGACCGACGATGATGATACGTCTGTGTCCCTTTAGGTCTGAACATATGTCTGTGTGTGTTCCAGGTCTGTACGTGGGGCTGGCTGTGCTGGCCGGGGTCCTCGTCCTCCTGGTCTTCCTCGTCCCTGACCTCTACACAGCCCAGCCGGTCCTCGTCAACGCCACCACACGCACCAACGCCACCGAGGTGGGGCCGGGACCTCTATAGCATCCAGGAGTGGTCAACACGACACTGACCAATCTATATGTAACAGTGACCAGTGCCGTGGATGTTGGATGACATTTCCTCATCAAACACTCATCAGCACTCACCAAGATAGTTCTCTGAATTGAACGCACCAACGCCACTGAGGTGGGGCCAGGACATCTGTAGCATCCAGAAGTGGTCAATAGAACAGTGACCAATGGAACAGTTATTGGGTGACATAATATCCCCATGGACCTTTACAGCAACACAAATGGTGAATACAACACTGACCTATGCCGTGGATATGGGATGTCATTTATTTTCCTATACAATGTCAGACATCACACTGACCAATATCACACACCTTGGGTGGCAGCAAGCAGAATGTCAGGGTGGTCAACATCACACTGACCAATGATACAAACTCCAGGTGGCATTTTATCAAACTGGACTTTTTGTCATAGAAAGTGCCTTCTTTTTTGGAAGGAGTCAATGTGTGCATTATGGATTACCTGCAAACACTCCTGGACAGTTTATCTGTTTAACTATTATACAGCGGTTGTATTTTTCTAACTTTTTAAACTTTTATGTTGTCTTCAAAGGTTTGTAAATATGATGTATACATCATGGTGGTGCTGATTCATTTTATTACTTGTGGCAGAGAATTATCTGTGATGTGTTCATATTTATGCATATATTGTGTAAAAATTTATTAAATTAAATGTTTTTAAAATCTTTGGGTCCACAAACACAAGCATACTTACAAAATTATCTATTGAGCTTTATTATTACCACAATGTCATAACATTGTTCTGCTTCACTCATTCAACTTATTCATACCTATGTTAATTGATAAAAAATTCTAGAATACATACACAAATATTCTAATGGATTTAAGAGCATTTACATATTACAACCATCTCTTTCTAAAAGCTACTTTTTTAGTATTCATGGGATGCTTTTTTTTACCTTATTAATATACATTCTCCTTTTAAATAGAACACTCCCAATAAAAGTTAACAAATGGTTATATAATTCCAATTTTGAAAACTTACTTGAAAATAACATTAACATTTTAAGTGACAAAGTTTTGTCAAATGTTGAATAATATTAGTGCAATAATTTATTTTTTTTTGTCCTAAAAAGAAAAAATTGGCAAAGCCCTTCAAAGAAAATCTTTGATCTGGAGTAACATTATTACATACAACTATGGTAGTTGACCTCTTTCTCTCAGAAACCCTAATACATGTACATGTGTAGGCATCAGCATTCCCATCTAGAATTCCACTATATTAAGTATTCTCTCAATTTTATTTTATTGTGTTATTTTACTGATAAGACTTCCATTATTTCATATTCAATCAATCATTAAAAAATTTAATAAAATGTAAATGCACCGTCACGCAAAAAGGCCCACCCATATAGCAACAACCTACAGCTCTGGGCTGGGCATTTGTATGGTTGTACGGAGAAGAACCATTCAACATGTATCCTACGTATCCTATATTTTTAGCCAGCATTGTTGCCCGGTTTTCCTTGTGCCATTGATCTGTCCATCCTCTGTCCCCTTATCATCTCTCCACGGTGCTGTTTACTCCAGCTGCCGCGATGAGTTGATAGAGAGTGGCCGCATGACCCAGCGCTTCCTGTAAAACGGAAAATATATATATATAGCTATTTTACTTTATCACTATTATATATGCTTTTTAATAATGAAATTTACCTGTACCCAGTAAATAATGTATGACACCACTAAAACTACAGAATAACATTACTATAAGAAGTAAATTTCCTGAACGCTCAGCATTTATTAACATAAAGGTCGAAAAATTAACTAACGGTATTATATACTACTTTCAAATCAACTATATACAATACCACCTCCAATTACAACTACTTCCAAAATGAGACCTCCTCTATAATAAGACCACTTTTCTCCGTCCCAATCCTTCAAAATGATTCCAATGGCAACCTCCATATAAAGACCACCTCTCATTGTAATTGAGAACACTTTAAGTTGGTCCCAAAGATGGTACTAATAGAGAGGTTCTAACGTATATCGATCAGCGCAACAGTAGGTGGTTAAAACAAGAGAAGCCTGTGACATCCCCTTCCCGTCCTCACCACACATTCCTCGCGTCCCTCCATCGCCGCCATCCGTCCCTCCAGTGTCTCACGCAGCCCTAGTTCCGCCCGCCGACACTCGGCGGCGCCAGTGGGTCGCGCAGCCAGCCCAACAAGTGCCCCCAGCAGGTGCTCCTCGCAGGTGGCAGCGGGGTCGCGACCCAACATGGCCGCCAGCTGGTCCACCAGACCCATCTGCACAAGTGCGTCTGGAAAAAAAGATCAGTGAAAATTGTAAGTTTATTTGGACAGCAACTAATTATTGCTCGATTTGAGAGTGTGGCCGGGCTGCCCAGTCTACTTCACATCCGTCCCATTCAGACTTATCTATCAGATCTTTCTGGATGATTGCATACCCAGTTTGCTTTTGCCATTCTTTGCAATGACAAAGATGAATCAGATTTTCGCTGAATCCCCTTGTACAAACATCCGAAATTAGCATACGTATGGACAGCATTTTGATGTAATAGTGAATACTATAAATAGAGCATGTGGCACGACTAGTCCTTCCCTCTTTTTCACCACCAAGAAAATGTTAATACCCCTATAACTTTACACATTGATATATGATTAGCTCCTATCTCAAAACAACTCTGTATTTTGAAGCTTGTATCTGCCAAAGTCTCCCATATAGTCACAAGTCAGCTCGTCCAGACTAGTAAAAATTGTGGAGGACTCGTGCTGAATTCAATTCACTCGTACTACATACGAATAGCTGCTGAGTCAAAACACGTTTGGCAACTTGTCAGGACGAGTAACTTTTGGGGAGGATTAGTAGTTTTTTAAAGTTACTAGAGTCTAGTCCTGCTTAAGAGTAACTATTGAGGCCGTAACTGCGAGACTGCGCCAGAGCTCCTGCCGTGCCCTGTACCTGGGATGTTGTCCATGGGGTCCACGTCGGCCACCTCCTGCCTTGTTGTTCCTGCGCTGTCCCCGCTTGCTGCTGATTGGCTGGCTGCTCCTGTTGCCGCGGTTACTGGGGTCTCGTTGCCGGGGATGACAGCGACAGCCATACTGTCGCGGGTTACGGGGGCGTCGCTAGGGTCAACCAGACGTGCCTCCTGCAAACCTGGGGATAAGGTAGACATAACGGAATCTCAGCTAAGTTGGTATAGATCTGAGGAACAGAAATTATTTGTTCTAGTGTGAAGTGCAGCTTTCAAAAGTGCTAAGTGAATAGGTGCCACAGTGGTAGTAGTACAGGGTTTGAGTCCTGGCAGTGGCTATGTGATATTGCCCTATAGAATTGGTGAAAGAACCCTCTAATATATATACTTACACCCACAATGGTAAAGGGTTCGACTCCCGGCAGAGGCTACATGATATTGCCCTATATACATTTGGAGAAAGAATCCTCAAATATATCTATGTCCGAATCCAATCCCTACCTGTCTGCATGTTGACCCTGACGTGCAGTCCGGGTGGTATCGCCTGCCCAGGCAGCACACGCCGGAACTCACGACTCGGCACAAACGTCCCCGGGCGCGGGGGTCGCAGGGGTGGCACCGGCTGGAGGGTCAGAGGGGTCGTCGTCGGAGGCGCGGCACAGACAGGAGAGCAGGAAGGCGGCCTTGGTCTGAAGGCGCTCGTAGGGCGTCTGGGGGAATGTAGTGTATTTATTCTTTCAATTCATTACTTTATTTAAGCCATAGTACGAGTATCAGTCCATGTACTGCTATAAACACAAAGATATCAATACATATTCACAATAAGTTACATTTAAATACATCTATTAACTAGAAGGGTACTTATTCGAGCACAAATAGTCCCAGCACCTTTGAGCATCAATTAGCAGTTTAAACTGTCTTCTATATATAATTTTTCATTGGATTGCCGCCGCCAGGATGATTTTAGGATTGAAGAAATGTGATCACATCACTCCAGCTTTGAAAAAACTTTAATGCCTACCTGTAGCATTTAGAATTGATTTTAAAATTCTTACACTCGTGTATATATCACTACATGAGCAGCTACTGAGTTCTACCTGACAGGCCCTGAGCAGCACACTGAGTCCATCGTGGTACAGGAACGACTTCTGGCCCTGCAGGAACTCACGGATCAGACCTGAAACATGGTCAATTCATGGTTATTTATTTCACTTAAGCAGGATAAGAATTAGGTTGGGAAGTACTACTCGTCCACTCAGAATATAGGAATTATCCAGTGAAATAAAGCTTAAACTGTGTTTAGCAATATAGTCAATCTTGAAATGATTGAATCTCCATCAAAATATATTCTGAACCTGCCTCAAAATCAATAAAATCCATTAGAGCGTACTCACAGGACAGGGCATACATGGCTTTGACACGCAGCCCATCTGTTTCCTTCCCATCATCCACCAGCCCCAGTAACCATGGCAACATCTACAAGTGATTGACAGCAAGCATCATATCAGTAACTTTATGAATTTTGATTGTGGCATTGATAAATGGCAGGGTTCAAATTTAACACTGTCTAAACCGGCATTTTACCAGTGAATTTCATGTTTTTACACCAACAAAACCATGCTACAAGCAATTTTTTCCAGTCGGTATTTTTGTCATATATTACAACAATTTTTTCCAATATCATGGTGTTTTTTAAACATCAATAATTGGTGAAATCTATTTGTAATTTCATTTTGTTCATATTATAAATAATATACAAAAAATACACTATAAAGTACACAAGTATATTCAACAATTTATTGTAGGTATCTAGGATCACACTTCCACCAATACCAGCAAGTTTGCCAGATTAAATTTTAGGCACTGGCAAAACTTTATCAGCAGTCATAAAAGTTCAATTAGAACCCTGAATGTGTTTTTAATTACTTAAATTTGAATTAGATTTCTAAAATTTATTAGCTAAGTAACTTTGACATAAACAGATTCCTCATCAGAGCTAAAATAGTTTTGGATATATTTGGATATTTTAGCTCTGATAATTTGTTTATTCAAAAGTACATATCTGATCAAAGTTATCTTATAAATTTAATTCAAGATTATCTTTTTCGACCAGCCTTTCACCAGCATTTACGACATATAAACAAAACAACAATGCGTAAAGGCCCTGCTGACATTCAAATATTGAATTTAGCTTATATGAACCCTGACCGGCCCCACAAAAGATTCATCTGTTACCTGTGCGTCGAGCGCTGCCTGCTGACACGTGGGGTTGTTCTGCACCACGGTTGCCATGACGTCCAAGAGCTCCGACCCGCAGGTCACCGGCGCTGGGGTCATCCACCAACTTACGCACGACCGCGAAACCCGACATCTTCATGAAGTCTGCAATTTCAAATGGTATAGAGCTTGAAAACGTTTAAAAATTCATAAAGTCAAAATTTATACTTTTAGAAAATTTCATTTGAACTTTTAAAAACAAAGATACAGCCGAAAAATGAAAAAAATATAGCTTATAGAACAAAAGCCTGAAAATTCCAACACTTATTCACCTTTGGCTCCATCTATATCGACCACGATGTCCTCAATTTTCTCGAGTGCCTCTTCCCGCTCACTAATAGCTCTATCCTCCATCACCACCACGCCCAGAGCCTCAGCCAGCTGCCTCGACGGATCGACAGACGCTGAGAGACCACCGTCCGCCAGCGCCGCGGACAGCCAGGCCCGCGTCTGGAACGAACCAACAATCTGGTGTCAACTGTAACATCATAAAGACAGCCAGGCCCGCGTCTGGAACGAACCAACAATCTGGTGTCAACTGTAACATCATAAAGACAGCCAGGCCCGCGTCTGGAACGAACCAACAATCTGGTGTCAACTGTAACATCATTAACATAGAATGGACCAATAGATCTGGTGTCAACTGAAACATGATAACGACAGCCAGGCCTGCGATATGGTGTCAACTGTAACATCATTAAAACAGAATGAAGCAATGATCTGGTGTCAACTGTAACATCAAGACAGCCAGGCACACATCTCGCATGAACCAACAATCTGGTGTCAACTGTAACATCATAAAGACAGAATGGACTAATAGATCTGGTGTCAACTGTAACGTTATAAAGACAGCCAGGCCCGCGTCTGTAACGAACCAACGATCTGGTGTCAACTGCAACATCATTACCATTGAACGGGCTAAAGATCTGGTGTGAACTGTAACATCATTAAGACAGCCAGGAATGTACCTATAGATCTGGTGTGCCCTCTTATTCACTATCTTTTACTCAGAACAGGGTATAGTATACCATTGTGATTGATGATTTCTTTTGAAACCTTGACTTTCTAAAATAAGCTCAAATTCACCAGGATGGATATCAGATTGCAATGACATAGATCAGAATAAAAGAAGATAAAGGAAGTCTGATTGCAAAGAGAAACTGCCTTCTCTTTTGAATCAAATAACTGTTCAAATACTGGTCAATAATTACCTGTGATTGTACACACAAGAGGCTTGAATCAGACAGTCACAAAAATAACTAAAATATTAGATTTCTGCATCTCATCACTCAGGTTATTTAGAACATTCAGGCTGATTGTAAATGATTATTTATTGGCCTGAACAGTGTCATTGATGCTTTAAAAATTGAAAGTGTCATTTAAATAATATAATTCATATAAATGAAGCCAAGTACAATAAATCTGATTAAATACAGCCTTTCATTAGTCGCCCTGTAAAAGTCATCCATCTTGGACAGCATCTTGATTTTTGAAGTTAAAAATTCTCATTCAAATAATGTAATTCATCCAAATGAAGCCAAACTACAATAAATCTGTTTAAATAAATGTATAAATAGCTTTATTTAATGTTAGTCAAAACAATGAACTTCATTATGCCTGCTTTAAAATTCCAAATGTCAAAAATGCTCCAAAATACATATATCAAAAATATTAGTTTACGTTTTGACAATAAATGCCAACCCATGAATACCTTGCTCTGTACCATCAGCCATTTTGGACGCCATCTTGAATTACAGAAATTGCTCAAGGGTGCCAGCCCGCCACCCGGCGAATTCTCAATCTCAACTTTAAAACGATACATAAAAAATAATGTATTTCTAAATGTTATTAATAACAAACAGTTATGTATAAATAACAGGATAATACAACTAAATAGCAAGGAAATCAATTTCCTAAAATTAAAACATAAAAATATCTTATCAAGCCTTCCTATATCAAACTAAAATGCCAAACTGCGTAGAAAAATGGAATCTTTTTTTAAACTCTGAATTATCATGTAAAGAAATGTTTATGAATTTGATGGACACAAAATATTTATGCAATAAAAGTTTTCAATATTCAGTTTAAAATCATACATAGAGCTATGTTTTGTGAAACCCGTCTAAAATATATGAATATGTCAAATGGACTGCGTACATTATGTAACTTGAACGATGAAGATATTGTTCATATAATTTTTAAATGTCCCAAAATATGTATAATATGGAACAAGATAAGACTTAATTTTTAAACTATTTAAAGTGCATGTTCATATTAATGAGAAAACGGTACTGTTTGGCTATCAATCTGATTGTAAACATATATGGTTGATTGTAAACTGGATTTTATTTAGTTGCAATTGGTTTTTATGGAAAAATGGAAATAATATCAAATATGGCAAAGATCTTTGTAAGCCGATAGATAAAAAAAATTATGAATTCATACAGAATTGTTAATTTGAAATAACAAACTTTAAAAATAAAGCCATTGGTAAAATTACTATAAATCATATAAAATATGCATTGGATAATGAAAAAAATTAATAGTATATTCTTATGCTCTTTGAATACTACTACTGTATGTGTTGTCTTTTATTTGTGAACTACTCTTATATCTATTTTTGAAATGTATAATCATTTTTTTTTTTTCATTACTAAATAAAGGAAGTGAGTACCCTTAAAAAAACTATGGCTATGTGTTTCACTGCAAGGTTCAACTTGGGTTCTATCCGACTAATTGCTTACATTTTTATGATAATAACCGAAGGTTGATGCCTGAAAAATAAATTAAAAAAACAACAGATTTCTAACACCATTACTTTAAAATTTTCAGCTACCTAGAAATTCTACTTACAGTAATTAGATAACTGATTTAATGAAAACTGATTATTTGCTCTTGGATTGGTTATTCATGAATTTGAAGACATGATTGTAGAGTTTAAATAAGAGAAAATAAAGAAAATCTACAATTTAAGATCGTTTATTCTGCAAAATAACACATTCTTACATATGACACACTAATAGTTCAACATTTATATAAAAAATCTACAATAGGTTATAAAGGTACGTGTACAAGGGAGCTGAAGGCTTTCCAGGTTTGTTTGTTTTTTTTTTTTTTTTTTTTTTTTTTTTATTTTTTTTATTTGTTTAAAAAGTTAGTTTGCAAGCAGCTTGCAGGAATAAAAATATGTTATAAACGTATCAATGACCATTACAGAAATCAATATTATCAATCTTAATCTATAAAGTTCAGATTAAAAATGCAAAAAAGATTTTAAACAAAAGCTGCAATTATACAATTCTGAATTAAGACAGTAAAATGTGATTTTCAAATTGTCAATGATACATATTGTCTAAATACAACATACATATTGTCTAAATACAACTTCTAAAGCAAGGCACACACATCCCGTGAGTTTTTTTAGTGCACACTGAGCCCTTGAATGGCATATACAATTCCATTTTATTGATAAGAAAAGAATATGAAATATTCAAACGAAACATTATCAATGGTGACATTGGGTGGTGAAAAATATGTTTAGAGAAGGAGATTGTTTACTAGACATTATTTATTTTTGTTTTAAAAAATGGGATTCACGGGATGCGTGTGTTCACAGGCTCACTGTGTGCCACTCTACGTCTTTAAAACTTACGAAACAATCTAATCTCTAATTATGATAATGAATTATCCATTTATACAATATCATATTGAGTTTGTTCTTTATAAATATGCTAAATTCCAAAATATAATCACTAAATATATCTAAAAATCTAAGAATTATTTATTTAACTGTTTTCGACTGTTGTCCTCATCAGAATCAGTTAAATAAATAATTTTTAGATTTTTAGACATATTTAGTGATTATATTTTGGAATTTAGCATATTTATAAAGAAGAAACTCAATATGATACATGATTTCCAATATGCTATGAACCTTGCTCAACAAATTTTAAGTAATTTGTACAATAGAATATAATAAAAAAAAAGTGTATTATTTTGAGTGTTTGTAGCTTTCTATGTGCAAATAAGTAGGTGTCATGCCCAAGTTATTGGCAGTGCAAAAATCACTGACAACATCCAAACATGTCTATCTCCAAGGTAGCATTTACACTTTAAATGTAGTTTATAACTGAACATAGTGGACAAATCTATCTCAGACAGTCAATAAATATTTGTTAGGTAAATGCTAATGAATGTTTTTTGATGGTGCCAATAAGATGAATACGGACAATAAATTGGGCAAAACATCTAACACAATTCACAATCTCCTCTGGTTACTGTCCCCAGTGACTGTTTGCAGTGATCTCATCACCATGGTTACTGTCCTCAATGTCATCACCATAGTAACAGCCATAGTAACAGTGTCCATAGTCAAACGCAGCAGCATTTGAAGCTTCATTGTCAGTCCTCAGCCACGGATGACCCGCAATAAACTCCGGCCAGCTCTCTTGAAACTGATTCTGTTCTCCGTGGATGTCAACCGGAACAAACTCGTCGCTATGGTTACTGGGCCCAGTGACGTCGATAATATGGTTACGGTCCTTAATGTCGTTACCATAGTAACAGTGTCCATAGTCAAACGCAGCAGCATTTGTAGACCTGGATGCCTAAGAGCTTCGCTTTTTCCTTTCGTTCCCAATTGGGGCTACAGCATTTGAAGCTTCTTCATTGCCAGTCTCAGGCCACGGCTGACCCGCAACAAACTCTGGCGGCTGGGGCCAGCTCTCCTGAACGTAATTTTGTCTTGCATGGATGTCAACCGGAACAAGCTCCAGAGCTTGCACCCACCGACCCGGATTCATTTCTGGGCGATTGTCGATGGACGGTGCAATCAGCTGGCCCGGATCCAGTTCATCCTCGAGGTCCAAATTTTGTGCATCCTGATCTTCCGGATGTGGTATATAAATCTCCGGATCCTGGAATCGTGGATCATTTGGCATGTGCTGATCATCCAGATTTTGCATTTGCGCAGAATATGCTTCCTGGGAATTCTGTACATTTGGCACTCCTATATCCTTTTCATAATAACATTTTGCCTTTCGTCCAGCATGGCATTGTGGATCTAGTACATCCTGACGTTCTGATGGTTTATAACTATAGGCTGCAGGATAGTAGTGTACAAAGTGACACTTGTAGTCAAGACTTGCCAATCCAACAATATAACCTTCATCGTAGTGTTCACGCTCTTGATCATTTTCAAAGACTTCATAACATGTCACACCATGTGCAGGTTTTTTGAACAACTGTGAAAATGACATGGTTTTTAAGAACTTTTCTGTTGTTTTAGTGCAGTTGCTTTCACTACATCAGAGTTTAGACTAAACCCAGGGAGAGAAGGTACAGGTATTATAAGTGATTACATGTTGGCACATGACCCTAAGGTCACTATCACAGTATCTACCTGGGCAGAACAAAGAAAGTCTGCTTGTAAACTGTATGTTCTCTATAATACCTAAACACACAAGGGGCTTCAATTAGTGGTAGGGAAGTTGTGTAACATTTTCAAATTCAGCAAAGAGCAATCAGCTTTAGGAATGTGCTTCTATTGACAGTATGCTGGGATGATAGGCAGTGGTTTTATTTCAGTGATTGTACATGGAAGACCATCAACTTCTTTCTGTGTGCATGTAAAGACTTCAACTATTCTTCTATTAAACTTTATTCAAAACACATTCTGCCTATGCACTATTGCTGTGGTACAAGATCTAAAATATAAAATTATATTATAATGGATTTTAAATATATTATATCAATAAAATTATAAATTACTATGAATTGCATTAAAATAACACTATTAAATATACACGTATTGAAAGCAATTATATACATATTATTATATTATCTTGAAAATATAACTTCTTTTCTTCTTTTCAAACAATTTTTAATGTATTTTTTTTGGTATAGTGTACATATTTTGTGTTCAAGTTTAATATTATAAACCCTTCCTGTTTCACTAAGAAGAGGTAATATACCAACTCTGATTGCCAACTCTTGACCACTTAGATTGGCAATAGGAGTATTTATTTGCCTATCATTTTCAAATGGGCAAATTCAGCCAACAGGTAGTGATGCAATGGACTGACCATTACATATACATGTATAGGCATATACTGAATGTTATAAGGTTCATGACCAGGCAGTTCCTGATAGCCAACTCTTTAACACTTGGATGGGCAATAAAGAGTATTTATTTGCCTATCCTTTTCAAATGGGCAAATTTAGCCAACAGGTAGTGATGCAATGGACTGACCATTACATATACATGTATTTGCATCTACTGGACCTTACAAGGTTCATGACCAGACAGTTCCTGGGATGGTAATTATCTTGTATAATCACTTTATTTGAATCTACAGTTGTTCAACTTGTTCAAATGGGATGATAATTACTGCATCTACTGGTTTATTGGACCAGACATGCCACTATGACAGTCATTGTAATGGTACATTATCTTTCATAATCTTCTTAAATTTGAATCTACAGTTGTTCAACTTGTTCAAATAGCTGATCATTACTGCACTTTATAGGTTTATTGGTCAGCCGCTATGCCACTATGACAGTCAGTGTAATAAACATTAATTCATAGGTTCTTCTAAAATTTATACATCTAAATTAGTTAATTTTGTGAACATTTCTAGAAATTAGCCTATTGATAAATTATTGATCGATTTTCAGGTCCAGGTGAGCAAGTAATCTAGCTACTTGCTGGGTTCAAAATTTAAGGCTGTTAAAGAAATAGCGTCAAAGCACATTGTATAGTTTATTCCATTTTGTAATAATAAAGATATTAATAAATAAAAGTGTTTCTTGTTGTTTTTTACCAAATATTTTTATTACTATTGCCCTCATACAAGTGAATAGCATATATATTATACTCTGATCTTGGTTTGCAGCTGTCATAAATCCTCATCCCAATGCTCATTTTTGCTTACAAAGTTTGTGATTAAAATTTCCTCCTAAATTTTTAAAATTGGTATGGTTGGAAACGCATACATCTATAGATTCTATATATAATAATGAAATATTTTAGCTGATATATGGTCGGAGATATGATGGAAAATGTATGGGCTGTTTTACTTCCTGACTCGCATATTTCACTATATATCGGAAATCTTAGTCTAGATCTATGTAGACCAACAGTCAGTAAGATAATGAAAGTTTGCCTGTTGTCTTTTTATTTACATTTCACATGAATTACAGAGGAACTTATTTTTGGAATGTCTTAAAAAGGGCACGTAAACAATTACACATGGATGGCACTTACCGGTATTTTTGGTCTCATGTAGGACCTCATCGATATCATATCAGATTCTGTTCATTTGACACATCACTCAGCACATCACAGAGATGTGATTGGGCTCTAAAGATTGGAATGGACTTTCACAGCAAATTGTGAGCAAACTGTGAACACAATGCAAACATCCTGATGAATGTCCTGGTGAGTGTCCTGATGAAGGCGCTAGTCAGATTGTGTTGTTTTAAAACATTCCAGAGAATTAAGGATAAGAATAAATACCGTATACGACCATCCAAGCACCCAAGGCCGTTAAATTGAAATGTTCTCAAACTGGGGGGTGGGCTGTTACACGAGAGTGCAGTTACTAAATAATTCTTAAGGACATTTAAGAAAAAGAGGGGAGAGGGCTGTTACACAAGGGTGGGCTCTTGGATAGTTGTATACGGTATGTTACACTGACAATACATATCTGAAGTATCTCAAGCTGAAAAGGAAGAAGCTATATGACCATAAACAACTGTGTTATGTGCTTCTGTGGCCGAGTGAATAGGGAGTTGGACACGTGACCAGAATGTAGTACGCATGTTTGTGTCAAATAATCATGAATCCAGAAGCTATGAACAAAACTTCAAAAATATTGAAAGCAAAAAAAGCATTGCTTTCAAAACAGGGTCAAATGTACAAAAAAGTAATTACCCCATTGTACATAAAAAAGGCCACTGCTAGATCCAGGTTTTTGGAAAAGGGAAGTGGGGGCCACACCCACAGGATTTCATGGGTTTTGTACACGCATATGCTGACGAAGATGCCAAACCTCCACGAAAATAACATTTTGGGGGTGAAAACGTGGATCTGCCTATGACAGTCATTCCTCACCAAACCATGAACTATGATGCATTGTTGGACCCATTACAGAGACATGTCAATCAAATAGCTGGTGGTACATTGAGGTTCGGGGATGATTGACGGTTCAAGTGATATGCGACAACCACAGTCAGATATAACCTCTAAGACCATTTGCAAAAAGAAACTACCTCTATAATAGAAATTACAGTATGACCTCCAGTTCAGACCACCTCTATATTGAGACCACCTCTGCAATAGGACCATTTTTCATGCTCTCAAAAATTCTTAAGCGATTGCAATGAGCCTCCTTACAGAGACCACCTCTCTATTGAGACCACTTTAGGTAAGTCCCATGTGTGGTCTCAGTGGAGGTTCAACTGTATGTTATTTAAAGCATCACAAGAAGTCAACCACAAATCTCTCTCATAGGAAGGGACTATTTTGCTATGGAGACCACTTTAGACCCAGCATATGTGATCCGAATACATTGGTCTCGCTGTATCTATCTGACAGTCCCAAAGTGACAATGACACATGGAGAATTCACCAGCTGTCACTTGTATCAACAGCCACTGACACAGACCTATGGCTCTGAGGCTCAGCTATTTGATGAGTAGTTATTAATAAATACAACCACTTTAGATACGTGTTTATTACTAAAAGTCTGGATTTTGTGTCTCTGTTGTCCATTGTCAGAGATGCCAATTGTCAATATGGTCACTACACAAGGTTTCCACATAGTGAGGTGTTCAATCAAAATCACATGTCAGCTTTTCAATAAAAATATTTCATTTTCATAGGATTTTTGGCATGTCAGCAATCAATACCTTGTGCAAAGATTCCATAAGACCCCTCCCCCCCCCCGCCCTTTCCAATAAACCTGGATCTACCAATGAATATAGACAGGTTTCCACTATGGACAGGTAGTACTTATAGAAAGGAGTTCATTATGCAAAGGTATCATCACTATGCAAAGTGTCCACGTAGACAGTTGTCCACTTAAGAGAAGTGTACACTCAAGGGAGGTATTCACAATGCAAAGTTTTAATTTGTGTATCAACATAAACAATTATCAGAATACAGGCATCACCACTGTAATACAACAATACAACTGTGCGTGATAATGACAGAATGAAAATAGACTCATCAATTCTATGGCTCATTCAAATCCTATACATGTAAAAGTAAATGTCTGGTTTGTGGTCTTTTTTCTCGCTATGCTATGATCAGACAACTCTACATCCACAGTCAGGTCATTGGCATCCTTTTCACACTACATCTTTCTTAACTCCCCGGGGAGCATACAGCACAGACTTGCTAATCACTCAACATTAGCGTTGAGTTGCCTGACCTGTACCTATTTTAGGTGTAGGTACGGCATAGCAGTGTACAACTGGTCAGGGATGAGTTTGCTCAACTCTCACCACCTGACCCTGCTGGGAATCGAACTAAGTTCAATCCTTATCCAATCAGCCACAATATGACGGCTCTTACACAGCTTGATGCTGGTGTCTTTAGAACAGAATCAAGAAAAAGTGTCCAACATAGACAAGTGTCCTTTATATTGCCAAGAGCACAGAATCAGCATAACTAAAACACATAAAGCCCCATCTAATGTCAGTTGCCGGTCGGAATCTCCAGCAAGATGAATGTAAACAGTAAAAACCGTCCAGCAAAGCTAGATTCCAGATTCTAGGAAGCTGCAGGATTAATCGTGACACTGACATATTCTAGACATTCTAGATCCATGAATAAGCCAGATTTCTATAACGTTATTCACATTAGTAAAGTCGATCTTGTAAAATACAACATGTAGAGGAGTTTCCGTTCAAAGAGCTTACAGTAGAAAGTCCAATTTAGAGCACTTCTAATAAAAAATTATCGCTATGATATACATGTAATTTGCATGGTCTAAACTATTCATAAAGTGACCACCTGTCTATTGAGACCACTTGATGTTAGCAATAGGGTGGTCTTAATAGAGAGGTTACACCACAAAGGTGGGGAGGGGGGGTCGGCACTACATCATGATAAAATTCTTAAAAACAAAGTATCTTTATCAATAATACCTGCAACTGATGACATTACAGCAATGTATGAGGTCAAAATGAACAGTAAAATACCGCAATCTTGTGATGCACACAAATAATTAGGCAAGATTCCCATGAAAATTTAACTGGCGAAAAGAGTCTACAGTAAATAATGCAACATGACCACAGATTTTGATATGACCATGTTTTCTTTCCATTACAGAAGGACCTTGTTATGTCAATAGTGTAAAAGAAGTGGCCCAAGATTACGCCCAATGTAAATAGACAGTAAGACACAGGTATATAGATGTGTAGTTTACTGTCATCTTGAGGTTAGTTTCATTTCTTCCACATTATGAATGCATATAACTTGGTTATCTTGAATACTAGCTATCTCTAGCATTTTACTGGTCTACTTAGAAATTCGAGATAACAAATTTCCACTGTAAATAAAACAATGTTACCAGATTTAGATATGATCGTCTTTTGTAACATCATCAAATACAGTAGAACCTCTATTACAACCACAATTGTGTTGGCTTTAATAGCTCTTATTAAAGAGGTGGTCTGTATAAAGGCTTCGCACCACAAAAATTGTCTTATTATATAGATGGTCTCTTTATAGATGTGGTCTCTTTCTAGAGGAGGTCCTTATTGGAGGTTCTACTGTAAATGTTGTAATGTGAGCAGATTTAGACCTGGCCGTGTTTCCCGACATTATTCAAAAAGCCCCGCCTCTAGCCCCTAGTTTTATGCCCCCATCTGTGTGTCTCACACGAGACTTTAGCATGACAGTGGCTCATAGAACACGCAGTGCAGGGTTTTAATTAGGACTCTCTTTGCCATTTACTAAAATAACTTTTCAGGGGCATTTTGATTTGCATATGTACTTCAAATTGTTTCATTATTTGTGTTTTATGTAAGTGAATTGTATATCACATATATCTTCTCAATGAAGGCAAAATAAAATAAATTTATGTTACAAAAAGGTATAAAAGAAACTTATTATTTCAAAATTGTTGAGATCAAGCTTATGTTCGATATAACCAAATAACATCTTTCATATTGTAGAGCTCTGCAGGAAAATGAAACCTAACTGCAAGATAATACAAAATTTGAGATAAACGATATTGAAATTACGAGGTTCTATATTTATAGGTATTATTTGTTTAACTCAAATTTGAAGGGAGTAAATACAAAATCACAGTCATCGAGAAGTTTGAGTTATAGGGTGATGCGACAGGGAGATGACTATTTCCTCGAATTATCAACAAATCCAACTTTCTAAAGTTTGAGATAAAAAAGCTCATTTTTATTTTTCTTGCTTACCTACGTTATGATAAACTTAAAACTGAGCTACATAAATGTGAGGAAAATCATAATAAAACACCAAAATACACAGCTTTGATTACACAGAAGTTGTTAAGTAACAGGAACGCAGGTTTTGCAACATTACCACAGACTATAAACCTGCTACCGTCTTTATGTATGTTCTTCAGTTGAAACAATAAAAAAATACAAAAGGAGTAAACTTTTAAACCCAAGCTGGATGTAAAAACATAAACCATTTAGCGGACGATGCAGTATAGTGCTACTGTTGCATCTGATAAGGAAGACTGACATAAGCTCAAAGGTACCAAAATGTACATTAGAACCTCCAAATAAGACCAGTTCTATGATCAGACCACCTGTGTAGCAAAACCATTTTTGTAGCAGTCCCAAACCCTTTCATAGAGACCACTGTGAAATTCCGCAGAGACCACGTCTCAAACAAGGTGACCTCTATAATTCATGTAGGACCATTTCTCACAGTCCCAAGCACTAACAAACTCTTCACCATCAACCACCATAAAGAGATCAACTCTCTATCAAGACCACTTGAATTCAGTCCCCCGCGTAGTCTTAATAGAAAGGTTCTACTACAAGTCTGAATAGAGAGGTTCTACTCTATGTCTTACTCAGCATAAAGGGTTAATGAAACTAGCAGGAAACACAAACGAACAGAGGAGCGTCATGTCTCACTGTCTCGTTAAAAACATGTTAAAGTTACCGGTACACTACAGCTCAAGGAAAAACTGCACTAATTTAAGATGCTTGTTTCTTTTTGTTCTTTATATATGCACGTACATTTGCGATTGTATAACATCTGTCTGTTTCGATATACTCTGTGATCTTCTAGTTTGTTTTATATTTATAGTCCATACTGGCAATTGTATGATACAGTACAACCTTTCTATAAGGACCACATTTGGGACCTGTGTTAGGTGGTCTCAATAGAGGTGCTCTCTTTGTATAGGTTAATTGTGCTAGCTAGAGAGTTGGTCCCAATTGGAGGTTCTACTGTACTTGTTCAATACATTCTAGTTTCACGATGAGACAATTAAAAGGAATACATCTCATGTGCAATTGGTTCAACTATATTTGGCACCCGACATCCGCAGCAATGACAAAGAAAGTCACAATGTTCTCCTCCTACTTACACCTGATGTTGTTTTGTAACAATCTCTACTGACTTTTTTACCAGTCTAATTATTACCATGTTTTACTCGCTTATGTAAGGTCATGAAAGCGCGTCATTGCCATGTTTTCTAAATGAAATCTTGTTATGTACACGCGGCGGGTGGCAGATTATCATGATTGTACTTGATTGCATGTAAAAGTTAATATCCAATTTCGTAGCCCCCACATGGGTTAAAATGACACGGTGACACAGACATTTTTTTAGACACATTAGTCTGTAAAATTCACACATTTGAAACCCCGGATTTGAAAGTCCTTATGTATGGACAAGTGACATACACACATTGCTTCTATATACTTGTTTTCAAATTGAAACATTGAAGTACGATCATAGTACCATATTCGGCCACTAGGTGATTAGTCTCGATCAACCAGATAACTCTGTGATGGCGGAAATGAGGAAACGATTTAGTCTCTATCAATGTTTGTCTAAATAATTCCCAGAATGCATATTTTGTAAAACACGTGAAAAGTCACATGATTTGGTTTGTTTGTCGAAAAATATCCCACAATTAATAGATAATGAGAAAATATCTTGTTTATGGACATTACATGAAAGAAACATGGGAACTTGCTGCAAAGTCTCATAAAAATAAATGGACATTGGGACACAGCCAAAGCACTGGTTCTGGATCGGGTTGATTAATTTACAAATACACAAGCCCCAGTTTTGGGGATTGGCCTCCTCTGATGAGGCAATGCGTGAAAGGTGGAGGTTCCATGATGGAGGGTGCTTGTTCTGCCTATGGGTTGGCAGATAGCCGACTCTTAAAAGTTGTAATAGAGTTGGCCTCGACAGTTCCCGGGTTCCACTCCGGAATTGTTCTTAAAACTGTCCCCTTAACTTATTTTGTCCCCCATGTAGGCCCTACATATATAGTGTCATATTTTCACTTGACACTGCTCCTTAGATGGGTATTATTAAGTTATTATTAAACATTACAAATCACTATCATCTCTTATTTGACAAGCAAACTGCACTTTGCATTGGCATGACACAAAGAAAAATGAGTTTTCACAACGCCTACCTTTCCCTATAACCAACTGTCCACAAACGTTTATATATCACTCACATAATCTGTTCCAAAAAGTGTGTATATCGCATAGCCCGTCCATATGGACACCTCCCATTTATAGGTCACCTGTCTTATCTGTACACTTGGTTTCCCCCTTTTCCAATAGAGCATATAAACAGTGAACCTCTCTTTTAAAGACCTGTCCTATGTGAACATTTTTCACTTCTCCCGAAGGTGTCCACATCAGACAGGTTCCACTGTACCATGTGATACTAAGCGCGATGGGTTTGCTCAAAACCCACCTGCCCAGCATCAATTTGTCAAGTGTTTGATTCTCTTCCTTACACACACTACCCACAAATCACTGCACTAGAACTTACAATTAAAAAGCACTTCCATAAAGAGACCACCTCCATAGTAAGAAAGCTTTTCGAAGTGCCAAATCTTCAAAAAGAATCCATTGATGAATAGACCACCTTAATCTGGAAAAAATCCAGTAGACCTTGTTATATGATGTGCCAAGCGTTTTACTGCAATTCTCGTACAAATCATACCTGTTAATTTCAAATGCAGTGGACATGATGTAGCTGTTGAGCTTTTTGAGATATTACACAATAAAGTGGCTGCCATCTTAGATTTACGTGAATTGCCATATCTCTATTGAGATCTTTTTAGATCAGCCCCCTCTGTGACTGGTTTCAATAGAGAGGTTCTGCTGTACCTACTAATTGGGTAATTGGTTTGTTAGACACGACGGCAGCAGTAACAACAACATTATGACAGGATGAGGTCGAGTCTTCTCATCCCAAGGTTCCTTATTCTTGCAAAGTAGGACAGGAAAACCTGTCATTGGTGAGCATTTATATCTAATGTACTTTGATGGAGATTCATTTGCCCAGGATTGAATTTCGTAAACACAATTCAAACACTTAATGCCTCTACACCTGTACAGTACATGAAAAATGCAACGAAAATAAGAATTATCATATACATAAATACAGATTTAAGAAAATGAAATTATATATATTATTTGATGGGCTTTGACATGAATGTTATGCCAACAATTGATTTGTAGCATCAGTTAGGCATCTATTCGGCCTTTCACAGGTGCTCACCTGTCTACAATTAAAGCTAGCATAGCTAGATACATCATCCAATCAGCAGCATTCTAGACAGGTCAAGGCTAGCTCAAGGCCAGTGCCACATCCTAGATATATTCACAGCTGGATTGCAATTTGTAACTTGCAGAGGAGACAGATTTTTCTTTCAACATGTAATTGACTTGTCTTGTAAGAGAATATATTTATCAGGCATGTGGAAAATATTTACTAAATGTCTATTAAAGGTCAACGTCCCATGAAGAAGCCAATGACCTGGTGCTTGCCATTCGAAAATTGAATAACTTGAGCTAAGAACCAAAATGGTTGCTATAGCGACAACTGAAAAGTCTGCAAGATTTTATCTGCAAAAATATTTGTTTCCATATTTTTTGGACATGAAAACACATTAAAAACATACAGTAGAACCTCTATGAAGATTATCTGGGGACTGACCTCAACTGGTATCAATAGAAGTGGTCTTTCTATTCAAGTTGTCCGTGGTTTGTTTATGAAGGCTCGGGACTGGGAGAAATGGTCTTATCATAGAGATGGTCTCATTAGACAGGTGGACTTTTTATGGAGTTTCTCAGTGGTCTTTTTGAAGGGTTGCGAAGATTATCTTATTATACAACTGGTAGTTTTCTAGAGAGATGATCTTAATTAGAGGGTCTACTATACATAATATGATGGTCAAACCAAATAGGCACAGAGTTCAACCTTCCACAACCCCCCCCAAACCTCAAGCTATGATCTCTCCAGGGTGACACAAGCCTCTTTCCTCCTGTTACACCACGACCTGCTACATCTGTCAGACGATCCCAACCTGTGTTTATATGCTATATGTCTGGTAACATGACCTATCCCTTTGTGTGTATGACTATGTTATATACTTCGTAACATGAGAAACTTCATCACACCCTCGAAACAAAGAATGCAACAGCAGCAGCAGATAGAACGCATTTTAAAGCCAATGTTGTCTCTTACATATGTTTGTACATATATATTTTCATAGGTTTAATCACCTATTGTTTGTATGTTTGTTTGTTATGGTCATTTTCAATAACATAAGAGAATATCTTCAACAGCAGAAGAGTGAACAATAGAAGCTTTTCTAAGGCATTACCTATAAATAATGCAGGGATAATTCTGGGTTAAATACAGTGTGTGCCATTTTGGCACACTTGCTCAAGAAAGAATGTGCCATTTTGCAAGATGGTGGGCCAAACCTCAAACGACTTCTGTGTGATTGTCTTAGAAAATTACTATCTACAAATGTACTGGTACTTGATTTCGAGCAAAGTAGCCGAATCATATATATTGAAGATGAGAAATTTGAAAAACAAAACATATAATAACATATGTATGTAAAATGTAATAACACCTACATTGGAGAAACTAGCCAACCAATGGAAGAAAGGTTTAAACAACACCAGAGAGCCAGCACTAGTGGTTACTCTTCTGCGATCTACCATTATATTCAGCAACACCAAAGACATTCTTTCAGCATGGAAACAACAGACATCCTGGACAGAAAACCTAGGTGGTTCGAGCGGAGCGTAAGAGAGGCAATCTATGAGAGACTTCATCAACCTTTCTTAAACAGAAAAGGGGGACTTAGAGTGGAACTCTCTACAGCGTCGGGCAGCCCTGGCAGAGCAGCACCCTAGTAACCCTGCCCATCTTAGGGTTACGTCATTATACAGTATATTACGTCATACGTCACAACACTGAAGAAATATGGCAGATGCCATATGAAACGTCTGTTTTCATGGCACATAATCCAGTTGTATAGATTAAATATTATATAGTATATAATATGTGTGTTTAATTTTAAAAGCCACAAGTACATCCAGTCTTGAGCTGCACATGTAAAAGACAATTGCTGTGTAACACAATCTACTGTGCCAAATGGCACAGTAAGCCTAAAGTGATTGTGCCAATCAGAAAAACAATGTGCTTATGGCGCAATGGCGCAGCCCACAAATATCCCTAATAATGTTAGTAAACTATAGAGTAAAGAACGGAAATCCTCTACAATGGAATGATTTGTGACTGCAAATTGGGTTCCGTTGTTGAGGACATTTATATGCATGTATATGCGATAATTTTATAGTCACATACATTACACCTCTATACTAAGACCCATGGTCCCAAACATCCATAAAGAGACCAATATGAATTTCTATACACAGACAACCTCTCTATTGAGAGCCCTCGCCGGGTGGTCTTACTGGACATACTACTGTACAGGGCCTGGATTATGACAAGTTTGTGATATCATCTATCTCCATGGCACTTTCATAATATCGCGATACTGTCAAATCAAATGTGATGCGTTTGACATTATTGTCCGAACGGGCATGCTCGTTCTTAGTATGAATAAAGCAATGGCTCCATTCTAACTTTTTCATATCTCTCTCAGTATGTTCATTGCCATCATGATAGAGAGATTGCTGAAGACAGGTTTTATTACCCTAATTACAACACTTGCAGACCCAGGTTTTTGGGAAAGGGGTGGGGGTCTTATGGGTTATGTTAAAAAGTGATCTGCTGGCTTTAAGTCGATTCCTCCACTTAGAAATGGATATTAGGCACTAAATATTCAACCTATACACAATGGTAGATGGTATCTCAACAAAAGTAATATATATGTGATGAGACAGTCGTGTGATATGGACCATCAAATTGTCTTCTGCAAGGAGATAAATTTAGCCCCATTATTTTCTGTTAGTTGGACAACAAATACCAAGCATCTTTATGTAGACTGTTTTTAGTAGTAGGAATATCCATTTGGTTAAGATTTGGTGACACTACTACTTACTTTCTGTTCTGTTGAAGGTCCCGAGACGGTGACTGCAACGTTAAGTCTGTGTAAAAAAGTAAGTAGTAGTGTCACCAAATCTTAACCAAAAAAAAAAAAAAAGATACCAAGCAGGTGAAAAAAATAAGAATCAACGTAAGGGCAAAAATAACACACACCTCTTAATCTGACATCCCAGTAGAACCTTCAAATAATACCACCTCTATAGTAAGACCAGTTTTCTCGGTCCCAATCTTTCAAATGATTCCAATGGGAACCTCCATATAAAGACCACCTATCCATTGAGATCGCTTTAAGTCTGTTCCCCATAGTGCTCTTAATAGAGAAGTTCTACGATATAAAACACAATACCAGCTGCAAATCAAAGCAACGTAATAAAGTCAGATCTTTTCATCTCGAACTTTGATAGGTGAAGTTTATAGAGATAACTGAAGTAAATGACTATTTACCTTCAAAGTACTAACACGATTAACGACAGTCAGATGAAAGGCCTCCGTTTGAAACATACATCATGCACATAAAACCATGTGCGTGAAAAAGAGTCTATAGCATCCGTCATAACAAAGGAAGATAAAACGTGTAGCAATAACGTCGTTGAGACGACGACGGGTCCATTACTCGTGTGATCTCCCCACACTGTGACATTTACATCTTATTACGTAACACGCTATTTACAACACACGTAGAAACCATCGTATAGTAAACAACCACCAGAAACAACATACAGCAACACCTTCTATTAGAAGACACAAGGCAACTGTATCACTGGACTTGATCTTCATTTGAAAGGGGTCTAGAATGAGTGAAAGTAAAACAGAATTCATTCACTCTTTCTTTCATTATTGATTTTCTAAAAAGAAAATCAAATCCATTGATGCAGTTGCCTTTGAAGATGACCACCTCTTATTTGACATTGAAACCCCCTCTATAAGAAGACCATATATGAGACAATTTTCAGCAGTTACAAACCTCCATAATGAGACCACCTGTCTATTGAGACCATTTGAAGCCAGTCCTCCCAGGCTGTCTTCAATAGACATTTTCCCATATACATTGTATACTATAGAAGAGAGTTGGCAAAAACTGTGTCTTTAGTACATTGTTATGTAAAACCTCATCATTATTCCCATTATCGTTGGATTATCAACCAAAAACAGGCAGATTTAGTGATTGGGATGTAACAGTCTATTCCTGGCTTGTTTTGGCCAATTGTCTTGTTAAACTCACCTGGAAATGCACTTTTTTCTTGGGGTTTTATACAAACTTTGGCGATAATGATCTCAGAGAAGGTTTAGTCAAATCTATTATTGGAAAGGCTATAATAGCTAAAACCTCTTTCTGCAAAGGTCTCGCTAATTTCAACAAAATCAGTTGACACATGAATAAATATGCTGAGCTAGATACATTTTATTCAGATATTTGTAATAAATAGATTCTATGCATGTTTTAGCAGCTTAACATATACCAAAAAAATCAAAAGAGAAGCTGCAAATGTCTAAAACAATGTATATTTGTCACATAAAGGCTCTTGTAAAATGGATTTCTATTGTCCTACATTAAAACCCCCCCCCCCCCCAAACACACACACGCAATTTTATATTCTTTCTTCACATTTGCAATCTACATACTATTTTTTAATAACTTGTATCCGGCTGACAACTTTGCAACCACAGACCACATTATCTCCCATGCTCTAGATGTTGGAGAGGATGTCACAATATTGATGACATTTGAGCACTGTGAGCAAGTCTAGCTTGTTGATAAGTCCCAGCAGAGTGGCTCGACTAGCCTCGCCACAATCAGCAAACAGATGGGATTACTGTTGCTATCTGATGACATTTGACACTGCTAGTGATTTATTTAGAGAACAGTCTAGTTATTGCTCAATGTGCAGTTTAACCACCTACATACAGAGACCACCTATTTAGTAAGATGATTTTTGTCTCCAATTGTTTGAGATTTGAGAGGAAAACATATTTAAAATAACATTAAAAAAAGATAATTTTTCGTGGTCTGAATCCTTCATAAAGAGATCTTTGCAAAGCATACACAAGAAGACCACCACTCTAACTCAAACCACCTATTTAATATGATCACTTTTCAAGGTACAAACCCTGCATAAAGAGATCACAGAGAACATACACAGACGGGTCTCTATAGGGAGCTGGTTTCATGGAGGTTCATCATAGTTATCTCCATAAAGGTTTGGGGCCAAAAGAAATGGTCCTATTATAGAGGTGGTCTCTTTATGCAGGTGGTCTTAAATGAAGGTTCTACTGGAGTATAATAAGTTGTATCAGCATAGCTAAGAATAGCACTTTGTCAGAGAACAGACTTGTGTTGTATCAACTGTGTCAGTGCAGGATTTACACTAGAACATCAAAGCCATTTTCATGGTTCTTGTCTTGTTTGAACTTGGTTTAAATTTTGCACTCAATACATACAAGACTACAGAGTACCAATGACAAAAAAATCATCCTACTTTGCCTCGTCTTGACTCATACTTGTATATTTCATGTACAAGAAACACGATTGCAGAAGTTTGTATCTCATTTCATCAATTGCCTAATCCATTTATACATGTATTTCAAAATATGTAAATAAAATGTTTAAAAAACCAACCGAATTACTGATATTGTGAAATATAGATAATAGTGGGACATGAGCAAACAACCACAAAACAACATTGTGACATACTATATACACAAATGTACCAGTAGAGCCCTTGATTGGAGATTAATAGTATTTCAGGAAGCATTTGATATTTGATGGTACCGGTTTGTAAGGAAGTGGGATAAGGGGAATTAGACCAAAAAAGAGGGATGTGGCATTTCCAGGAAGTAGGATGTGGGGAAATAGTCTTAATATTTGTGGGATGTGGGAAACAAGACAACAAAACCAGGGATGTGGGAAAAAAGGCAAAAAAAAATATAGATGTGTGAAAAAGGAAAAAAAATAGGGATGTGGGATTTCTTGACCCTTATAACCTGCCCCCTTTGAATGACAACTAGTACTGCCCTACAGAAATCCACAAAAGCAACAGAAAACTCTAACAAAGAGATGAACAGGCCACATGATCTTTCCTTTATATATCTGTCTATATACACCTCCGTCTCAAGAGCCTCCGTCAATTGTTTCACTTGACGCCTTGACATTTGAAGTAGCCAAGTTGCACCCAAAATTAGATTTAAAAAGCAATAACTATCTGAGGTTTTGATTTCAGTTTCCTGACGTAAGACAAAGCCACAGCAGAATGTCAAATGAGCCGTGACGCGACGACCCGGGTTATGTCGTCAAATTTGACACTTTTTTTAATTAGTTATTTTTTTTCTGGCTGCCGGGGCACCTCATCAAATCTAGTACATTTTGTGAATTAATCCCATTATTGAGCAACACCATTGGCGTTAAACAAAATGCTAAAAGTCCGTATAATCTTAGATTTCCGAAGTAGGTATCTCATTTTGGTAGATCTAGATCTAGGTTAGTTTGATGGTGTTATTATGCAAGGACACTACCTATGAATATAGTATCCTTGCTACGCCGATGTCGATTGATCTAGTCTCGCGCAATCAGGATCACGTACAGCGAGCTCATCCCACCACGTACGTGCATCAGAGTTCTTTTCATGGATTACAGTCGATTTTATTTTTCTATTACCTGCTGGTGTCTTTAATAAATGACTATATCCACCAGACATAATTATAATTTATACCGCTTTGATCTTGAAAATATAGGCCTACCGGTACTCACACTACCTACTGAAAAAGCAGTATCATCACATCGTTCTAGATGTAACTTATATGGATTTTGATTTTTCCACGAATCCTCGTGTAAGTATTGATGTATTATCGATTACGTGCTGCGGTGCCCCGGGGTTTGAGGCTATCCCGGGTCATCGCCTCACGGCTCAAATGGTCTATTGTCTCCCACCTACAGCAGAACCTCTGTATAAGACCACTTGTGGGATCAACTTAAAGTGGTCTCAATAGAGAGGTGGTCTGTTTATGGAGGTTCCCATTGGAATCATTTTGAAGGATTGGGACTGAGAAAAGCAGTACTATTGCAGAGGTGGTCTCATTCTAGAGGTAAACTTAACTGGAGGGTCTACTGTAATTATTAATACTGTATGCAGAATAAACGTGATTTATTTGTTAAAAAGAACAACACATGATATCGAATTCTGTAAACCTGATGTAATCTTCAACAGAAGGAAAAGAGAACAAAATGGTCAACAAGTTTATTGTAACAATACAGTGCAGTAGCTTTAACAACAACAACATCAGCGGTGAAGCAGTGATCTAGCACCCGGCGCTTACACGAGGAAATACGGTATCACAATGGTCACGAACAACAGCCACAGGCATCCGCATCAAATAACAAAGAAAGATGTACATGATAAAATAATAATACAGTGAATGTCATCAACAGCGGAAACCAATTTGCAGTCACAAATCCTACCATTATAGAGGATTTCCATTGTTTACTCCATAATTTATTTACATTATTTGTAGGTAATCCATGAGAAAATTTTCAGTTATTCAGTTTTTCCATTGTTCACTCTTCCAATGTTGAGGATATTCACTGTGCGTGATACATAAACCTATTAAGCTTACATAATGTAGGTATAGATACAATATATTTCTTTGTTCTTTGATCCAGCTGCGAGCGACAAAATCCACCTTGATTGATGGATTATATATTAAATGTAAAACATTTTCTATCAAAACCTTCAACAACCTTGGTTATAATAATGTAACAACAAAGGTCATAAACATTTCTTTCCTTTCATTCATTAATATACACAATGAACTGTCAATCTGACAAAAAAGATTAACAGTATCTGTGAACTATTTCTTGACTGTTGATTGTCAAATGCTAATAACCAAGAGTTACATGAAATGCATGCTTGTATGATAAATATTTTCCTAAAAGGCTTTCTCAGAACACATCCATCCTTTGGCGTTCTCATTTTGATTACATACAAATATAGCATAATCATTTTATAGAATAATATACAACTGAAGTTCAAAGCCACATTTACACTCAACGAGATCCTTATATTAAAATTACACAATAAAACGTGATAAAAAACAAATATGAACACAATTCCATTTATTTTTGTTTAAATAAATCATTTTCTTAATAATGCACTTTCTTTTCCATACGAGACCTAAATCCTTCTTGACACAAAGTAAAAAATTCGATTGTGTTAGAGGATTAATAATATACAGATTCCAGTAAATATATAACAAAAGCATAACATAAAATACATAAACTGCATGTTTTTTGTCCTTTCATTTGTAATATTCCGCTAAATGCGATCATTCACGAAACAATATTACCCACCGATGAAACATAAATTTTATTCAAATCAATATTAAAAACCAATTAAGACAGATGAATCATTAACTATATAGCAGTTTTACATATTTGAAAATATTAAAATCACAGATGGGCAACGAATATGATTCATCAGCCAATCGACAGCCATGTTAGTAACCGTTCAATCAGAAACCATGTACCAATCAAAATGTATGGTGGTCACAATATCTAATACAACAGGTTGTTTGGCACAAGAGAGTGACACCTAATGTTGGAGACTAGTATGCTATGCTAATCAATCAGTTTAGAGGGCCAATGGTATTCCATTTATATATACAGTAGAGCCTCTCTATTAGGACCATCTTTGGGTCCAGTGTTAGGTGGTCTCAATAGAAGTGGTCTTTATATGGAGGTTCATCTTATGAAGGTTTGGGACTAGGAAAAGTGGTCTTAATATAGAGGTGGTCTCAATAGAAAGGTGGTCTTAATTGGAGGTTGTACTGTACCATAAAACCTCTTTATCAAGACCACGTGGGGACTTGCCTTAAGTAGTATATATAGAGGTGGTCTTTTATGAATGTTCGCCGTGGTCCTGTTATGAAGGCTTGGAGTTGCAAAAAATAATCTTATAATGGAGGTGGTCTTGATGGAACATTCTACTGTAGATATAAATTGGTTGCTTAATGCTCCCCTTAGAGCTTATGTAAGATATCGAGACAAATAGTATCCTCAAACATGTTAAAAATATACTTCCCATGGAGGGAAAAACTGGGGACATGCATTTTTTGAAAGTGCAATGCATAAGCTTGAAGAAAATGTATGTTGCCAAATTTCATCCCAAAATTCCCACGGAGCCATATTTTTGTGACACAAGGAACCTGACTATTACTGGGATTCATATGTGAATGAATCAAATCAAAGCAGAAATCACTTGCACAGAAGTGGTCCTGGTTGTCAGGCGTTGTACTGTTAATTAAAGATCACAAATGATATCTGAGTTTAATAGAAGCATGCAGACTGTTTCCGAACATATCATTAACCTCATCCATTGATACATCTCAGTTAGAGGCATATGATAGATTGTTTCCTAGCATATCAACAACTAAATTGATATTTCTCAGTGTCTCTCGAATCTAATGAGTGTAACAATGAAGGAAAACGATGCCCACTGTTTTTAGTGTCTCACGAACCTGATATGCTTCAACAGAACTCGCAATGTTTTCATAACAGACGGCTTCTTTTCACTTGTCTATTCAAAAAGTGAATTTTACAAACATTTTGCGTACTCAGACTATCTAATTACTAATTAGCGTTGTTTTGCTCCATGTTTTGCAACTCAGTCTGGATAGGTACAGTACTGACTACTGAGTCGGATGGAATACTGAATGTAGTACTTAAAAGTACTGCTTTTATTTCAGTAGATGTAATCAGAGCCCCAAGTCATTAACAACACTACATCATTAACTTCCGTAGATTATTTTTGCAACCATTTTCAATACTATATCGCCTAAAAGGACCAGCATGATATGAATAAAACAGAGCATAATACACGTAGAGGAAGTCGCATAAAAACAGAATCCACCTGGTGCAGTGATGTCAAGATGGCGTCCAAAATGGTCAAACAAAAACAGCCAAATGTGAAAGGAGGCCACAAAAGTTCAAAATATCCAAACTTTCGAATTATCTGAGCCACTAAGAATAATGTACAGTAACATGAACAGAAAGGGTTTTTGCCGAAGAGTTATCCATGAAGTCCTGCTATCAAGGTTTAAGATAATGGTATTAGCAATCAATTGGAGCCTGAACGCTTTTCTGTTGTCTGATAATGTATGGCTGTCTATCACATACGTAGATATTACACATTGCTAGTCAAACAGACAACACATACCACATCCCGTATTTTTTTCCCTTTTCCCTGACGTGATGCCACAATTTTTCAGCTTTCCCCCAACATTCCGCTTCTTGAAATCATGCATTCTTCTTTTTTCCCCTATATCCCACTTCCTTACAACCCCCTCTCCCATTATTGAGATTACTGTCCTCTCCTTCCTGCTGACTTTGTCATTTTCACCTGGATGAGCAATCAGCAAATCAACATGTCATCAGCTCAACTCAGAGGTTTTTATCAACAATCACTCCACATTATCAACATTAATCCAGAGAAAATGTCACTTCTGTAATATATCCAGCCTTTTAGCTGCTCTCAAGTGAGATTCGTGGTGGTCTCTCTACATTACAGAGGTTTGGGACTGCAATGAAAGATGGTCTTATTATAGAGGTGGTCTCTTTTCAGGTGGTGTTTTTATCAAGGTTTGCGGTGGTCTCTATATATAATGGAGGTTCGGGACTGATGACAAAAAATAGTCTTATTGCAGAGGTGGTCTCTAGTTAGTTTCGTGGTGGTCTCTTTATGGGTGTTCTTATCAAGATGGTCTCCTTATAGAGGTTGTGATATACTGAAGGTTCAGGTGTACATATCCTCAACAACGGAACCCAATTTGCAGCCACAAATCCTTCCATTGTAGAGGATTTCCGTTGTTTACTCCATAATTTACGTACATTATTAATAGGTAATGCCTCAGAAAAGTTTCCGTCATTCAATTTTCTGCTGTTCATTCTTCCGTTGTTGAGGACATTCACTTTATGGTGGATGAACCTGTGGGATGAACTCATCAGAAAATTAACACGTCACCACCTCCACTCTAATCTCATAGGGTTTTGTCACCAAACACTCCGCATTATTAACATCTCAATTTGTTATTAAGGGACGAAAAATGCTCTTCCTTGCCTGACGGCAGATTTAGCCTTCCTTTTAACAAACATTGGCCTAGTTGCAAGTTTTATTTCATGACAAACACTCTTTATTAATGTTAATCCTTGATAATATACACTTTTTGCTTTTTCATGGCCTATTTTATCACATCTAATACGTAGCTATGAAAAGTTCAGTTCCCTTTACGAGGACAGTTTTTGTCACATTGTAATCGCTATAGTGCCTTGCATGTGCTTTTTTCTATTCCTAAAACTTTGCTTTCTGCTCTAACATTTAATCTTGGACCAATGTTGCAATTTTTCTCATTTTTTCTATGCTCTGATTTAAATACAAGCTGTAACCCCTATACTTTTTGCATGTAGACCAATGTTGTAAATGTAAAACGGAATCCATTTAAAGCTATTCTTTTCATGTGTTCAAATGACAATAAATTGTGGTAAATTGCATTTCCTTGCAAATGTAGAACACTATCCTCAGGATACCTCAGATATCCTGAACATCTCACATCGTTACATTAATGCAATATAATGAATGCTATTCAGTTTTTCAGAGCATACATATATAATTCGACAATTAACAATATACAGGGAATAAAATGCTTTTCACACAATTATCAGAATTGCTCAATTTTTATACCCTTTCCAAAGAATATTGTCGTAAAATGTTTTAGGCACTGTAATAATGAGGTAAAAAGTTAAGACCTATTGTTCTCATGTGTTTTGCGCCCATCTATGGAGCAAATTGAGTGGTGCTATTTAATGATTTCATGCATTATTATTTACGTATATACCGGGGTATGTATATTTTATCTTATTTATATTTCTTCGGATTTAATACGGAAATAT
Organism: Streblospio benedicti; assembly: GCA_019095985.1. Lineage (NCBI taxonomy): Eukaryota > Metazoa > Annelida > Polychaeta > Spionida > Spionidae > Streblospio > Streblospio benedicti. The sequence goes on from CM032663.1 coordinate 16,411,303, forward strand.
ATGTTTCTATTCTTTTTCTATTACATTCAGGTTTAAATAAATTTACTTCATAGACATTTTCTCTTTAATTCAACACTAAATGTTGCCACAATTAGGGAAACTTCTTATTCCCTTTTGCTATTTCAACTTGCTTAAGAGTTTTCACAACAGAGGCCACCTCACTAATGCATAGGGCACATCACGCAGCAAGGTCAGTCTACTGCCAGTTTACGACCAAAAACTTATGGAGATCGTAAAGATCCATGAGTGTTAAGTGCTACAAACGCAGCATGCCAAACTTCTTCTGCGACCAATGTCAGCAATGCTCTGACCATAAGAAGTCAGTGCAGAGACCTTATGCTAAATGTCATATACACACAAAGTATTTAGCCGCACGTTGTCAGTACACACACAGTACTGGCGCTGTGCTTTCCGTGTTCGATGCATGTTGATCTCACGGCCACCTCAATAAAATTATTCCCAATGCCCATGCAGCATGTGCCCATAAGATTGTGCACTACATGAGAAAACTGACGTAGAAACTGCAGACCTGAAAAAGCCATACAGCTAAAATGCTAAATGCTCCACAAGGGCCTGATGTGTCCCTCGCTTAATGGGGACATTTCTCCATACGCACACTAGTGAATAGCGGGCTACCATTTATAATGGCCCACGGGGGGTATAAAAAACCTGTGAAACTTTAAAACAAGTTTAGACTGAGGGCCTGTAAGTCATACCATGATGGTTTCATTCCTGGCCCATAATGAATTATAGCCCCCAAATAGAGGTTTTACTGTACATTAAAAAGTTGTTGAAAAAGGTCATTGACGTGCAGTGGGCGAAGCATCAAGGGGACGTGACGTCTACAGAATCACTTCCCCAAGCAGGAAACAGCAGAAAAGACATGCTTTTTTAGTACAGTAAAACATAGAATTAACATCATCTCAATAAAGAGACCAGCTCTATAATAAAAGCATTTCTCTTGGTTTTGAACCTTGAAAATGAGACCACAAGAAACCTCCATAATGAGACCACCTCTTCATTGAGAAAACTTGAGGCTAATGCCATAGGTGTGGTCTAATATAGAGGTTCTGCTGTCTTAATTGATTATCTACATATGCCATTAAAACGGGGTAAATTGTATCGGATATTATAAAATCTCACGGAAATGCATCATTTTGCCATCAAGAGAAACCATTTTGTTTTTTTCCGCCCACACCACCTGATGATTTTGTGAGTATTTTTAGAGTGTCATCACAAGTTGTCCCTAAAGTGCTTCTAATTGCAGGTCTTCCTTTTCTGAGAAAACTCATATGGTAAAGTCTAGTGTTACAGTCACGGCAGTGCAGGTGTATTGAAACACCACCATAATGGAAATGGAAAGTGAACACTTGTGTAAAATGTAAAATGAGAAAAAGACTTGGATCACACTATAAACCACCACATTTACATTTACTTGTGTAATGGAACCACCTGCGTAATGAGACCACACATGTAATGAGACCACATGTCCCGGGCCACATGTGTAATGGGACAGCCTGTGAAATGGAACAACTTGTGTAAAATTGTCCACCTGCATAATGGAGCAATTTTGTAATGAGACCACCTACGTAATGAGACCACCTGTGTAATGGGATCACCTGCATTATGGGACCACATTATGGGACTGCCTGCGTAATCGGACGACCTGTATAATGAGACCACATATGTAAGGGGACCACTTGTATAATTGAACAACTTGTGTACAATTGACCACCTACATAAAGGAGGAAATTTGTAATGAGCATAATGGGACCACCTGCATTTTGGGACCACCTGTGTATTGGGACCACTTGTGTAATGGGACCGCCTCTAGAATGGATCAAGGGCTCGAACATAAAACTTCCTATGGGGTTCTTACTTTGGTAACACGACTTGTGTTGAATATTTCCACCTCTATTCAGTTGTATGAAGCTCGCCTACTCTCTGTTCTTTTTCTAGGAAAAATGCCATTAATTAAATTCCACACCAGGTTTTGTTGGAAGGTATATTGTACCATTAATAACTTCAGATCGCATTTTTGTCTGCTATTGTGTCAAAGATTTTGCCATATTCTTAATAATCAAGATTTTTCACCTGTGCTAGTAAAGGGATAACTACATATAAACTATTGGCCTAACACTTAAATGCAGCAACTACAAAAAGTATAAAAATCATCCAAGTATTATTCATATGGCAGTGTAAAAACTTTTTGTCTCGAAATAAATCTCAAATATATTGAACTCATCTTTAACCCCCCAAAAATACAAGGCTGAAATTTATTCCATTAAAATTGCTAATAACCATCTTGTCAAACAGAGACAAATATTGGCATGTATTAGGTAGAATTAACGTCTAAATGATATGAAGCTGTCACACTTGTTTATGGAAAGGTCTTGCCTCTTCAAGCTGAACACAAAGTAATGATTGACATTAGACGATTCTTTCTCCACATCTATCTAGCAGTTTCTGCTGGGACTCGAGCCCACAATTCAAACACTCATGACACCCCAATCACTAAGTACTTAAGAAGGCATATTAGCAATTTCATGAACTCTATACATAGCATATGATCTCATTTGGTACTATAGCATAGAGAAAAAAACGATAGTACATGTACCAATAATTAAAGCAGGCACACTGTCCACTGAAGCCATTCATATTTGTAAATTCTTCCACTCAAGGCCATCAAAACACTATATATCTAGATGTTTTCAATGTAATGATCATATGAAGTTTCGATGTAGCCTACAAAACAATCCTAGGAACTTCTTGCATGGACAATAGTCCATGCCTGCATGCAACAATGATTGTACCATATAAAAATACAGCACTAAATTTAGCTTTCTGTTTATATAATCAGCACTGTTCTTCATCAACTATGCCCTAAAAAGATGACTAGATATCAAAAATACTTTTCTTTCATTGATCATTTTAGCTCATAGAAAATATTTAAGACTAAAAACTATGAATCTCATGTTCAGGTTTGTTGACTTATTTTACCTTAATATCCACCACCATCTTAATAACAAACCGCTTTTGAACGCAATAAAATAATTCAATATTGTACATTTTAGCCAGACTAGGCCACCAAACCGCACCCTCTAAACAAGGATCAATTCAGGCTTCAACGTCAAAACTATCATTAATAACATTGGTAATACTTCATTTTTACATGATATGCAACAATACTCAAACATATAAAACAAAAAATGAAAGTGAAACAAACATCAAATCGTCCGTCGCACGTTACATATACAAGTTTCTCCGCAGCCTCCTTTTCATCTCTTCGTCTGTCGCATTGAACCCTCGCCCGCTGCTGGTGGCGACAGCTGGTGGCGGTTTCCCGGCAGCCATCTTGATTCCTGCAGTGGCAGCCATCTTGTTTTCTGTGGCAGCGGCCATCTTGGCTGTGTTTCGGTTTGTGATTGCGATGTTCGCGACCGATGTTTTGTGCTGTGTCGTGGTGCCAGCAGGTGCCATGCTGTCACCAGCACCTGTACCTAGCACCTGTTGTAGCGGCGGCACATCTACCACACTGCGGCGGCGCACCTGCCAACAGAAACGCAGACGTCACTCAACATTTATAGTCCATGAACCATCTACTTTGTTGGTATTGAAAGGGGGACAACATTCTTATGTAGTTCAATGTCTCTAGTATAGGATCCCATTTGATGGACTTGCACCAGGAGTAAGCCTATGGCAGCCATTTTGAGAAACCCAAGCAAGTGAATAAACACGGCCTTTTCTGAATCTGCTGCTTAAGACAAGATGCTAGAACAGGCCTTATGTTGTTACTTCATTTTCATGGTAAATACGGTGCATTTTTACAGAAAACATCAAGGCTGAAGAGGTACACATAGTTTTCTTCGAATGATCACTGCTTATAAACTAGTGTCCCTGAAGTTGGATGTATAGAATTTTATATATTTTTGTATAACATTATAAACAGACATCAGGTGGTTATTATATCTCTAATATTGATTTGAGCATTTTACTGTTATTGAAATAACAAGTTTAAACTGTATGTCAGTACTGTGACGTTCCCTATATTTACAGCTGGCAATACAGCAGTAGGCATCAATAACTTTTCTTCAGCAGGACTAGTAACTTTAAATAGGTACCTAACAAATTACCAAACCAGTTTTGCCTCAGAAGCTACTTGTCTGCAGGATGAGTGAATTAAATTTGGCACTAGTCCTACCCAATTTCTACTATAATCTGGACTAGCGGACGTGCAACGAAATGGGAGACAGAGCTGGCAATACCAAGGCTTGTACCCACCGGTGGCTGTGTGGCTGGCTGTGCGCGAATGTCAGGCTGGGGCCGGGTCGGCTGGGAGGTGGAGGGCCTTAGCGGGATCTCCACACTCCCTCCCGGGGACGGCAGGAAGCGACGGATCCCTGGCTCCGGAGACGCTCCCTCGGATCTGAACAACAACACAAGGCATGAGACCAGGATTGGAGGGCAAATCAAACTCTACGCTATCATCAGTGCTGGCTATTAATGGACACATTTCACCACAGCTACGGAAAAGTACCGTTGTATAGATTGTCTGTGTTGTCAGGATGGGTAAAGATTTTGAGTTACTTGTCCTATGGACAAGTATCCTCAGTCACTCAAGACATCAGTTTCCATTGCATTTACTAGGAGTTTGTTGATTTGGATCAGTAAATCTTAGTGAAAAGGAGCCAATACTACGATGCGGCTTCTAAGGTGTATTATTTCTTCAGATTCCTACAACTCTAATTGTATCAAATTTGAGTCACCTTAAAAACTTTACAGACCAAACGCAGCTCAATACTGTATCCATGGTAACCACTCACCTCGAGAACGGCGACAGAGGCGTGAGCGGACTGACTGCTCCGTTGACCCGTGACGACCCTTGACCCACATGGCGTGGCGACGACATGGATGAGCGCATGGCCAGGGCCGGGTTCGGAGCGTAGCTGCTCGCACTCACAGCCTGGCTTCTTGACTGGCTTGCTGACTGGTTGGTTGACTGGCTGCTGTGAGGCTCGCTGTTGTAGTATTCACTTGCATTAGCGTCGAAACTCCCGACTCCGTGACTAGTCCGGTTAGAGTCTTGTTGATAATGTTGATCGAGGTTGGTTTGCCAGCGCTGCTGCTGCTGCTGCTGCTGCTGCTGCTGCTGCTGCTGCTGCTGCTGCTGCTGCTGCTGCCTGTAGCCTGCCTTGTTGGAGTCCATGCTGGTCTGTGTTGTCGTGGTGAGGCGAGAGTTTGTTGAGCCCCCAGAGGGATGAGAGTTGAGGTCGCGGCGGGAAGGTCGCGAGGTCGTGGGAGGGTCATAGTCCTCGGTGGAGACCTGCACGTTCACCTGGAAAACAAACAACACATCTTTACAGCACATTGGTCCGCTAAAATACATTGAAATCTTTGCTTCGTTCATATTTTACCATTAGAGGGTTAGGTGCTGGAATGGTTAATCACTGACTTATTTTGACATTAAAAAAAACAAGTATTCCGAGACCTGTAATGTCACCCGAAACAAAAAGTAGACATTTTAGCACTAAGGATATTGTATGCAGTGCAAGAGATTCCTCCAGACGAACAATGAGAGTATACCCATGTTTTTACAAACAAACAATACAAATATAAATTTCTATAGTGCAAATTCCAGTGTTCATTTGTGCTTATGGACCTTGGTGCTTTAATTGGGCTATTTTAGAATAGAATGAGTCTTGATTGTTGTATGGACAGAGGAAGCTTATTCAGGATTTGGTTGCTATTTTAAAGGCTCTACACCATAGTTTGTTTACCTTCCTCGCCTCTGACGGGCTCCGCCCCACGATCGCCACCGCTGGTTTTTCCTAGAGCTCGGGTCGGGCTCGCCAGGGGTCGCCACGGCCCAGAGAAGACACAAAACCAATGCACAGAACTGTATCACTATCACTGTGTGTGTGTATCTGTGTACATGTCATGAGTTCACATAAGATTGATATAATACAGCTTTTAGACATCAGGTCACTCAAGTTTGAACATCAAAAACAGTGTGTCCTGACAAGGCACTTAATATCAACAGTGTCCATGGCACAAGCCAACAGTATATCTTAGTTTTTCAGAATATGAAGGTGAGGTGGGTGGGGATGCACTTAATTATCGATGGTTTCATGCATGATTGATAGCTAACATGCCAAAAAACACTATGAAAATAAGGTATTTTGGGTGAGAAAGGTGGTGGTGGGGGGGGGGGTACGACCCCTTCCACACCGCTCTAAATCTGCCTATGCACAATAAAAATTGATTTAGCCCAGCCAATTTTCAAGGGCCACTACTTATGCCAAACGCTAATATGAGTTTAGGGGACTATTTGAGTATGTTTGTGCAAGTGGTTGTAGATGGCTGGTCTTTTTCATCTGGGTGTCAGTGAGTGACTGTCTGCCTGGCTGGCTGTGTCTGCCAGAGAACAAATGTAAATAAATGAATAAATGCGCTTGGATGGTCATATACGGAAGTAATATTTCTGAGTCATAGTCATCATACAGATCTATCTCTTTCTATAAGATTTTTTCACCACAGCCCTGACCCCTGTTATCTGCATGAATCACATACTCACCTCCACGGTATCAAAAGTCCGGTTCACCCGCCGACTCGACGCTTTTCACACGGATCGCTGGCTGCTGTTAGCTGCTGCTGCTGTTGCTGCTGTTGCTGCTGCTGCTGCTGCTGGGGCGGGCGGGTTCATTTGTGTGGTCGCGAAGCCTTCGCTCCCTGAGAAATAAGTAGTCAATGGCATCCAAAAGAACTAAT
>CM032663.1:16418170-16487092 GCA_019095985.1 Streblospio benedicti
GGCGGAGCCTAAATTTGTGACTCTGCCACGTCGTGGTCACCCTCTGTACGTCGTTGGAGCACGTCGTGGCACTCGATATGATAATCCATGTTTGTAAACATTACTTGGAAACGACGGCGCAAGGACTCTGTACGCAGCCTCCCACGTAGTCAAAATGCAACGTACGGGGCCTTATGACAACGCCACAGAGCAAATCCCAAGCCGACGGTGTCACCCCAACCACGTACAGAGCCTGCCACAGGGCGAAATCACAACGTGACGCAGCCGTTGTCACAATGGATGGAGCCTTTTTTACATAGGAATCAATGGCGCCTGGGCGGCGTCCGTTGCCTAACACGCTGTCGGTTGGCGCCGTACGCTGCCAAACAACAGCGCCACGCAGCGGTATCGACGGCGCCGCATTAGACTAGGCTCCGCGCGTATAAAAGGCGCGGCGCGGGAAATAACGGTCTCTTGCTCTTCAAACTTCAAGCCACCAACACCAGCACCACGTTTGCCAAAGTTTCGAATTGAATACCACGTGGAAATTTCATTTAGATGTTACTAACATTTTTGGAAGTTTAATTTAAAGTTTTAAAGTTTTACGAAGATTTAAAGAAAGGAAAAGCATACCATGGCCCCCAAAAAGAAGAAGCTTGGAACCGGTGTAGTCGCGGGAGGTAAAAGGAAGAAGATTGCAAAAGCTAAAGCTAATGTTGAACCAGACACGGATTCCACAACTGACGCTCAAACTGAACCTCCTAGATCGCCAACTCCTCCAAAGGACACAGCAACAACATCAGCACCAGCCCGCGTACCATCCACGTCGACGTCCATGGAGGGAGGCCTCGTGATTGGAACCGTGACCCAGATGAGGTCGACCGCTCCCAAAAGGAAGGGCAAAGGTTAGTAATTGATACAATTAACTAAGTTTTTTTGGTTAAAATTAGTGGCAGTTTAATTTCAAGAATCTCCCTCAATGGCGACAATATAAAAGTGTTAATAATAAGATAATGAAAGTCGTGTGGTTAAATTTGTGCTCCTGACCACGTGGCAATGAGTATTTTGTGTTACTTGAAATTTTGATACAATTCAATAAGTTTTGTTGCCTATTAAATATAAAGTAGTTTAAGTTTAATTTCAAGAAGCTTCCTTGCTGGCGTCAATTTAAATTTGTTAATAATATTAAACTGAAAGTCTTGTGCTAAAATTTGTTTTCCTGACCACGTGGCCATGAGTAGTTTTTCTTACTTGAAAGTTGAGAAGTAATTAACCATGTACCGAACGTATTAATGCGTATAACACTGTTTTTATTGCTAAACTGTACGCAAAAATGTGTATATACTTTCAAATAATTAAATCTTTCTGGGTGAAATTCTTTTCAGTGCCTCCATCAAGTACCGATTCCCCGTGCTTTGCAGACGTGTCCGAGTCATCTTGTATTGCCTTACAAACCTCTGGGATAATCACAGCAATGGTGTGGCGACTAACTCGAAAACCGTAACTTAGACAAGGGTAATTCTCACCTGTGGCCATGTACCTCAATGTGATTGCCAACTTCAATCCAGGTGAGTGTGCTTTCCTATAATTGGTGTCCTGTTTCTGGATTCTTGAGTGAGACGGGTGAGAAGTTCCTCAAACATTGCTGCTGACATCCTTAGGAAGTTGAAGTAACTTTTATGGGTCTTCCACTCTCAGTTCTGACATTAGGTTGTCGAAGTGTCCAAACAGCAGTCTGCGGTCACCAGACCCCACGGACGAACCCACCACTGCCTCCCTCTTCCTGGGGCCTCGCTTCCGGCGTCTCCTCCTTCCTTGAGCGTCAACGCGAGCCAATAGCACTTCACCGGGTTCTTCGTCTTCGTCATCAGCATCTTCTAGATCGGATGGAACGTGAACTTGTAGGTGACCAACATCTGCTTGAGGTGGATGTTTTGCTAGTTGGTTTGGTGCATAATTAAGTCCAGCATTTTGACCTTGACCAGCAAGGTGCAGTATTAATATATTGTGTGTATTCCTGTGAATGTCTATCATAACATTCAGTGCTAGTCTCATACGCACCAAATCCTCAAATGCAGGGATTGACATATTCCCAAATTTTTATGAAATTTCTTGAAAAAATATACACACATACGTCCACTACACTGCGAGGGGTACCAAATGAAGTGGAATCTTCTCGTTTTGGTCATTTATATATGGTCACCATGGGCCCTCTGTCCAGCGCCACTGACAGCGAAGGACGCCCTCACAAACGATGCCCACGCGTAGACTACGGACAAAAACGCCCCACTTCGTTGCATCATCGTAAACGGAGGGCATATATTGCCCACACCAACGGCGGACGCAGCCAAATAACGACGTCCGTCGAGAACACCAATAGAAACTCATAGTAAAACCAACCCCGCACGGCGCCTCCAGACGTTGCGTAAATGCTCTGTACGTCGCAAAAACAGAGCCAAATGACTACGGTCTTGATATATCAAGAGTATCAAACGACGCCCCGCACACGCCTGGCAGAGCCCAAACGTTGCCTCAACGCAGCCAATTTACTCTGGCCGCAGTTGAAATACTCCTGACAGAGTGGACGACGCACAGAGGATTTTACGATGCCACACCGCCCAAACAGAGCCAAAATCAGCCAAACGTCGCCCAAACGTCGCATTTCCTCCGTCCGTTGCCTCCGGCCGGGGGGATTATCCACCGATCAATACTCATGATTCTGCCCGGAGGGGAGGCTCCGACCTTTTTCCAGCCCTTCGTGGATTCGACGGACGGATCGCAAACAGAGTCCAAAAAATCCGCACGGATTTGGTCGACGTTACGGGACTTTGTCATTTTTTGCCATTTTTTCGAAAATCCGCCCGGAGCCTGCTTGGTGTAATGTGGGGGTAATACTACGATGCGGCTTCTAAGGTGTATTATTTCTTCAGATTTCTACAACTCTAATTGTATCAAATTTGAGTCACCTTAAAAACTTTAGAGACCAAACACAGCTCAATACTGTATCCATGGTAACCACTCACCTCGAGAACGGCGACAGAGGCGTGAGCGGACTGACTGCCTCCGTTGACCCGTGATCGACCCTTGACCCACATGGCGTGGCGGCGACATGGATGAGCGCATGGCCAGGGCCGGGTTCGGAGCGTAGCTGCTCGCACTCACAGCCTGGCTTGACTGGCTTGCTGACTGGTTGGTTGACTGGCTGCTGTGAGGCTCACTGTTGTAGTATTCACTTGCATTAGCGTCGAAACTCCCGAGCTCGTGACTAGTCCGGTTAGAGTCTTGTTGATAGTGTTGATCAAGATTGGTTTGCCTGCTGCTGCTGCTGCTGCTGCTGCTGCTGCTGCTGCTGCTGCTGCTGCTGCTGCTGCTGCTGCTGCTGCTGCTGTCTGTAGCCTGCCTTGTTGGAGTCCATGCTGGTCTGTGTTGTCGTGGTGAGGCGAGAGTTTGTTGAGCCCCCAGAGGGATGAGAGTTGAGGTCGCGGCGGGAAGGTCGCGAGGTCGTGGGAGGGTCATAGTCCTCGGTGGAGACCTGCACGTTCACCTGGAAAACAAACAACACATCTTTACAGCACATTGGTCCGCTAAAATACATTGAAATCTTTGCTTCGTTCATATTTTACCATTAGAGGGTTAGGTGCTGGAATGGTTAATCACTGACTTATTTTGACATTTAAGAGCAACTTTGGCAGTAATCTTGTAAAAACAAGCTTTTTTATAGCCACTTTAGTGAACCACATCCTCATTCATTTCGGGTTTAATCACAAATTATTGAAAATAACCCCACATACCAAGACCCAAATGTTCATGGAAAACTATTCACGACCTCAGCCAATGAAAACATTGGAAGATGTTTCCTTCAGCCACATCAAACATTTGATTTCAAAAGGCCAAGTAAGAAAAAAAAACAAGTATTGATTTTGCTTTCGACGTATAGTATGTCTAGCCCGACTCCTGGTTAAAAGCCACAACTGAATCCACTGGTAGATATTGTAGCACTAAATATATTGTATGTGCAGTGCAAGAGATTCCTCCAGAACAACAATGAGAGTATACCTATATTTTTACAATACAAGACAATACAATATAAATTTCTATAGTGCAAATTCCACAGTGTTCGTTTGTGCTTGTAGGCCTCCTTGGTGCTTTAATTGGGAATTTAGAATAGAATGAGTCTTGGATTGTCGTATGGACAGAGGAAGTTTATTCCATAATTTAGGTGCTGCTATTTTAAGGCTCTAACACCATAGTTTGTTTACCTTCCTCGTCTCTGACGGGCTCCGTCCCACGATCGGCCACCGCTGGCTTTTCCCAGAGGTCGCGGGGTCGGGCTCGTCAGGGGTCGTCACGGTCTAGAGAAGACACAAAACCACGTACAGAACTGTCACTATCACTGTGTTAATGTCTGTGTACATGTCATGAGTTTACATAAGGATTGATATAATAAGGCAGTAGACATCAGGGCCACTAAGCTTGAACATCAAAATCAGGTGTCCTGACATTCAAGGCACGGACAACAGTGTCCATGGCACAAGCCACTAGCATATCCAGTTTTTCAGAATATGAAGATGAGGTGGGGTGGGATGCACTTAATTATCATGGGTTTCATATGCATGATCGATAATGAACATGCCCAAAAACACTATGAAAATAAGGTATTTTGGTGAGAAAGGAGGAGGGGGGGGGGAGGGGGGGGTGTTACGACCCTTCCACACCCCTCTAGATCTGCCTATGCACACAAAAAATTGATTTAGCCCGGCCAATTTTCAAGGGCCACTACTTATGTCAAACCCTGATATGAGTTTAGGACTATTTGAGTATGTTTGTGTAAGTGGTTGTAGGACTGGCTGGTTCCTTTCATCTGGGTGTAAGTGAGTGACTGTCTGCCTGGCTGGCTGTGTCTGCCAGAGAACGATTGTAAATACATGAATAAATGCGCTTGGATGGTCATATATGGAAGTAAATATTTCTGATTCATAGTCATCATACAGAGATCTATCTCTTCTATTAGATTTTTCACCACAGCCCTGACCTTGCTATCTGCATAAATCACATACTCACCGCCACGGTATCAAAGTCTGGTTCACCCGCCGCACTCGATGCCTTTCTCACACGGATCGCTGGCTGCTGCTGCTGCTGCTGCTGCTGCTGCTGCTGCTGCTGGGGCGGCGGTTCATTTGTGTGGTCGCGGCTTCTCCTTCGCTCCCTGAGAAATAAGCAGTGATGCAGCCAGGTTTAAATGCTGGGGGCCAATTGGCCCATGAGATTTATAAAAAAGGGCCAACTAAAATTTTGCCTCAGAGCAAGCTTAATTTAAGACATTCAATGTATTATATTAAAAGTAATGTATATATTTTTGTCAAATGAATATATTTTGCAATATTAAAAATACCAATATTTATAATATTAATAAAATATATAAAATTAAATATAGTTAAAAAAAATAAAAAAAAAATCTTAATAAAATTAATAAAATTATAGAAATAATCTACAATGAGACGTCTTTTCATGGTTAAAATTCACAAAAAAAAATAGATAGAACAAATGCTACCATTGACATACACAACGTGCCTACTACTGCAGAAGCATTTACCAAACACAGAAAGACTCCTAGAAAGGCGGCACAGTGAAATACAATAACGTATGTAACTTTATCTGCGTAGTATGCATGTCCGTGGTAAAACAAAAAAACAAATGCATTTCAGAAGTCAATTTTTGATAATAAAAACCCAAGAAACAGGTCATAAAAACACGCCAGTTTTTTTCCTTTTTGCGCAAGTCTTGGCCCCTTACATTTCTAAATCAGCGCCAAATATATCAAGGGAATCCCCCATCCCCTGGGCCCCTAGCTGCATCACTGAATAAGTGGTCATGGCATCCAATAAGAACTAATACAGTCAGTACAACTAATACTCCAATGGGCTGCCACCTGTTTTGACCGGCTACTTTCATCATACATTAACCAGTTTTCTTTAATGTTTACATTTACTGGTCACATTTTAGCTCAAAATTGGTCCATTCTATCTGTGTTTACAGGTGCCTACATATTTAATATAATTTTTTACGTACTGCGTAGATGTATATAATTCACTCGTAAAAATGGATGTATGTCTGAAATAAACTCCTTATCCTTATCCTTATTAGAGCCCCAATGATAGCACCCCCCATCTCACCGTGAGCGTACGCGTGACCGGTGGTATCCGGGGAACACGTCCGCCTCGCGGCCCGTCTGCATGGTGCGGCGCTGTCGCCGTGCTGACTGCGGCACCGGCGCGGGATCGTCACCCCCAGTGCCGGAGACAGTGCCGGACGAGGACGGGGACACCTGGAGGATGGCGCGGGGAAAACAGATTTACAGTGCTGGGTGTGAATTACTGTGATTTACTCAGGTTACGCATAATTACAAGAAATCATTTCACTGCATGTCCGTATATTCGGATCTCTATGGAATTTCAAACAAAAAGTAAAGAAATTCATGAAATTAAAGTCTATGGTATAGTAGTTTCTGTGAGTAATTTCAGTATCTTCCGTACTTTCTACGTTTTACTACTGTCTTTGGAGGATAAAATGTAAACCACACTCAATATAGAAATTATATATAATTGTGTTATTACACTGATGCATAAACCCACTGAGGTTGGGTAGAATTGTGCTTGTTTGCATATTGTATCAATTACTATAGATCTACTGTCAGTATAATAAATAAATTTTTGACTTGACTTGACTTGAGTATTATGCATATGCAGAGAAAAATGACAGATGTCAATGGAATTTTCTACTACAAATTTCTGTGGTTCTTACACGCGGACTTTACTGTATATATGCACATTGTTTTACTACTATGTGAGCTAACATCGCCTACCTTTGCCGATCCCGTGCCTTTGTTGACAGTGATCGGAATCACAATAATCTTCTTGTCCGCTCGACTTTTTGAACTCGTCGTCGATTCGACAGATGCGCGCCGGCGGCCATTTTTCTCCTCCTGTGGGTGAAAAGACTCGTCAGTGATTTTCAGTATTTTGGTAGATATTGTAGATAATACATAGAGCACTGCTCTATAGACCTGGAGCAAGAATCTTCCTCGACAAAACCATTGACTAACATATATATAATCAGATCGGTAGGAAGAAAAATGAGATGGGTGAAGCCTTTTGAAATTTTGGTCTAACATAACAAATACAAGTGAGTTTCACAAAATGAATTAGAGGTAAGGGCAGTTGCTTTTACGCACCCACCACAAAGATAATGCTCAAAATTCTCTATGCAGAGGTTATATTGTAGTGGCCACTTAGATAACATTAACTAAGGAATGTATACTAATTTCTTTCTGAGTTCCATTATTCATGATACGAAGAATATAATTAGCTATCAATAGGAGCCTACACCTGTAATTTTTAAGAATTTGCATTCGGCCCCATGAAGTTGTTGAGACAACAATGAAAGTCCAGCCAAAAATGACAGGGACAGATTCCAATTGCGTGAATTGATAGCTAATTATATTCTTTGTAACGCTGACTAAGACACTTTTATCAAATTATTGGTAAGTCAATGACCTCCATGAAGCCCTTCCTAGGGCCTTGTCATATTAGTAAAGTACCTGTGAGGCAAGGATGTCCATCAGTGTGTCTTTGTCCACAATGCGGGGTTTGGGCATCGTTTTGGGCGGGGCTTTGCCCGGACCTCCCGACTCGGAACTGTCAAACGTGATGGTGGTTGGGGTGCCGAAATCCAGGCCGTAGTTCTCACGGTCTTTGTTGCGCTTGATGAAGCTGACAAAAAACAGAAACAACCAATATTGATTTTTGTTTGTAAAACATTAAGCCATTACAATCAGATTTTGTGAATGTTAGCTTAAAGGGAAGCCTTGAATTTACTTGTTATTGCATTTTACATTGAAACCTGACTATGGAGACATACATCTCACTAATGGGGACACCTTGTAATAAGCAAGTTTTTCATTCTTCTATTCGCTAATATCTATCCAGATAGCAAGTATTCACTGAGGCTCAGTCATGAGAGGGTTAATGCCCCACTTCCCCATCCTAGCCTTTATGTTGTTGCATCATCCCCTCCCCCATTCCGTCCTTTATCTCATTGCCCCACTCACTAATCATTTTAGCCTTTATCTCAAGGCAGATTCTCCAACAACACCCCAGTCCCATTTGATCCTTTATTTCGCTGCGTCATCTCTCCCCATTCCAGCCTTTATCAACTAGACATGACCCTTCCCCATTCCATCCTTTGTCTCACCGCGTCGCCCCCTCGCTGCTGCGTCGCTCCTTCATCCCATCTACAGCCTCCTTCGTCCGGTCCTTGTTCCCAAACTCGCCAAACGACATATTCTTCGCCTGCCGCAGCTTGCTGTAGTCGGTGCCAAAATCCTGCGATAAAGACTACAGTCTCAAATACGTGAGCAGGGAAGTTTGGTCTTACAAAGAAGACATTACATCTAATAGTTTTTTTATTAATTGATAGCAATAACCACTCATTTAAAAAAACATCCCACACAACATTATAAATTACCGTCACGTATTTATATTTTACCAACTAACCAACTACCAAGACAGGTATTCACTTCTGATGGTTAAAGACTGAAAAATGCCATTTGTATTTATATTATTCAGGTGGTCTCTTTATAGAAGTGGCCTAATTGGAGGTTCTACACCATGACAAGTGGCCTCTCCCTCGTACCTTCATCTCAGCACTCTCCTTCTCGTTGTCTGCTCCGCTGCCTTTTGTCCGCTTCAGTTCGACACCGAAGTTTTTCTTGGCCGAGCTGGGTCGCGATGTGGGCCACGAACTTTTACGGTCGCTCGCAACTTTGCGCAGGTTCTCCCTGAAGCGCAGTGTTAAAGTTTGATGCTTTTTGGCATTTTTTGGAACATTAGGTGTAAGATTAATGTATCCCACGCTAGCTACAATATCACAATGAAAATTAATTTATCAAATAAATGTGCTTGCTTAGTCTAATGCTGATTTCATGTGCATCTTCTGAATTCAAAAATACAAGCTTCCCATAATCATGGTAAATTTACTTCAATGTGCACTCCCAGTCGTGATCTTGGAACTAATTTAGTAGACTGAGCGTCTGTACCATGACGTACGACGGAGAATGTCTGTTCAAGTGAATTTTCCATAGGGGGAAGCTCGCATCTTTATGAGTTCAGAAGAAGCACACGAATGGAACATAAATCCACACTGCTTTGGACCCTTTTTACACATGATATGTGATATGATGAGGGGTTATCTTCAATGACTAGTGAATTGAATCATATTAACATGAAATGTAAAGGCTGCACGCACCTGTTGTAAGCCTTGGAGTGGGGGGACGAACTCTCTGCTTATCTAGCCAAAAGGATAGTTGTCTGTGTAGTAGGGGCACCTGCAATGACCAGTGAGCCAGACGCATCTGTCTAAACGCTCTAGACCGATCTGCACTGCCCTCTCTAGGAGGAAATGAACACTACATGGTCACTGACCGATCAGTTGGTACAGAACAACTTCAATGGTCTGTTTTATCTATGCTTCTGTGGCCAAGTGGATAGGGAGAAGGTAATAGGTTTGATTCCCAGTCGGGTCGGGCTGTGGGTGTTGAGCAAACTCATACCTTAATAGTTGCACACTGTTCCGTGGCACCTACATGTGAATTAGATACAGGTCAATGAATTGAAAGAGTGAGTGCTTGATTATGTGAGGGATTAGTATTGTGCAGTGAATGTGCTGTAGATGCAAGTATGTGAGAAATGATCAATTGATCAACAAGTTGTCAATGACCTCGTGTAAAATGTATCACAAAAATGCATCACAACTATAAACCACCACATTTACATTTACATTTTCACAAGTGGAAGAGTATTTAATGACATAGACATAATTTATTGCAGCTATATTACAGGCATAGAAAAGGAAATGTATATTATATATGTATATGTATATTATCAGAAATAAATGACATGTAATGTATATCATAGAAAAGGAAATGTATATTATACCCTATTTACAATAAGATTAAAAAGGTTATAAAAAGCACATGAAAATATCACAGTTGGAGCCATATTGGATTTGCCCCATAAAAACAACAAGTTTTCAGGATGTAAAAAAATATCTTCCTGTCAATGAAATTGGTGTTGTGCAAATGACAAACTATCATATTATATAAAAAAATGCTTTCATTAATAAAACAGCTGCAATAATAGATTTATCAGTCTGATTCGTGACCCAATCTTCCTACGACATTGTGTGATATAAGAGTGGGCATGCTTATTGTTCTCTGCTTATGATTTTATCATTACAGTAGGAACCAGCTTGCAACCATAGAAAGGTCATGATTCTACTGCTAAATGTTTTACCTCCTTTTTGTCCAAAAGTACCTAAAAACTTCAAATTCTAAACATAATTTATGATCGATTTTGACACTACAGATTTTTTTTTCTAAACTAAAAATGTTTTATTTTTCTTGTTATATGTTGGTTAATTTTAAAAAGGAACCTGTGGAGTTCGAAATCGAACATAAATTATATTCAAAATTTGAAGTTTTGCATTAATTTTAGGAAGAAGAGCAGGTTATATCTTTGAATAATTGAATCATGAGACCCACTGCTTTATACCACAGAACAAGGATCAACTGGACATATATAGAACAGAAAAAATGCCGAATTCAAGATAACCATGTAATATACGTAGTTGAAGGGAATGAAAATAACCTTAACGCACCAAACAAATGCGAGACATTAAAAGCAATATTCAGACAAGCAGATTTTACTGTATTCTATATGAACTGCTCACAAAGAACTTACATTCTTTTAGTCGCCACCTCAATTGTCTAATATCTGTTTAAAAAGATGAATCTCTTTCACGTCTACCCGGTAGGGCCGGTACTACCGTGAGCAGAAATCCTGCCTGTGGCATCATAGAACATGAGTCTCAAGCGGTCTCAATAGAATGGGGATTTCTGTATGGAGGTTCATGCCAGTTCCTTTATGAAGGTTTGGGACCACGAAAAACGGTCTTATTATAAAGGTGGTCTCCTTATGGAGATGGCCTTAATTGTAGGTTTTACTGCAGTCACCTACCGTGAGCCATACATAAGTAGAGGATGCCCAAATAAATTTAGGATTCGATTGATTGATCGATTGTATTTTACTGTAGTCACCTACCTAGACCCGTAGAGCCTGCCTGCGGCATCATACGACATGAGAGTCGGCGTGCTGAGCTTCCGTCGCTCCCGGCTGTATTCTCTCTCCACCGCCGCGGTGATGTAGTGGTACGGTGAGCGAGCGCATCGTGGACCTGACACAGAGTACATTATGTAGTTATACGAAAAGTGAGTGCATTATATAGTGAAATGGCGAGCACATTGTGGAACTGAGACAACAGCAAACACAGGTCAGGGCAGCAGCAGACATTATCACAAATAAACATGTAATTTCTTGGGTTATCATGTTCTATAACTGTCTGATAACCAAGACAATTTATGTGCCTCTTGGTCTTTTAAAAGCACATGTCGAATGAATTATCATGACCATCATGCTCTTTGCATTTATATAAGGGAGATTCAGGCCGTTAGCTTAGGCTTATATGGTAGACCTCTAAGGACATTGTTGAAAATTACTAGATCCTCTGATCGGAAATCCCAACATACGCAAGCAAAACACACATCACTTAAATTAAGCGGGTGTTGGTTTGCCAGCGCTACAAATAATCTACAAATAATGGGTATAAATAGCAACATAACCACCCCAAACTGACCTGGGGCTGCATCAGGTTTTGATCGGCGGGTCAGTCTGACCACTGCTGGGATGGTTTTGCTTGTTGGACCTGGCTTAAAACATAACATTCTGAATCTGAATCTGAATGTATACAGTGCAGGAGTCGGTATATATATTGACCGGGGACCGTGATGCTGGGATGACCTAGGTAGTTGACCAGGGGTGGGGGGATCACCATAGTTTTCAAACTAGGTGAGTTCTTGTTGGACCTCTACACGGGAACCAGGCGTCTAGTAGTAAAACATAACATTATTTAGCAACATGACATTGTTGGCCATGACCGGGCCGAACTTGCGGGATCAAGCAACTCCTGTTTTTGCAATGAGCTACTGAGGACCACATTATTTAGACATACTGTTGGATTTATTTTTGCAATGCAAATATAGGTGTATAGAAAGATGTATGTATGTTTATGCATTTCAAAATATCTATGGAAACAGTGATAAAGATGCAAAAATGTTTTCAGGCATCAAACAGGACTCTACAGGGCTCTACAAGAGCTTTCATGGAAATATTACAATTATCCACTCAAATACGCTCAAAATAAGTTATTTTATAAACAATTCCTGCACTTGAGATTACATACATATGCAAATAGAGACAATATGGAGAGACTGTTTATCTGTGAGGTGATATAAATACAAATTTTCAAGTAGAAATGGAAATTTCAAGCACAAGCCTATGAACTGTGTGCAGTCGTTGGTACCCTACATCATCATCAACCAACTGGAACCTCTCTTACACTGTACATATATTCAGTGTTAAAATGTCTCCCCGAGGGCTGGGTTATGGAAAAATTTGAACGTTGACAATAAAATCAACGTTTGACATAGCTGAAGCTAAAATTTCTTGATGAATTCATTGCCTCAGGCCGTAAATAGTTATTTTCAATAACTCAATGTGATTTCAATAGCAAGCCCAAAATAGATGAGCCTGACCCATTGACCCCACCTGTGCTGCTGAGTTGGCGTCTGTGGCATGGACTGTGCTGTCCTCAGCTGCCTCCTCCCGTTCACTTCCGCCTCGCCTCCACTCGACCTTTGACCTCGCCGTGCAGGACTTGTGGCGGGGTCGTGACCTCCGTCAATCACGTTCCAGCCACTTGACTGACTCGGCGGGGCGGAACCACCGCCACTGCCGCCGGTCTTCACAGATTTCAGGTCGATTTTCAAACTGGAGACCTGGGTTTGAACGTATTGTATTTAAAATACCATATAGAACCATCTAAATGTCATTGGGCTTTTAGGTTGTAAAATAGTAAAGTTAGAGCATGGGCTTTTACATAAATGCATATTCACATTGGCATTTCAATGGATCAGTTTTTTAAACAATCAAAATTTTGGTAGGCCTTTACACGGGCCTTTACATGGAGTTAGTTCCTTAGATAGTTGTTTAAGTTGGATAGCATTTACAACAACACATGAAAGACCCATCTCATCTGTGGTCTTTATAAGAGAGTAACTAGTACTACTACTGCAATATGATGAAATGGGCAATTCAGAAGAAAGTGTTCATCATCGTTATGTTTACCTTCTGCGAGTTTGGCGTCGTGCGTCCGTTGGTGGTGGCCATGTTTGTGGTTGGCGTGGTTACCGGGTACCCTTGGTTGAGGTTCCGTGCCACAGCCTCACTCAGCGCATCATTGTAACATCTGGAAACACAGAGATAAAGGCTGGTGTCATGAGAACAGATTGATGTTTGACAAAAAAAAGAAATTCTCCCTCTATCATGTAAAAATGTGAATGTTGCTGAAGATTGAAATAACAAAAAATGCAATATTTTTGTCTTAATGAGAACTATGAGAAAAACACTCATTGGTAAATTACCTTAAAAATTCAAGTAGTGGCTTTTATGCTTATGTTGAACCTGATCGTATTACGAGACAGGCTTTTACATGGGCAGATTTATTTTATACCCTGATAATGTTCATATGTTGATATGATGTTATTTGGGCAGTGAATCTCTAAGTGAGCAAGTGAGGGGGCATGGAAAACTGAAGTTGATTTTTTTTTAAAATCAGGGGTCCACTCACTTATAGGGGTGGCCCGTAAAATAGGTAGCTAATGCGGGGGAGGGTGGTGGGGGGGCTGAAATTTTCAACCAAATTTCAACGGGGGTTTGAAAATCAAACAATAATGGCTTCCTTTCTGGGCTATAAACAAAAGCATATAAGAGCATGTCACTCACTTCTCGGCGGTCCACAGTGCGTAGTCTGTGTTTGGCAGATCCGGGCGTGCACGAGGGCGTCATAGTGACCGCTGTACAGGTAGGCCAGCACGACCCCCTCACGACCCCCGCGGTCACTCGCTGCCCCCGCGCGGTCAGTCTCCCACGGCGTGATGTGCTGGATGTCCACACTGCCCTGGTCACCACCCTGAAGAGTAGTGTGGTGGTCAGTGACTGGTCAGTGTGTGGTCAGTGAAGGGCAGATGATATGATATACAATATAATTCATTTGGATATTCAAACCATAGAAGAATAAACATTATAGTGCAGACTCATCTATCCTACAAGTTTCTCTTGTAAATATATCCATGGTTTCAAAGTGATAAACTGTATATTAGTGTAAGGATAAACATAAACAATAATAAAATTGCTAAAAAAAATGGATGGCTAGTGGTCAGTGAGTGGTCAGCAAATGTGAATAGCCTAAAAAACTAATACTTTCCAAAAGAGACTTCTTGATCAAGGATAACATGTACAAAAGGACAGTCAAAGTGTCTCTCAAATAATGATTGAAGAAACTAGTGAGAATAACAATTGAACATCCCAAATGTCAGATTGGCATTGTAAAGCGTTCATCTTGACAGAAAATCTTCTCTTGATCATCCCCATTTATTTCAGGCTTATTATTCAAATTCACAGGTTATTGTAGATATTGTAACACTGAATATATGCTCAGTATGAACGAGACTCCTGTAGACCAACAATATCTCCAGACATAACAAAAACAAAAAGATTTCACTGTAAATCACTGGGAAAATTCTTAAGCAAGGACTACCTTAAAAACAGTCAATTATTCCATATAATGCACACCTATGAGATTTCAGCCTCTACCTGTTATAAAGGTGATGATATGGCGAGATGTTATGAGATCCCGTGTGCATTACGTAATCTAACACTCTCTGAAAGTAAGTCACTGACTCCACAGCAAAACATCATTAATGTCGTTCGTAATCTTATATACAGTACAACCTCCAATTATGACCACCTTCCATGAAATGAACACTTCTATAGTAAGTTCATTTTTGACTGAGCCAAAGCAGATAGATATCGCAAACCTCAGTAAAAAAGACCACCTCTCTTTTTAGACTACTTGGCGGTCTTAATAGAGGTTCTACTGTAAACTTGCAGCCTTCATCACTTGACTTTCTGTCCCCACCTACATGTTGAACACTGAATGTTCAGGCTACATTTGAACATCAAAGAAGGTTTTGGGTTTTATTCATTTCAATATTGAATTATGGCCAAAATTATGTTGTAACTGTATATTCTGTTTATTAGATAAAATGAATGAGACTCTTTGAATGTTTTGACCATTAGTTTTAAGCAGACTGTCTCAGAAACGTGGCAAACAGATCTAGTTCTTATTATAAAGCTTTGTAGTTTTATCCTGTGTTATTTCATGTATCATATTGAGTTTGTTCTTTATAAATATGCTAAATTCCAAAATATAATCACTAAATATATCTAAAAATCTAAAAAAAAAAAATTTTTTTTTTAATAAATAATTTTTAGATTTTTAGATATATTTAGTGATTAGATTTTGGAATTTAGCATATTTATAAAGTTTAAACCTGTGATTTTCAATTATTATGAACCTTGCTCAACAAATTTTAAGTAGTCCTGTGTTATTTGATTCCTTACTTCAAGACTTCTTCAATTTAGCTAAAAAGAATTGAATAGACTACATTCATCATCTATTACACCAGATCTATTTATATAAACTGATTACAATGGACAATTGGCTAGACTGTCATTTGAAATTTGAAAGGATAGAAAATTTTCTAAATGTTTAAAAGCAAACACAAGGAGGTGGACCTTATTTTCAGACCCCATATAGGGACCTGCTATTGCTTGTCATGGATATGCACATACTTTACAAAAAAGTGGTTCCTAAAAATCATCCTGAAATCGCACTCACAACCTCTATGCAAACAATTACACTACTATTACCGTTTGCACGAACACCGTCATTTTCTATGAACTCAAAGTAGAACCTCCCTATTAAGACCCCAAGCTGTGTCAATAGTAACTCGTCTCTATAGAGGTGGTCTCTTTACAAAGGTTAGGAGACATCTCTTCATGTACACCTGAGATTGCAAAAAATGGTCTTATTATACAGGTGGTCATAGAAGCAGTCTTAATTGGAGGTAAAAGAAAAAAGCTGTCAGGAAACAGAGGCAAAATTAGATGACAAAGTTTGGACTTTAATAGATGGTGAGCTCTGCCTTTTTGAGAGTAACGTCTTTGTAAAAAACAACAACACCACTTTATAAGTTCATTTCATGTAAAAGATCAGATGTTCTACTGAGTGACATTCTTTTTGACATTCTATTCACAATACACAGCAATAACTTATATGAATATCTTGAATCTGTATCATCTTCTAAAGGTCATTTGTAATAATCTTGGTTTTGACTTTATGCAGAAATAACAATGACCACAACATGTGGATGATGGGTCTTAGAACCACATAGAAATGGTTTCTCTCTCTAATAGAGAAAGAAATAGGTTCCAGATGCTTTTCTTTTATAGCAGTTATAATGTACAATACCCTGGATTTAACAAGACCTTTACAGAGGTGGTCTGTTAATGGAGGTGGCCTTATATTGGATGTTTTACTACAATGTCCTAGTTTGGACCACACCTGCCCACCTACCAGCCATCGTCGGTTTCATTATGACTGCCTTTACCAGTCCATGTATTGTATCTAGGCGTGGCAGAAATGGGCGGATTATTGTGGAAGTAACTGCAGCAGTACCAAAAAACAATATTGCCTTATTACTATTATTGACTTTAAGGTCGCTGAACATTTCACCAGTGGGGCTTTTGATTGGTTTGATTTTGTGACCTACTTCCACCAATATAAGGGGTTTGAATCATGTCTACATACATGTACTACATAAATAGCCATGAGATATGACGATGCCCCTACCTGCACGACTGCGATGTTGACATTGAGCACGTTCGCGAGGGCCACGAGAGCGGCGTGACCCGGCCACGACCCCGCCACCGCGACCTCCGCGACCTCATGCCCATCCTCCATCAGCCCGGCGGCCAGCAGCCTCGACGCGTGCTCCCCCATCCAGGACGCTGCAGCCGAGCGCAAAACCTCGTGGTATCGAGACTGCAAACGGAAGATAGCTTCATATAGAAGTAAATGTAAGTCTTTATATTTACAGTCGCAATTCAGTGATATCGTCATTATCGTGGTTAAGCGACTTTATATCTACACCAGGTCATTGGCATTCTAGTCACACTACATCATTCTCTCCTTCCCAGGGAGCATACAGAATATCGCTGCTACTATAGCATAGACAGTGCAGATGTACTTGTCACTCACGTAAGCTTTCACTTGTCTGACCTGTACATATCTAATGTGTAGGTAGCACAGAGCAGTGTACAAACTAATAGAGACGAGTTTGCTCAGCACCCACTACCAGAACTGACCGGAAATCAAACCCACCACCCTCCTGTCACAAGTACAACTTCCTAATATCCGTTCAGCCACAGAAACACAGTAGAGTGTTAATTGCCTTATTGCATACATGTAGCTACAATCCAAACACATTTAATGCAATTAAAGCAATATATGCAATCATCAGATATACAATTACGTGATATAATTGGTAATTGATGTTTTGTTAGAAATGAAACACATTATGGATGATACTTAAATTGGAATATAGAATGACTGCGGCTTTGATGCTACTAGATTGACTTTGATATGTGTAATTGTATATGTTATAGTGATTGAACACAAGTTACAATATAAGGCTAAATAGGAAGGTTGGAACCAGGAGAAATGTTATAGTCTGGTTTCCTTTATATTGGCATTATGATATAGATTTCGACTATAGATATAGGGGATAGATATATCAGACATATGTGTTACAGTATCATTTACAACCAGAACCTTGAGGACCAAGACAAAATGTGATACAATATGATCCACCCGCCTCCTAGTGACTTATAACATGAGAAGGTGTGGGTTAGACATAGCCTCCTCAGGATTTCACTAATGCTAGTTGTCAGACAAATCCGGGAAAGCTTGTAAAGCTTTGGACGACCGTGGATTCAAACTCACGATCTCCTGATACACGTTGTCAGTGCAGTACCTTAACCATTAGACCAATCATCCTATAGGTTCAAAGGCGTCGCAGTTTCACACCTGGGGACAGAC
This sequence comes from Streblospio benedicti, assembly GCA_019095985.1. Taxonomy (NCBI): domain Eukaryota; kingdom Metazoa; phylum Annelida; class Polychaeta; order Spionida; family Spionidae; genus Streblospio; species Streblospio benedicti. The sequence continues at coordinate 16,436,324 of CM032663.1, forward strand.
AGCTCTTAATCCAGTCAGGATTATCAGTTTACTGATCTCCACTTGGCAGGGCCACTTTGGCCAATTGGTTACGCCACTGAAATGTGGCTGTACTTTGTCCCGAATCATTCCTAAGCCATTCCAGTGCAGTGCAGCCTCCGGGGATCACCGTGACCCAGAGCCACTTTGTTTACAGTACCATCATTAACCAAACTCACCGTTTTGTCCCATAACTTCCTTTAATCAGAACGAATTTCTATTAAAAAAGACATATTTTGGTGCAGAATTGGCAAGGGCATAAAAGTATGTTTAAACCAATTGGCGAGGGAAGTTAAAATTATGACATAATAGCTCAAATCAATGTACATATAGTATTATTATGACATTTTTCTTTATTATTCAGTGCTATATTGCTTTTTACAAACTGCAGTACTTGACATATTCGTTGGTACATATGCTATTCACGTATCTCACTTACATAATATTTTCTAAAAGGAGTCAGGGGCATATTGTCACATACAATGTATGTCTTGGCCCACTGAGTATTATCAAAGTTCACATGTTCTTGAACACTGCTATTTTTGTAGTGTAAATGATAAAGATACAGACTATAACACAGTATAATAGCTATTGTAATTTGGAATATTGTCACATTTCAGATGTTTCCAAAAGCTAGCATCATGTTTTCATCATTCTGTTTTTCATCTCCAACTTCTGCACAATAATTTTTCAGGGACAAATATTCGTGACTGCCAGACTGCTACTTTAGACTAAATATACAGTTGAATTTGTTTCTAGCCACGAAATGTTTGCAATTAATGTAGATTTTGTTTGGCATAAAATGTGAAAGACTGATCTTTAAAATCTCAATTCAAACATCAAGATTTGCACCTCTGCAGATTGCACCAGACAGGCACGAGACACAGAGAGTCTGGCTTGTCAATTGCTATTACAAATCTCTTTATCAATTGGTCTTCAAAAAAACTTTAAGAGACAGCGTCTGCAGGAAAAATAAATGAATGTGTTTATGTGCGGAAAGTAAGAATAAAACGTAATATTTATATCTCAATTGCAATTTATCATGATGCCCATCTCTATGTGAGACTTTACAAACAGTAAGGATAGCTGTCTCTCTATCAAAGTAGTAGAAAGTACATCAACTAGAGCAGTGATTTAATGAGCTCTAAAAGTTTAAGCCACAGTGACATAGGAGAAATTTCCAACTTTAATCACAATATTCATCTTTATTTAAAGACGTAACAAGCAGTAAGGACAGACAACTTTATATCAAAGTACACCTATTATAGTTGTGATTTAATGAGCTCTAAAAGTTTAAGCCACAGTGACATAGGAGAAATGCGATGATAAAGCTCGAGGAATGCGTCTGTGAGGAATGCTGCAGCCGTAATTCTGTCTGTGTGATGTAAACACCAACTCTACATACCTACAGCATGAGTGTAACTCACAGCTTTATCACCTATACATCAATACCGGAACGCCTCCTAATAATATACACAGCCTGACAAAACAATTACATGTCAATGTATAAAGCGATACACTCAGGTGACCACTTGTATAGTGTCCATCTCTCTAAAAAGGCATTTTTCTGTTTTCTTTCTTTCTTTTTTTTGGGGGTGGGGGTGGGGTGGGGGGAGTTTTCTATGACTTTAAACACTAACCTCTATAAAAAGACCACTTTTGTACAATAATATCCATTGAACTGTTCCAAACCTCCATAAAGATACCATCGTCAACATCGATAATAAATATATCACCTCTAATGAGACCACATGAATCCAGCCTGTATGAGGTCGCAATAGATAGGCTCTACTGTAACTATCAAAAAGATAGATGCTAATTCTCCATAAAGAGATTCAGGCGTCAACATAACATTTAAGTCTTTGAACAAGTTATGACGATTATATGATATCATCATAGTAGTAGGGAGATGAGAGACCTTATTTGAATTGAAATACACAATGATAGCACAAACAACTTCAAAGTCTGCGGTAATACAAGCCTATTTATTTCTTGCACACTTCTAGCAGATTATTTCTGTTTACATGTTTTTTGTTCACAACCATTTGATATACGCCTCGTGCTAGCATTGCACAAACAATTTACATTAGCTGCTGAGTGCAAAATACGCATTTTATAATGGCTGTAACAAGATTCGTCTGGACATAAACTTGCTGTAGCTTGTTCCCTGGTTCATTGCAGATGCACAGCATCATTCTTTGGGCACTTAACATGTCTTTTGAATAGACATGAAAAGATATTTCATGTTTATATATAGAATATTTAGAATATGACAGCTGAGTCAAGTAGACTGGGGGAGGGGGGGGGCAGGTCATTCATTAGGCCTGATGAAGTTGTTGAGACAACAACGAAGTCTGGCCAGCATGACGGGTACAGGTTCCTATAGATATCTTAACCATATTCTATTCTATATATAATCATGAATAAAGGAACCCAGGACGCTATAAGTTTACATTCTGTTATATTTCATTTTTCTATTTTTCTTTTTTTTTTCCAATAGATTCTAGTGTACTGATATACTTACTACTTATGTCCACAAACATTGATGCTGATGCCTGTGGTTCATAGCATGGCTAGATTCTCAATCAAGGTTCATGGTTTGAATCTAACTACTGTAGAACCTCCAAATAAGACCACCTCTTTATTGTGACCACTTCTATGATACAAGCTTTGTAGTGTAAACCTTCACAAAGAAACCACCTCCGTAAAAAGACCACTTCTCAACAAAGACTAGTAGAGGCCAGTTCCAAAGACTGGTCTTAATAAAGAGGCTGTACTGTAATGTGTGAATTCTAACTAAGAATGGACAGTAAAATAAATCGCACTGTTTTTCTCGAACTTTGAAAAGTCTAATTCATGGTGGTTAACTCAAGCAAATAGCGATTTCCTTCCTGATACCTTATATGAAAAATCCCTCCGACAACTCAAAATTTATGAGACGTCCAATTTTTCATCCAACCAAAAGTTAGGTCATCACATCACTTTCTTTTGTGTAATGAACGTAACCATTTAAATATTAGCTTGCTTTTCACATGTTGAGCAAGATATGAATACAAACATTTTCTTCTGGAGACAAACATGCAAATTAGCTCAATTTGATTGGCTGCAGACACAAGTAACATTTTGTATATTTACAGTGACATTGATAAATGGCACAGTAGGATGGAGTGGAATGTTTTTCCTTACTACTTTGAACTTGGCGCTTAACTGATCCTATATAATACATTACATTCCTGTAGCCTCAAGGATGTCTATGAAGCTCTATGATTGCTAAAACATTCTATTTCATATTAAACAAAGTGCCAGATTCTTGTCGCTTTCAAATCATTTTTTTTTCCAAAATGCCATCAATCTAATAACAATCATATTAGCAAGCAATAATAGGGAATTCTCTTATTCTCTCGCCTCTCTCTCGGTTCTCATATACCATGTTCTCTATACACGTTCTTCATAACGCATTAGAATGATAGGAAAATTTGAAGATAAACCAACAAAAACAAATAGTCAGATGTGCTATTTCAGTATTGTTTTTGTAAACGTGTCTCACTGCAGTCAACAGCTACTGACACCATCATGTTTTTATTAGCTCATAACTGCCAGCAAGTATAAGGTTTGAACGTTTGAACTGTGGAATTTCCATGAGCATCTTTACAACAAATGGCTAATTGCAATGTATGCATTAAGTTTGCTCAACCTTCCCTAACATACAATTATTATAAAATGTTAGACTATTCCCTACAGAACCTTTTCAAGCACGTTTTTCTACAATTGACATACGTTTGAAACAGAGGTTCTTTACCCAGCCCAATGTGTAACACAGTTTCCACAGCATTGGGAAAGCAGCTTATTATTGCCTATGAGTTATGTAATTGAAAAAAAGATTTTTTTTTAATGTGTTTCATCAATTTGAATAAATAAATTGACATTTCACCTTGCAAATCGTCTAGTTCAATTTGTTATTCATTTCAATACATACATGTACGTAGACTATCTGGTTTGTTATCGAATGGTAACAGGCCTCCTATTCAATTTCAAAATGGCATGTGCACAAAAAAATGTGCACAAACTTCTTGTTTTACTGCATAGCATAGTGTACATCAAGTTTGCTCAACACTCACTACATTATGCCTGATACACTTCACCATATTGTGGGTTATTAAGCAGACGACTCATTTTTCAAAGAAAAGAAGCGAGAAAATGTGGATGGAGCAGACAGAAGGTCGAAAATGTCACGTCATGAATCAGACTCTGTCATAAGCAATGTTCGGTATTTTTACATGAAATAGTCGTGCCACGTGGACATTTTTTTCTGTATGTGCCTCAACTATTGACCTTTCACATGGCTTGATACTGTAAATGGAATTAATTCCTCCATTAAAATAACCTGTGATAATGTTTTTTACTTGTATATACTATACAGTGAATGTCCTCAACAACGGAACCCAATTTGCAGTCACAAATCCTTCTATTGTCGAGGATTTCCGTTGTTTACTCCATAATTCACTCACACCTCAGTACAGTAGCAAACCTCTTGGTAGATGATTCATTTGCAATTATGTATCCAGGAAGACAATCTTCTCAAAGAGAGATTATAGTGCAGATACTAGAGGTTATGCTCGGCATAAATTAATGGCTGGCATAATAATCAGGGTACCTAACACTGGTAGATCCAGGTTTGCCAAAAAGGGAGGCGTACCAACAGGATTTCATCAGTTTTGTATGCGCAAAGGCTTGCAGATAAGAGAAAAACAGAAAATTAAAAATTTATGGTGAAAGGGGCAGAGTGCTGGGGGTCGTGCCCCCTGCACCCTCACTCCCAGCTCTGCATACGCATAATACAAAGGGAATCTAGTTCATTGTAGAAGTCAAAGAGTAATAAAATAGTGTTTCTAACACATAGCAATGATACAGATTGTTGCACCACACCTACAATCTAAAATTCTTCATAAAAGATGTAGTTGAGTAATACAGCTGCCAAGGTGGCAAACATTTGACAGCAATGACATATTTAACAGCAACAGTACAATCTAGGCCATTGGAAAGACGTAGAAAAGTGATAAAATAACGCCACCACCCAACAGTGGCACAGCAATCGCCAACATGAATAACATATTTTAGCACAGCTATAATCTAGGTCACCAGCATTCTAGAGACGCAGAAGATGAATAAAACAAGGGACCACTTGCCACCGAGCCTGCTCAGCCATCATAGACAAGGCGCGGCTCTGTTATTTATACCTATGTTTGTGTCATAAACTGTGCAGACGTCAAGGCTGTGATCTTTCTCACTTACACTTTCTCATTACAGCCATGATTGGCAGGTATACTTACTTCATCAAAGATCATCAGTACAGAGGAACCACCTTTGAAATACCTACACAGGATCATAAATGTAACTAAATATCAATGTGGTGGTCTATAGTCATGATTCAGGTTGTTCTCACGACTTTACATTTTACACTAAATCATTGGTACACTCGTTGATCAACTGATCATTTCTTACATCTGCAAAACATTCAGCCAACAATACTAATCACTTACAGAATCACTCACACACTCTTTCAACCCAATGACCTGTACCTAATAATGTGGATAATTAATGATAGGTGCAACCTAACAGTTTGCAACTATTTAGGGATGAGGTTGTTTAATACCCACCAGCAGACCTGACTGGGAATTGAACTCACAACCTTATGATCACGAGTTCAACTCCCTATCCACTCCGCCACAGAAGCACTCATGTACTTTGTACACAGAATACAGGAAACTACGAGGCACATGTATCATAGAGGGTAGAAACCAACTGAGACTAGTGAGTGGCCATTCCTTTTTCCCCTCCATTGTTTACTGTAAGTAAACAAAAGAAAACAAAGAATGGCCACTCATTAGTCTCAGTTGGTTTCTACCCTCTATGATGCATGTGCCCATGAGGGAAACCGTGTATTTTGCAAGTTGTCATTCAACATGCTCACTTTTTTTTTACTTTAGTATGGATGCATAAACAACACAATCATTGAAGTTCTCATATTAACACTTAAAACCGCCTCTACGCATGATACCTCTAAAATAAGAATATTTCTTACTGTTCCAAGCTTTCATAAAGAAACAACCTCTATTGAGACCACTTGAAGCAAACCACAAGGGTGGTGTTAATAAAGAGGTAATGTAAGTTATTGTATATCATAATGTACTCATTAAATCACAGGGAAAATGTCTCATTTACGTAATCTATACCACTATACATATACGTAGATAATAATGGCCTTGAATATAGCAAGTATACGTGTATCTAGCATCTTCACATTCTAACCCTTAGAGCCCCATCACAGCTGTGTGATCTATGTTAAATGAGCAGAATATGATGTGATGTGAATGTGCACCTGGTAAAATAAGATAGCATCTTCAATGCCAACTAAACTTGATGCAAAAAAACTCCTCAAGTGCAGTAAGTTTACTGTCAGAGTGACCTTTTACATTTGTTTACTGGTGAGTTTTTCAATAATAAGATTTCTCTCACAGTCCACAGTGTGAACATATGATAGTAAGTGAGAGTCTGTAACTGCACAGAGCTCATTCATTAGTTCCCCACTGAATTCTCCGATTGTGGGTGGTGAGCAAACTTACATGCCGCTCTACAAAGTCGACGAACTAATATGCTTTTTGAATTGACGTCCAACTTACATCTACACCAGATCACTGTTTTTCTCATTATATTAGTTACAGGGCAATGGAAATCCTCTTGTAGAAAACAAACTGCACTACTTTTCAGCGACAAGGAGAGAACAAATTATATTAACTTACACATGTATCTGTACCCAGACTACTGTGTATTTTCTAAAAAACCTAGTAGTATAGTGCATAGATCTTGTAGGACGAGAATTTTGTATACATTAGTAACCTTTTTACCATACTAGTCCTGTACACTAGTTAGCTCAATCAGTTATCTGGGGCACCGTAAACACTGTAGGAAGGCGGCCATATTCAAAGAGATACACTATTCCATGCATCATAAACACTTTTGAAGGTCAGCGTCACTTTTTTAGTGTGGAAGGCCAGACAGTCGGAACTGATGGTTTAGTGCAAAACAAACTGTAGATAAACACAACGATGATCTAACATCACAGAGGCTGGCTGTAAACTCAATTCAAAGCAAACATGACTGTTGCAGGCCTGTAAGACTGCTTGAAAAAGTGGTTAGACAAATGGGCGAAGCGTACGTAGCAAGCCGCAAGCACCGAAGGCACGCAGCACTGCTAGCGGGTTCTACCTTCCAGAAATTGGGGAAAAAGTGGTCCAACAATATCCAGACTGTCAGACCTTGTTCAACGGCCCTGTGGTGGGTTAATATAAACTTAAGAGGAAAACAATCATCCTTTGGTACTCCATCGTCAGTCTATGGGAATCTCTTTTACATTGTACATGATGCATTATCATTATGTCATAATTTCTAACTACCATTGCCAATTCTGCACCAAACAATGTCTTTTTTATAGAAATCTGTTTCGGTTAAAGGATGTTATGCAACAAAAGGTGAGTTTGGTTGATTAAGGTACAAGTTATTCAGGCAGTAGGCGGGATTGAAAAAGATTGGAGGCAAAATTCGCAAGGATGTAGGCAAACCCCATAGGCACACAGCTTTTTCCAGGGGAGTTTAGCGACATGTTCCCCCGAGAAAATGTTAGAATTTAGACCCCTTTTCATAGCATCGGAGGCTATTTCAGACAGAAAAGTAAACTTAAAACATATATGTTAAAGCTCAGATTCATTGAGACTTTGACCTAAAAACAATCCCCCCAAAAAAACAAAGAAGGCAGTTGGCTGACCCTTGCCTCATATGTAGCTATGGCACTGTGTTATATAGTTCTACTCTCACTATTCTGCCAAGCAAGCTCCTCCCACTGTATGACACAGCTATGTCAATACAGTGGCAGGAGCTTGCTTGGCAGAACAGTGAGAGTAGAATTGAATTCACAAGCAAATTTGGGAAAAAATATATACAGTTATTCATGTGTATATAGTGCACGCATTTACATTTACATGTATTAAAACTCCACCGACCTGTTCGAGGCCTAGCTGTGCGGCAACAGCGCGGAACATGCAGTTGCCGTCCTCGGGTATGAGGAAGCGATGGAGGCTGAGAGGCGTGATGGCGGCGTCCTGCCGCGACCGCGCTGCCGACAGAGAGTCAGGCGGGGTCGTCGCCTCCGGGGTCACAGCCGCTGGGGCGGTCCCTGTAGGGGTCATCTGGGAGGTGACCCGGCGTCGGGATGGGGAGGACAGCATGGTGGCTGAAATGCAACAGTAGAGCACTAGGTGATGAATTGTTCAGATGCATGTGGCACAATGTTATGCTTGTTCCTGGGGGTTCTGGTATTTGAAATTTTGGAAAATTTGTGTTTTAAAATAATTTTGGTCATTTTGGTCAATATGCCTTTGTCTATTTTGTGTGTGAGAGCAAATAGAGGAATGCTGATGAAGGTGAATGATGAGACATCTTGGCAAAGGAAAAACCAGAGGTCCCAGAAGATATCAAAACACTAGTTTTTCACCAAGCGTTTTTAAGAAGGAGGCGGCGTGTGGCTGCTGACACACCATGCCACAATGAAGACAGATGTGGACACACCATATGACTCGGGTTTCAACCATACCAAAATCGTTTTTTCATACTCAGTAAGCCTATAGAACGTTGCCCCCCTCCCATCCCCGCCAATGGCTTATACTAACCTGTTATTGCTTTATGAAGATATAGGATACAAGTTTCTGGATCTGGTCATTTCTCTGTCAACACAGCTTGCTGCCTGGAAAAGTGGGCATTGAGCTTTATGGACATAACATTTTTAAAGAGTTTATTGGTCCATTAGATTACATAATATTTATAAATGGTGTTTTTATCTCATTATCCAAAATTGAGTATTTGAAAAGGAGAAACAGATATTCAATAAAATGCAACAGAGAGAACACTAGGATATTACATATTCAGAGATAATTTACATCTAATTAGCACATTAGGGGCTAGTCATTTGATATTCAGAGGGAAGGCATTTTTCAAAAAACAGACAATTTCTGAAAAAAATGTTTGTAGACCATGATTTCTTCAAAGTTTGAAATAAAATGTATTGCTATTGTGGAAAAAATGTTTGCTTCTTAAATTATCTAAAAGAGAGTTGCCTCAACCAGAAAAAACACAAACCCTTGAATATCTATTACCAGCTCCTGAAATTCCAAAGCTTCTAAACATTGCAGGGTTGTTTTAAGTTGCATTTGGAAAGACACGCAACTTGTATAGCAAAATGTAATTTGTAAAGACAAAGATGTGAGTACACAGTTTTCCAAAATGTGTTGTTTACATACAGAATCATTAGCCTCTTCAAAGTTAGAGACATGTAAAAGGAACCTAAAAAGTGTGCATAGTAGGTGCGTAAAACTTGCTTACATGTGGCAAATATGAATTGGGCACAAGTTCCTCCTTTACTTATTGCTACTTCCTTGTGGTGGGCTCGAAATTTTTTCTCATTACAAGTGTGTTCGATCAATATTGAAACCCAGAATTCTCTTGCTATGGGGTTCATCATGGTATTAAAAGTCCGTAGGAATTTTTCTGACATCAGACAGTTTCAAATATAGAGGATCTGTGTTTCTTTATTCAAATAAACTTCACCATGCAAAATACCATTTAACATCGCCCCAGTCAAAATCCATAAAGTACCCGTTGCCTGCAGCCAATCAAAACAGCTCATTTTCATACATGTGCTTCAAACCCAACACTTGTATTTCACCCGTGAAAGATATCATAACTGGATTGCTCCCAATATCAATAGGTCATAATGTCTTACAATTACTTTAAATGGTTAGGGTTAAGTGCACAACACAGTGATGTGACGACCTAACCTTTGGTTGGGTGAGCCCAACACAGGTGATGACCTAACCTTTGGTTTGGTGAACATAGCATAGCGATGTGACCACCTAGTCTTTGGTTGGGTGAACACAACACAGTGATGAGACGACCTAACCTTTGATTGGGTGGCAAGAAAAGGGTTAAGGCCCCATCACTCCCCATGCTAATTACAAGCGCGTAACCCGATATGACCACATTAGCCTCTCATTATGTCTCAATCAGAACGCCCGCACATTAATATTAGTTGCCTCTCGTTTACAGTACCAGGAGGATGAACAGTATCAGGAATCAAACACCTGCCAATTACGCCTGTGATCTTGAGTGTCGCGATTTCCGGCACACAAACGTGGTCACTGAGCTCGGAAGACGGTTTGGTCATCGGGACAGGAAAATTACATGAGGATATGATGACAGTCTACGTGGAGTAAGAAATCTCTGCTATAAGATCTGAGTATAAGATTGCCAAGGGGACTATATATAATCAATAACTGTATATATACATGTATATATATATGCTTGTCAGAATTGACTAGATATAATGGTCTCGAGAGAGAGATGGACTTTTTACGATGGTTCATAGTGGTCTTTTTATGGAGTTTTAAGACAGTAAGAAACCGCCTTATTATAGAGGTGGTCTCTTGTGGTCTTCATAGAGAAGTGGCCTCTTTATGGAGGTTTGGTCATGTCTGAAATGGTCTCAGACTCAGCCCCTCTTAAAAACGACCCGTAGTTGTTGCTTGGCTGTACTCTCGGTCAACTTGTTTTGCTTCGTATTGTTTTCAATCCTGGCTACGGCCGTGAATAAGCATGGGATAGTGACTTTCAATTTTGCAATAGGTCACAGCTTTTATAGGGCAGTATATATGATGCATATAGATAAATCTTTTGTACGCTATTTTAATGTATAATTGATTTGCTTATATAAAGATTTCTTCGATTCATTGATTTTGAATTAGTTTTATGATAAAAACAATCTAAGATATTCATCGCATTATATTACAGATATAAAATTCATCCATTGCTAGTTTGCCATATGATTTGCCAATGTTTTCCATGTTAAGGTTTCTACATGCATGTAGGAAAATAACAAGTTTATCCAAGTGTAACGTGCAGTTTTCGTCATAAACGTCCCACACACTAAGAAGGTAGACAGCTTATAAACAAGATGTTTAAAAATTGTCATCTGCAAAATCTTTTCAAGTGTTGGGTGGTTAACCAAGTATCTAACTGTTTTTGATATTATACAGGCAACACAACCAGGAAGTAAGATAAACCAGTTAAAGCAGTTTACGCGATGTCTCCTCATTATGACTAACGTTTTTTCTTGTAATGCATACAAAGGACACAAATTGTCCGGACAATTCTGTTATGTTATTTTGTTAGCACAGGATTGCCCAGGACATTCTCCATATTGTATTCAAGGGACATAGAATTGCCAAGATAAGTGTGTAATTTTTTATTAATACATGTGTTGATATCAATATAAACATTAAAACTTTGAAACTGTAACTTTAAAGTAACAGCCAAAGCAAAATGGAAATCCTTGTGTATATGATAACACTAGTGGTGTGTGTGTTTCATATGGATTCTAGAGAGATTCATAGATCCAGTGTAAAGCACATGATGATGCAGAAGAGAAGCACCTCATATGATGATGGTTTCAAGGAATATGTCGACTGTTACAACTACTTCATGAGACTGTATGCTGATAACCATCTTACATACCACGGTCAATGTCATGCTAGAGATAAGAGTGTGTAAGAACAACGTGATAGAGGCACACCCAAGATTAGAGGAGGACATAAGAAGAGGATACCAGAATATGTATGAAGTGTTAGCAGATTTTTGGTGTACTTATAACGAGACCCACCCCCACCCCGCGGACCCCTTCATAACTATGGATGCCATGTACCTCAAGTGGTTCCAGTGTCCGTATGTACATGACCCAATCTTAACACATGATTATTCACCACAGATTGAACTTGGCAGGCAAAGAGCTGATTTTGCAGAGCTTATCCTCCAATACACTGGACTTGATGGTCTGAGTCCGTGGCAGCCTAACCATCAGTACAGCGACCCTCAAGACCCGGTGCACAAAGCACTAAGTGCTATAGCTTGTGATGGGTATAAGTATAATGCATACATCACTGACAACATGTTGAGCAGGTACTGTATTATAGTGAAGCATATAGACAGTGATCTGCAAGATGTTCTAGATACATATGCCAGACACACTGATTTTGGCCTGTACAACTGGACTACAAGTCTCTGCTCCGAGTATGAAGACCCTGTAGAACAGGTGATGAGGCTCTCACAGCTAGACATTTGGTTCAGTAACCAGAAGAAACCTGATCTACCACCATGTCATGACCACAACGTATATATAGAGGGAGCAACTTGCCTCATCATGTTCCACACAACATTTCCCCCGTACTCAGACATTCACAACTTCATCCCACCATTTGTCAAGAACATAGTAGAACTCAACTCGTGCTGGGATCGAGTCATATCTGGATGTCCTCATTCCAGCAGTGTGAGCAGAAACATCAGTCTCATCATTGAAATTTACAACCTGGCAAATGAGATCAGCCAGGAGGATTCACCCCAGGTCTGGGATGTCATATGGTCATGGTCGAATCTGTCCAAGAAAACAGACCAAGCTCAGATGAACTTGCAGGTTCTATATCATCAGCTAACAGCATCCGCACTCCCTATCTCATCCATCCCACTGGCATTCAGCAGCAGCCTGGAGGCAGCGCTGAGAGCCAGGTCTTCACTCTCTCACAACATCACCTTTTTGTTCTCAAAACTCTCCTCTGCTTTATACAACATATCAGTGGTGGGCAACTAGCACTATCAAGGTGTCAACATATTTGAGGGATTCGACTCCATGAATATTTATGTACTAGATCTACTGCTCTCTTGCCTCCAACCTCTGTATGCTCTGTTTGTAGAAGAGGGTCAGTTTGTCCAGTACACGGGTCGCTGCCCAGAGTGGTGGCCAATGGCATGTGAGTAAGAAAGATCTACTGTGCTCCGCTAGAGAGGTGATCTACACTACAATGATTTATATTGGTGGCCATGTTATAAACAAACAATAACGATTTGCATGATGGCATTGTTAAAATGTGTAATAAAAAATAATAGTTTTATTCATGAAACCATATTGGATAAACTTGCATTTTATATAAAGCTAAATAAGAGAGTTAGTACCATATTCATTACGATTTGACACGAAACAGGGATATTTAATTTTCAATCTATGTTTTTAGTGCTCCTTGTTTATCACATAGATTTGTACATGACTCAATTGTATTAATTTTTTCACTGAAACCTCCCTTTTTATGCAATCTGTATAAAAAGATAATCAAATAAATCAAATACAAAGTAGACAATCTTTTATCTTTGAAAATTCTGTAAACTAACTATATACATCTAAATTAACAGAAGTAATAATAACTATGAAATATCAAAAGTTTAACTATAAAAACAACAGCAACTACATGAATTCTGCGAAACTGTGCCAAGTTGTAGAGTGGGTGGCAGTAACATTAATGGACATTAACTGCTGTATTCAGGATTGCGTAGGTTTGTAGCTATTTCCAAGGATATTATATCGTCACATGATTTTCCGCCACCCGTATCAGTTTGAACATGTGACAGATACAGAGCAACCTTCTCATGAGACCACCTGTGCAGTAGGAACATTGTTTTCTTTGCAATGGCCACTTTTGTAATAGGACCACTTCTGTTCATTTAGATTAGCTTCAGAGACAACCTCTCTAACGGGAACACCTCTCTACTTAAATAATTTCCCAGGTGACTAGCTCCATAGTGGGACAGCTTACCTTAAGTAAAATCCACCTATAAAGATCACCTCTATAACATGGCCACCATTCTGTAATCGGACCACATCTGCAATATACCACCTTTTTACTAATAGCGAAACTTCCCAAGGTGACCACATCTATACCAAATGTGTTCTCTCATTTCTTTTTGCTACTGTTTTAAAATTTGTCAAAATGTATATACACATGTAAATAGATTTCAAGCATCAATTTAAAGGGTATGTTTTAATGTAAGCATTGTCAAGTTACACTCCTTTACATACATAAGCCAAAACATAAAATGGTTCATTTAAACATATCCTAAATCAATGTTTGAAACTTATTTAGATACTTTTTGACCAAATTTAAAAAATTTTAAAATTAGCAAAAAAATGAGAGAACCAATTTGATATGAAACAAACGATTGTCCATAAAATCAATATCATTTTTGAAAGACAACATCTACAAATGTATAATGTGACCACATTACTAACATGACAACCTTCTACTGGGAACAGCTCAGTAACAAGACCACGGCCGTAACATGGTCATCTCTATCTCAACAGTTTATTTGCTATCATCACCACCTCTGTAATCTGACTGTCTCTATACATAATGCTTCCCAAATTTTCAACCTGTGTGATGAGACCACGTCACCACCGTTAAAGTTAATCTCCTCTCCAGACAACGTCTGCAATAGCAAGAGTATGCCTCTACCTATAAAATCAGTTTGTCACAATAACTGAAATGCATTCTTTGTTGAAAACCATGCAAAAATAGAAAGCATCATAAATGAACTACAGTAGAAACTGAAGAAGCTGTTGTAGGGATAACAGTAAAATTCTGGAGAATATTCAAGACGTCCAACTAATAATATATTCATAATATGGTTGAAGATAAATGAAACTAACCCAAAGATGACGTAAAATTAGACATCGGCAATATCTAGATACCGAGATTCTACTGTACGCTTAATGGTAACTGCGTGCATTGCCTGAGCATAACTTGCTGCATTCACAGAGTAATCACAAAAGAAATTCTGTAGTAATGGACACAACTTATGAATCATGCTTTTACACTATATATAGAATTCCTCACACTAATCTTGTGCCTACATGTACATTGTATTTATATACAGTTCATCTTATGAATTTCACATTAAAATTTCGCATCACTACAATATCAGATTTACTTTTCCATCGCGATCGAGAGGCATGTTCTATTGCGTTTTAAAGCCAGACCATTAGCATATACTTTGTATTTTGCTTTTCAACACAATGTATCTGTATCTGTATCTGTAACGCTGCTTGAGGTCCTGAACACGCGCGATGGCAGCGGGGAAGTGCTCTCTACTGCTGCATGCGTGGACAGTCAATGGCAGCTTTGAACTGCTCGACGTTCTCAGACTGGATTATCTCCTCTGGGAGAGAGTTCCAGTTAATAACTGTTCGTACAAAGAATGAGTTCTTATACTGATATAATACAAATGATACAAGGACCTAATGAAAACTAATTGCTAGCCTAGTTTAACGTAGCAACATTTAGCATTTGTAAGGAACCTCTGTACAAAAAGACTTTTAAAACAATCGGTATGCTACATAGGTAAATAAAACACCCAATAATAGAGAAAATGCAATAAAGACACTTGACAGCTCAATGATTGAGTCCCAAACGTTTGTCACCATCATTTAATGTTGACATTACAGGCACCGAGACCTGGCTAGAAGGAGCACTCCCAGTGTCTGTACATGTAAGTGTACGTGTGTGCCAGTTTATTTCATAGCATATTGCACGCACAAAGCAGGTGACAATTTACAATTGACACCAGATCTTTGTCTTCAGCTTTTTTGTTGTTACGTTAAATCAAACTCAGTACGGAGTATACAGTGCCATGCAATAGCAATTTCCACAGTGGGAGACATGTTACAGCTACTTCTTTTGACTTTTGCTTTTAGAGGCATATTACTGACTTCTCCTCACGATTTTAATAATATTGCTACATAAGACTTTGCTAACATCCACTTTTTAGACTTCACAAAAGCACAAGTCAGCCAAGGTCTACACAGGATTACGAAAATCATGAGCAGCAGTCAACAACATCCTACAAAAAGAAGAACAGAAATAGCTGAAACATGTTTCTTCCTGTGATTTCAGTGATACATATTAGCACTCCATACACCACAAATGAGCTGAAATGTCAATGTGTGTAAAAATAAAGCAATCAAATAGTCAGAAAGTAAAACACACATCTATCTTTGGAGACAATTAACCAGTGTGTATGGCCAGGCCACATTGAGGTATTTGGGGGTGAGTTTCTGGTCCTGACATTTCATTCTGTACAGGTGATGGGAGGGCACAGGTGGAGGGTGGGCGTCCTGGCAAAGGGCCCACCTCCGCACACACATAGCGTGGGTTCAAATCTTCATTACTTGACTGTTTAAAGTGTCTTAATTTAAATAAGTATATGACTTAAATGAATAAAATCTTCATAAAAAATACATTGTCATATTTTCCTGTTATCCAGAATATATCATTATAAAAACTATCTAAAGAGTATATTGTGGACACAAACATTATTTATTCTATAGACTATTTTATAAACAGCGACTCCAGAGACAACAGATATATCTCAATATTTCATTTATTACTTTTATTTTTGTGATCATGAGGAACATGTAAAAAAACAAACTTTTCGCTTTGCTCTATTGTTCTCTGTTCTTGTAGAAGGCTTTCTCAATAAAGTGTATTGCAAAAATAACATGTACCAGGTATGTCAAAATCGAGATCACAGCATTTCTGTTTATGGAACCAATGCCAATTTTCTTAGTAGTAACTAATCTGCAGTGCATAGTTTTATGATCATACTGTGTTTCCAATTTTAGCTTCAAGTCAAAATGTCATTTCCAAGGAAGTGCAATCTCGATGCATGCCCCAAATGGCATTATACGAAGACAGTGTTAAGTTCTTGTTTAAAACTCTTCATAAAGTGCTCAAACAACTGCAAGTAGTGGCTAATAAAGATGTGTTCCTAATAATGATTAAGATACTCTCGACAACAACCATCTCTATTGCATTAGTAAGAGCAAAAAGGGCAACGTCAAATACAGTAGAACCTCTCTATTTGGACCACCTTTTGAGACCAGTGTTAAGGTGGTCTCAATAGAGAAGTGGTCTCTATATATAGAGGTTCATTTTGGAAGCTTTATGAAGGTTTGGGACTGTGAAAATGGTCTTATAGAGGTGGCCTCAATAGAGATGTGGTCTTAATAGGAGGTTCTACTGTAATCTGGTCAGGACTTCTAGGAATAAAATGTATATATCAACAGCAGTAGCATCTCAGCCACTGTAGAGCTGTCACAATGTGATGCATGGAGCTTATAGCACTCTACACAACTTATGAGTGATTGCTCTACGAGTATCTGCCAAAGTCTCTCAGGAATTAGCTAAATAATCACAGCAAATGCTTTGAGCATACATGTATATACATTAATAAGAAAACAGTGATGGTTTAGAAGCTTTGAAATTTAGATATGGAATCATATGCATTTAGGAAATAGAAGAATCAATTAAATAATTTGTTTCTGACCTTTAAGTTTTGGGTCGAATATTCTTTCTAGCATAAACGGCCCTCGAAGCATTGTCATACAACCACAACAATTCTTTCACTTAATTAGGGTGTTAGTAAAGTACTGAGTTAGATATTTATACTACAATTAAAAAGTTTGCTTACCTGTTGCGTTCAAACTGCTAATCCAGCAAATCTCCTAGTCCCATATATCCAAAAGTACGAAAAACTAAAAACTAGATATAATAAAAATCCGGCTTATGTGTCTCAGATTGAAAAATAATTCAATTATGGATTATCCGAGGTACGACCATATATGGATGATAACGACAAAACCCTGCTGTATCCTCTATAATACGAAAACCACAAAGGTGCATAAAACTCGGTTCCTGCCTCTGTGATGTAAAGTTGGGAGAAAGAGTCTAATGCCGTCCTGCTCGGCAGCGACAGGGGGAAATAGACTGTTTAATGAGTAGATGGTCACAATGACACAGGTGGATGACCTCCTTGTGAGCAATAACCAATCCTTGAATAATGATTAGCTATTTCACTAAATGGCAAAAATCACGCAATGTCCCATTCTAATCACACAGGATCAGAACTAATTGAAATTCGACTCCACAGAGTGACGTTTGAAGTCACATTAAGATGAACCTCAAAGTCTTGTTTTAACAACTTTACTTACTTATATTGAGCACTTTGTTTGAATAAATTTACTTACAAGTTTAGATTGACCACAACCCTTTAAGAACTGTTCGTTATAACCTGCCTAAATGAGGGCAGCCACGAATTAGTTGATAATCTCTAGTTACAGAACCAATGTCGAAAAACAAAGCAAAGACTGACAAAAATGGAACAATTTGGAAAAATAAGACAAAAAATGGTGAAGAAAAGGAAAAAATATAAAATGGACAAAATAACTAGAAAAAGATGAAAAAAGTACACAGGAAAGAAAAGCCAATGTGAACAACTTTCTGAGCTTTAAAATGTTTTTGCTCTCGAACACATTATACTAACTAGACAACTACAGCATTTTTATGTATTTCATGAAATGAAGGAAATTTCGTCAAAAGCAAACACGTCAAAATAAAACGGTCAGACACAAAGCACTCAAGATGGATAAGAAGGTGTGAATGTCACAGTGGGTATAACGGCTGTTGCCGGTGGTAACAACATTTAGCCACAAAGCCCAGGCGACTCTATGACACTCTCATCACACACATAATATGGGGGAAACAGGCTTATTATCAGGGACAAAATACAAACCTTTATGGTTTATAGCGCTTTCTTTTTGTCTTTTTTGGGAAGTGGAGTTGAAGAAGCAAAAGCTTGTACATACAATTTTATTCTTTTTAGAAAACATAAATTTCTCATATAATTATTGAACAAATTCATTAACTATGTATTTAAAACTGTGGAAATCATGAATTCTTTTTCACAATAGCTAATTATTGGTTTATATCTCCAATATTTCGATGACTACCAGTTCATCTTAATCACGGAAACGATAATAAAAATAAAATAAACCAATAATTAGCTATTGTTAAAAAAGAATTCATGAATTCCATAATTCCTCATATCAGTACTGAATTATGTTTTAAAAAAATGCAGAATACAACATTACAAGTTGTGCTTTATTTAATATCTACTTTTATAGTTCTTTGAATATACTAGTTTATTATCGGCATGAAACTATGTTAAAAAGGTTATATTTCACACACTAGTCAGTGCAGGATTTATCCAGTGAAATTTTAGAATTAGAAAAAGTTGCAGTTGACATTCAACTATGAATTAAACTGAAAATCAAAAGAGAATAGTTTTTCCTTGACATTAAAAAGTGTCCAGGTTTTTAAATTAACACTAACCAAAAACCTTGCTCATAGAAAACAAACAGTAAATGAGAAACTACAATAAAGTTCAAATGCTTCGATTTAAAATAAATTCATACATTATTAACAATTATGCTGTTGAAAAAGAACAACTTCAAGTGACAAATTTCTAAGTGAGTACAACAGGTCTTGATTCAAGTAACTTGTAACAGTTGCATTTTAATGATGAGCATTTGACAACCATAGAAACCCATTTCCACAATGCAAACATCTGGTCTGGATGCTCATGGATTCAAACTGTCACTGATCAAGGTCCAGGTACAGTTGAATATATAAAAATCAACATGATGTTTAGGTCAATAAATTATAATGGTCAATGAAAGATTTTTCTTTCTGTTAATTGTACTATTGCATCCATTTACAATGAGAACTACATTGGGACTGCTGAAAATTCAAAGTTGGGTATCAAAGTTGGGTGGATAGTAGATGGTTAAAAAAATCCATGGCCCTGTCTGCAATGAGCGGAACTTGGGGAAAAAAATTCCTGGGCCTGGTAACAATGAAACAAAGTAAGATCTAATGAAAAAACAAAAAGGCCAAACTTGATTACATAAAAATTTTAAACATGGCAGCCATATGGGTGTAGACTGCCTGGCTTGCTATTAACTTTTACATCAGCCCCCCTCAGCTAATATTCACCAGTCCAGGGCGGACGCGAGTTTCTTATATTTCGTACTCTGCTGAGTCACCTACCTCGTCTGACATCTGTTCGGATGCGGACGCCCCAGGAGCATCCTCCCGCTGTGTTTGCCAGGCAGAAATTGAGCAGACCTTGGATGCTGCGCGGCTGTCGATTCTCACCCATCGTTCTGCACAGAAATATGAAGTATGTCAATTATAGAGAAAATCAGGGTTCTAATTAAGCACTGGCAAACTGTCAATTTACAACTTGGCACCATACTTTGCTGATGTATCACAGTTTCAATGTTCAGCAACCCTACAAAATTAGAGCATTTAACTTCGATGTTTATGGGTTGTGTTGTATTGTGGGCTACTAGCTAGCAGTGGTGAAATAAATGAATAAATAAATCATAAAACATTTGGCGATATCACAACATAAATTGATTGAAATTCTGCCTAATTATCCAAGCAGCTTGATAATTCAATTACAGTGGCCTGAATACTTCTTTCTACCTGCTGTTTTGATGAAAATCAAAGTTTTTACAAAACTTTACAAAATGTCGTTCTGCGCGCAATCATTCCGATATGCGTTTTTCAAACCAACACACGTATCCCGGGACACGTATTTTTTAATGACGGGTCAGTTTGAAAACATTTGTTGTAATGAGGGCACACGCATCTAGCTATTTAATGTTTCAACAACAAATCTCTTCAGACACAAAATCCCTGTATATATTTAGTGATAACCAAATATATGTGGCTGGGTTTGGTCGACGCAGACGCAGTTTGAGAGTGAAATCAACGATGAAAACAGTCAAAGGCGAATACGTTAGGTTAATTTAGTGAATGCAATTCGAAATGACGTTTCAAACCAATGCTAAAAGAAATTCCACATACGGATCTAATACTGATATAGTTATTAGCTGTTTCTTTTACAAACCTTATTTGCACTGGGATTAGAAGGTAGACTATTGTAATGCCAAATGCCAAATCCCCGGCCCGGGAAGGCAAATCTTAATTGGAAGTTGGAATGGAACTGTCAAAGTTGAATACTGTAGAGGTAATATCTACACAATCAATAATAACAATAAATTTTTTGAACACCACTTCGAACAAAATGTAAATGTGTATTAGTTCCGTAATTAATCAAATAAAAGCACCGTTGCAGTTACTATTAAATGGAGAAAATGCGGAATTTTCATGAAAGTTCTACAAAAATAACACGTTGCCGTAAATTGCTCATATTACAGCATTCATTATGTAGTGTCCAGTAAAATAAAATATGAAACAACAAGTATAAGTAGAGTATATACAAATCAATAATTACATCTAATATTTTTTATTTTGATCGTTTAGAGCTATAATTTTAAATAAATGAACTTCAGTTTACGACATGTGGCATAAACGGCCTTGACCTTTGTTGTCCTAGCAAGTTGATAAAATATTTGTTATTTTTGTCAAATTGTGATATAAAACGATGGGAACTGTTCATGCCAAGGTATGTATTTGAAAACCTAATGTTATTAGTAAGTATACAATAATTATAATCTGTAAAAAGTCGATAGAACGGTTGAATACGACGATATAAATTAAGTTCATGTGAGTGATAATGTAAGAAAACACATCTACCATGTATGTCAAATATGAGAGGCGTTGCAACATACACTAACTTAAACAGATTAAAGAATCAGTATTTAACTACTATTCCCTGTGTTGTAGAGCATGTCCAGAGAAGAAGCTGACAATGGTGGTGAAATTTTGCTGGACAAAGTTCCGGTAAGTTTGAACCAAATATTGACAAAATGTCCATCTTTTTGCCCCTTTCATGCATATTAGCAATTTAGACACACGTTAGTGACATACCTTTCAATGTTAGGCCAACTACCAAATAATGATACAAAGGTTTTGCGTGATTCGTGAAACAATCGATACCAAAGGCAAACAATCAACCGACCAGGGTCAGTATTAGCCACTCGTCTGCTTGTTTTGACTACTAAAACCTTGCGAAAGACACCTAAAAAGTTTTAGCAACTCGTCCTCTTGACAAGTACGAATTCTGGTCCATTTGGCATACAAGTAGAGCTTGTGACAGGAGGACGAATTCATTTTATGCACACCGAGTAGATTAATTCTGACCATGGTGTCAATGTGTGGCATTAGGAAATTCACATCAAAGTCTAGACAAGGCAATGGATTTGAATTATGACTTTATTTTCAAAACGGTTGTTTCAAAGTTTCAAACAATTCATAGTTCATGTATTGAATGCTCAGGGTGATTTTATGATAAATACATTTTGTCGTGAACATTTCTATTGTTTGAGTGTAAAATGTCTAAAAACTCAGAAATTTTCATTCATCAATTTGTGATCAAATTACAAATCTGTGAGTCTGAGACTGGTATAAACCAATAGGACGAGTAAGTTGTAAATCATCTGCATGCATGTCATTGTGGAAAAATAATTTGCTGATCAGTTAGAATTCCGTATCCATGTAGCTGGTCACAAAAAAAACCATTTGGTTCTGAAATTGAGTTCCAGCTGTTTTGATGTTAACTTTTATTGTTGTTTTTTTCAATATGTACATGTATAGCAATTTTTTCTTGTTTGTTATCTTGGCGTTTTGCAATTTTGCATGTGACAAATTGACAATTTTACTCGATTGAGATTTATTTTTCTTGACAATTTTATTCTGATTGAAGGTGAAAGTTGAGAAGGTTCACGTTCATGGCCTCACCAGGACAAGAAATGACATTATTGTCAAACATCTTCAGGATGTGTTCAAGGCTAGTAACTTTGAGGAGGTGAGTTTTCTGTCTTTCATTTCATAGATTGTCACAATCACTGTGTTGTGAAGTGTATTACGGTAGATTGATTTTTGATATGTAGTTCCAATGTATTACCGGTATACTAAAAGTATTCGATGTATGTAGAGATGAGTTGTTTTTTTTTTTACTTGCTATGTAAATGAATTACTGAAGATAGTATGATTGAATCTCTAATCAGCTTCTACAATATAATAAAGTAATTTGTGATAAATCCAGACCAGTATTATTAATTTACAAATCAAACTTTTCGGTCTTTACACCTAAAGACCATTGTCAGAGTTAATGTTGCATGGAGGTGACGTTATTCTTGATAATGGTGTACAGACCAGAAACTGTGAATTGTATGTTAAATACTAGATTCATCATCTATTATTTTATTATATATCATCAGAAGAAAATCTGATGAAATTGTATGATGCAGCTTTTCTACAATGTTTCTTGCTTTATTTTCTGTTATAGATGGTGAAACGATCTCAAGAGGCTAAGTGTGTGTTGGAAAGTCTGGGTCTGTTCAAGGACATTATTATTGCCATAGACACCAGCAAAGGTACAGGTCTCTTCAGCTTCGTGTGTAACGATTTGTATATATGTGTTCAGCGGATTTTCTCCCGATTTATGAAATGTATTTGTAGATGTCAATGTCAACATTTAAGATAATTCTAGAATTCTGTAATTATGCAATTACTTTGTATTATGTGCTAGAATGCAAAAAGAAATTTTATGTTAACAATATTCACCACATCCCCACCCACAACCCACACCCCCTTAATTAACACATTTTTTCACCCAAGTTTTCTGCCTGATTTATCAGTACAAATTTGAGGGGACGGTT
This sequence comes from Streblospio benedicti, assembly GCA_019095985.1. Taxonomy (NCBI): domain Eukaryota; kingdom Metazoa; phylum Annelida; class Polychaeta; order Spionida; family Spionidae; genus Streblospio; species Streblospio benedicti. Next base: position 16,459,794 of record CM032663.1, read on the forward strand.
GAGATCCAGACTGGGCAGCCAGGCCACACCCTCTGAATGAGGAATAATTAGGGCCTGTTTAAAATAAATTTCGGATTTGATTGATTTGATTGAAATTGCTACTTCCAATAATGTGATTTTAAACATTTCTATCATTCAAACATCATCGAAATTTTTACATAATAAAATATAGTTGATATCAACATCAACGTATACATTCAATCTATCTTCAATGTATTAAAGTGAAATGCTTAAAATGACATTATCGGAATAACGTTCATTCACGGTTTTTGGCTGAGATACGGGTGACAAGCATTATGACCCTAATCGTGCCGTTTTGCCTCACTAGGAGAGAGTTCGCGCAAGGACGGCTACGAGGTGACGTTCCGGGTCGCTGAGCAGAGGCGGGTGACCGGAGGAGTGAGCACCATGGTGGGAACCAACGAGGGCTCCGTGGTGAGTGATACACACACAGTCCCGAGTTTAGAACTCATTTTTTTCAATAGGATGAAAATAGTGCATCCAATGGGACCCATAAGATATTCATAGTTTCTTATGTTTATGTATGTTTGGACTCATTGCATTGGCCCTTGGACCCAATGTTTCAAAATATTCGAGTCTTTAAGGACTTATTGCTGCTAATTTCTAAATTAATCACTGAACACATGTTAAAAAAAGACACAAAAATACACACATGTGAAGTCTGATCTTGGAAATGGCCACCAATACTGACGGTATGAACATGGGCTATATACGCACATAAATAATATATACACGCACATACATGCATGCTAAAACACACACGTGCGCATGTATAACACACACACACAAAGAGTCTGATCCAGGAATTGAAAACCAACAAATGATAGAGACAGGCAACTAAAATGCACACACTATGAATATGAGGATGTAATAGAAATCACTGTTTTTTTTTACCTTACAGCCCATCTAGCTGAGAAGTTTTGAGATTCAATACAATTATCATTCGTTTATGCTACTTCGGTATTTCAGCATACGATTTTCTATTTCCTTCCTATCTAATATCAATCAATCAATCAAATCCTGAATTTATTTGGGCAGGCCCTTATTATTTCATTTTATTAGAAATTATTTTTGTTTTGTTTTTGCAGCTATAATTTGCTACTTCAGTAATTCAGTGTATTATTTTCCATTTCCTAACTGTCTGATATCATCTAAGTGAATTTTTGTTTGATTTTACAGCTTTTCAACATGAAGTCTCCGAACAGTTTTGGCCGAGGAGAGAAAATTAACGTGGAGTACAGCTACGGCACTAAAAACGCTGTGGGCTTCGGGGTGAACTTCAACAAACCCCTGCAGGGAGACCCCAAACTCAAGTACGCACTGATCCATTATATAACAACACAAAATATAGTCTGCTTAATAACCCTTTATTTACTAGAATTGGTTGCAGCTATAATTGAAAAGATGATCATAACTAACCGTAATGAAAACTTTTGTGCACACTAATTTTACTCAGTCAAAAAAAAAACATGATTCTAATCACAGGCACATGCATTGTAGAGGGTAGAAGCCAACTGAGACTAATGAGTGCCCATTCTTTCTTTTCCACTTCATTGTTTACCTACTTGATCCCTAAACAAAATAGATTAATACCACTCTCTACGAGAGGTCAATTTTTTAAATGATATTTTAATTTTAATATATTGTATTATTGTATTTGATAATTTATTTTGATGATAAATCTTATGATATAATAAATATCTAGTTTTTATATATTTTTCAAAATATTCAAAATATCTAACAATGATGAAACCATTTTAATTGAGAAACGATTATTCTATCAACTTATGTCTTTATTTATATTATATTTGAAGACTTGTAGGTAGATGTAATGCTTGATTTAACTTGGATATGAAACCCATGATTCGAGTAGAAGTAAGACACAATGCAAACGGCAATAATTAGAAAAGGTGTCTATATTATGAACAATTTAATAATTAAAGACACAATCTGTAGTCCATTATGAACAATTAATTTAATAATTAAAGCCTCTGAACACAGGAAATAACATTTGATAAGACTTTAAGTTTCATATAATATCAAAATAAATATATCGATAATGTTATCAAAGCCAAAAATACGTGTAAGTATTCTCAATCATGCAAAGTATTGTCATTGACTTAAAAAATATTTAAAAAAATTATTACTTAGTGCATTAACATTTTTTATCCACTGGCACTGGTGAGATATATTTTTTAAAAGCTCTGTCAATTTTTGGATATAAACTAATATTATTTTAAACTGTTTATAACGAATTTGTTGAAAACAAGAATGGTTGAACTACATGTATTGGATATATGGAATCGATGGGGTATGCAGTTGAAGTGGTAGGTTTATATTTGATAAAATTTAATAGCAGCTTTTAAAGTTTCTTGCACTTTGTTTACATATTGACCTCTTTCAGTGTTTGTAAACACGGGCACCTGGCAGTTTCGGGACCCAAAACATTGAGCACGTGGCGCGATTTGGCCTTATAATTGTACAGAAACCGACCCAGAAGTCTGACTTTTGAGGTGTATTCTCTGTAAGAAATACTCATCCATGTTATCCCAAACCGTGGTGTATCAATGCATGAAGTCTATATCCATCTAAGCATTCTTTCTCAAATACTTGTCACAAATGGAATAATTTAGTTTAAATAACAGCCTTATCTGACCTGCCAGTGCGGCTTGTAGCTAGATTTATAACGCCGACGTACCGGGTATGAATATTACATTCGACGTTTGAAAAAATATAGTACTTTAATAGACTTGTATATCTTATGTCAAACGGAGTGTTTTATACATTGAAATTGTAGCAAAATATGGACTTTATCAATGGAATATATACGTGAAAGACATGTATATATCAAGAAGAACATATGCATCGTATATAGTTAGAAAGGACAAGCAACATTTATGGATTCAGTATTGACCAATCAATGACCAGTATTGGATTTGGTTCAGTACTACTGAGTGACCTCCATCTCACCCAGACATGATAGGACAACTCAAAATGTTGTGATGAGTAAAAACAAGTTAATTTTTTTCCTATTTATACTAAACACAGAGCTGCCATTATTAGCTAGAAAGAAAGTGTAAGGTACATAGATTAAGAATATCTACAAATTTGTGTCCCTTTGTTGAGTAGGTATCTTCTGTTGTTTACCCTGTACTTTATAAGTAGGTAAACAATGAAGGGGAAAGAAAGAATATGGCGACTGATTAGTCTCAGTTGGCTTCTACCTTCTACCATGTATGTGCCCCTGATTTTAATGTAAAATGAATTTGTTCGATTGTACAAAGAAAAGCTTAACAAGTATCTGTAAATATAATGTATACAACTGACCAAGAGTCCACTTGCAAAATTTGGATCAGGCAATAATCCAAACCACTGAAATTCCAATGTAAATTCTCACTCACAGCTTCTCACAAAACCCACACCCTACAGTGTCAAATTGTCAACCTAAAAAGCCCATGGGTATCTGGACAGTTATACACAGTATATGATTGACTCAAGTTTTTCAGAATTCTCTATTGTTTGTTGTAGTTTCCAGGCTGGAGCGAGTCAGTACACGGGCGACTATCCCTGGTCTGGGTATCGCGAGGTTGATCGCGGAGTCCAGTACAACCTCTCTGTGAGTGCATACAATACAACCTCTCTGTGAGTAGAGATAGAGAAAAGGCACCTCCTCACTGATAGAGGCAAACTTTTGCAATTTGTCAGCCTTATCTCCCAGGTGCCCAGCAATGTGGCACCTATTCACCAAGCACTTAATGCCTCTAATGTCAATATTTACAAGTCAATTAATTACAATATATTCATGAGTTGAGATGTTTAATCCCCCCCACCCTGCAGTTCCCGACGCTGCTGGGCTCACACGTGATTGGCTGGGAGGGCGTGTGGCGCGAGCTGAGTTGTCTCAACAACAGCACGGCCTTCAGTGTGCGGGAACATGGTGGACACAGCCTCAAGTCAGGACTACGGGTGAGTGGGTTATACCACAGTTAAATGAAAGCGCTAGACAGCCGAAAGGAATCTGTGAATTAATGTTATTCAAATAATGTGGATTTAAACGTTGAGGGTAGAAACAAACTGAGTTACTCAATGGCCATTTTTTTCGCCATCTTTTTTTTATACTATGAAGTAGGGAAGAAAGAATGGCCATTCATTAGTCTCAGTTGGTTTCTGCCCTCTACGATACATGTGCCCATGGTGTAAATGGATTGTCTCAGAATTAGTCAAACATTCCATATAAAAAGGAACTCCAATGAATCTATTTACAGAATTCAATAGCTACCTTTAGGAACCTGTACCTGTCATGTTGTTGAGACTTTCGTTGTTATCCCAACAACTTCATCGGGCCGGATGAAGTTGTTGGGATAACAGCAAAAGTCTCGCCAACATGGCAAGTACATGGTTCCTTTAGCTAATTCTGTATGAAGGATCCCAGGATGCTACAAGTTTACATTTGTCGGTCCAATGGACGTGTTTGCTGTTTGCAGCACACCCTGACGGTGGACACGCGCGACTCTGCAGTGCTGCCCTCGACGGGGCACCTGCTGCGCCTCACACAGGAGATCGCAGGCCTCGGCGGGGACGTCAACTTCCTCAAGGTCGAGAAGGAACTCCAGCTCAACAAGCAGCTACCGCTGGACAGCGTACGTCTTGTTGTTATATGTAATTGTAGCAAATTTGTATTCATTTCTTTTACGACTGTTCGATATTGTTAAAAAACCCGTCATATATTAAATGATGTATAATAAGTTGATTTTTACATTTATAATTATTTTCATATTTATCATGAACAGCTAGTTGTTAATGACCTATTTACTATAGATGATTTAGTATTTGATTTGTTAATGATGATTTTTCACATATCAGTTAAAGACATTTTTTTTTAAATCAATAACTTTTTATGGCGCTGATTCTCATTTCTGGCATTGACCCATTGGCAGGTGCTGCAGGTGTCCCTGGCAGGTGGCATGATGAAGCCGATCCGGCCCGGATCCGAGCTCAAACTGCCCGACCGCTTCTTCATCGGAGGTCCGCTGACGCTGAGAGGCTTCAACATCAAGGGGGCGGGACCACACAGCGACGGTAAGACAGCCCGATGAGCAGGCGGGCGGAGAAAAAATACAGTAGAGCCTCTCTATTAGGCCCACTTATGGGACCAGTGGTCTCAATAGAGGTGGTCTCTACACTGGTTCATTTTGGTAGCTTTATGAAGGGTTGGGATTGTGAAAAGTGGTCTTATTGTAGAGGTGGGCTCAATAGAGAGGTGGTCTTAATTGGAGGTCTACTGTATTGTCTAAATCTCGGTGTAAATCTTGTTTGAAAAACAAGATCAAGTATTTTTGAGTTCATAGACTATGAGATTCACGTGTTCAGGCCATCCGGGCTGCCTATAAACTTTTTTCTATAATTTATAAAATTTGCTTTGTTTACAATGTTGAGCTAAACCTATTCAAGCCGCCATCTTGGCCATGGACTTTGGCCCACTTTGAAGAACGTTGTGGCTATTTTTTATTTGTCAACATAATACACAGAAACTTAAAAACCATTTTGGCTATTGGATAAGGCTAAGGCTGTACAGTAGAAACTGAAGCGATAATAGTACAATGTACGAGACAGCCAACTACAACGTTGAAGAAAACCAACTGATACACATGCACAATGGGATTGAATAAAAATGAAACTAGAATGCCGAGAACATTATTCCGATAATGTGGTTTTTAAACATTTTACATTAATATTCTAAAATTTATTGAATGTTTACATTGATGTCAAATGCATTATATTTTATTGTCAAAATTTCTATGATGTCTGATTGAAAAAAAAAGTCTAAAATCACATTACAGGGCTGCCAAGTAGTACAGATATGCCGGGTATTAATACAGATTTCCGACCCAAAATACCCAAATACTAATTCTACCTTCTAAATACAGATTTCCCCACTTTGTGTATTTAACATTAATAATTACTTTTTATGAAGTAAAAGCACAGGAACTGCATCCCAACATAGATTTTGTGCTTATGATTGGTGTTAAAAGCCTTGAATATTATTGGTTACATTACACCAGAAATACATACATATCAGTTCTGCGCTTATGGATTTCTTTTTACACCCAGTATTTTTGTAAACTGTTTGCCGTTCCACCACAGAATACCCCTAAAATACTAATTTGGGGCATCCTGAGTACAGAAATGGCTATTGAGGGGTTGGCAGCCATGACATTATCAGAATAACATTCTCGGCATTGTAGTTTCATTATCATTCAATTACATTCCACAGTCGTCCAAAGCTTTACAAGCTTCCCCGAAAAATTTCCCTGTATGATTGCTGCTGGCAGGTTGTGCAATGGGTGCTGACACCTACTGGCTGGCGGCCGCGCATCTCTACACGCCCCTCCCGTTCCGCCCGGGTCGCGGCGGATTCGGCGACCTCTTCAGAACGCACTTGTTCGTCAACGCGGGAAACCTCACCAACATAGACACGTGTGAGTATCTTAACACGTCCAACTTGAATATTCAACGTATTTGACCAGTTTGACCACTAATGTGTTTCCCTTTCTAGGACTGCAACGATACACTGATGCATCGCTGAATCACGATTTATTTACTCACGATTAAAGTATCGATATGATAGTCTATATCGTGATACTTTCACGATATAACTGTTAAATGAATTTATATGCAAAATATTGCATAATTCAAGATAAATCTTTGTCTTTTCCCATGAGTATGGGCACCGCCATCGTTGCTGTATTGCGAACTGCGTTACTAACAAAATGTTATCAATTGAATGGCGAACGGCGCTCCGCTATTTCAGTATAGATTTACTAGTCGTAACGTACAGCGTGTACAGACTGTTGTGGGTTTTGACGTGTTTTTTGTTATCGTGATGTGTATCGTATCGCCAACAAAGTATCGTGATGTGTATTGTATCGGTGCTCAAGCGTATCGTTACAGGCCTATCCCTTTCCTTAAGTGATCACTGGAAGGGGTTGCTGGTCCAACTGGTAGGCTGGTCCAGTGGTCGCACTTTTCTGCTCACAGTCAACTGACAACTAGTGCTTCTCTAAAAGCCTCGCCATTCTTAAAATTTCATCTGACCACCATTGTTCAATTTGTTATTAAAAGCAGTTGAATGTCGAACTTGAGCAGATGAATATTGATCTCTAACGTGTTTCGCTGACCATAGCTGACCACTGGAAGGCGTCGCTGATCCACCTGGCCCAGACGCTGCGTGTGGCGTACGGAGCCGGCGTGGTGATGAAGCTGGGGGGCGTCGCCCGCCTCGAGGTCAACTACTGTGTGCCCGTCGTCGTGCAGCAGGGAGACAGGTGAGGCTATTATAGGTGGTTTCAGGGGACAGGTGAGGCTATAGGTGGTTTCAGGGGACAGGTGATAGTCTATAGGTGGTTTCAGGAGAAAGGTGAGTCTATAGGTGGTTTCAGGGGACAGGTGAGGCTATTATAGGTGGTTTCAGGGGACAGGTGAGGCTAAAAGTGGTTTTTTTTTTTAAAAGTGAGGCTATAGTTGGTTTCAGGGGACAGGTGAGGCTAGAGGTGGTTTCAGGAGACAGGTGAGGCTAGAGGTGGTTTCAGGGGACAGGTGAGTCTATAGGTGGTTTCAGGAGACAGGTGAGGCTATAGGTGGTTTCAGGGGACAGGTGAGGTTATAGGTGGTTTCAGGAGACAGGTGAGGTTAGAGGTGGTTTCAGGAGACAGCTGGGTAGATAATCTGTAGTGGGGTTCCCAAAAGGGTTCCCGGTCAATCAATCAAATCTTCTTTTTTTTTAAGTAGGCGTAGGCCCTATTTATTCCTTATTTTGAGGGTGTAACCAGGCTCTCAAACGTCCTCTCCAAGCCTTTCTTTCATTAAGATCTATCAGACCCATGGCCAAACTTGCTCAATCTTTCTGTACGGATGCACCTTAATGTACAATGGGGTTAGGTCAGCAGCCATTTTGAATCGAATTGTCAGAATTTAGAAAAATCATATTTATAATATAAATATTTAATATATATATAATACATGTTTAATATAACATTTAAAAAATATATTATTTTCTGTTTCAGCTTATGTAAAGGGTTGCAGTTTGGAGTTGGAATATCGTTCTTGTGATGGAAAAACGACAGAAACTTTGAAGTGGATAATAGACCTAGATGGTGTGTCACAGTGTGAATGCTTGTTTTATGGGTGGTTTTAAATATGGCTGAGGCAAAAACGTAATCAACCCACTGTGCCGGACAGAGGTCCTGATTGTTTACTGTATGCATACTGTAAAACTAGAAATTTTTCAAACAGGAATAAAATTGTTAATTTTTAACTAAAATCGGCAAATTTTATTGTGTGAATGTTTGATTTCAGTCACTAACTAGTTATAAATCATAAAAGTTAAATAGCTGCAAAACAATTTATAGTTCAAAATCAGTAGTTTTTACAGTAATGCAAATTGTTTCAAATTGTTATTGCCCATGATGGGCGAAGGGACATAAAACAACATGGACAGCCATATTTATGAACAAGTGATAATGAATATCATTTAAATAAAACATGTTATTTTATTTGCGGTATGTTCTTTGTTTTTGCCAAGTAGGTAATGCCAGTATGCAAGTACATTAAGTGTGCATTTGTTGATTGATGTCAGTGGATTAGGAATTTTTACATTCAATAATTGTTAAGAATTCAATATATGACTGTTGTGTGTTTTAACCATGTTTTTGATGCCCGGGTGCCGTGAAATGCAAACCCAACATGTTGTAATGTGTTTCCCCGTGATATTTCTGAATATCGGTCATTGCAAAAAAGGCAGAGTTCAAAAAGTGAATGATGCAAATTGTGCAAATTTTCGTTTTGTCACCATGTACTAGGTTGGAAATTGAGTTTTAATAAATTAAGAATGAATAAGTTTCTATTGACAAAACTTAAATATTTTACTTATGAATATTAACAAAATTTGGTACCACAGCAGTCATCATGGTATGACGGGGTGTTGATGTTGAAAAAAAACCCATTTAATTAGCTCAAAAATAAATTTTTTATTATTTTCACGGACTGGGGTATCACGGTAACCCGGGTTACTACGTGGTGCATCATATGAAGAAATTCATGCGACTTTTGCCAGGTGTATTCTTCATATGCAAATTTAAAATTAATATTGGAAATTCACAAGTGCAGTGAAGAATGATGGTAGGTAGAGATTTGGAAAATATTGCTAATTTATGTGATATGTAAAATAAAAGTAATAAAATTGACTTTTTTGAAAGGAGTTTTCATTATTTGTACCATTAGTTTTGATAAATATAGTTTATTAAAATCATCTCCAGTATAAAATTTGTATGTACAATTATATACAATATATTTATACAAAGATAATATACAAAATAATAGTAATAACAGGTATAATAGTTCAACTGTTTTCTTATCAGTATAAATGTACTATTTCCATATGCAGTGACCACTGAAATTATTGACAAATCACATTTTGAAAAATTTACAATGAACCTTTTACTCGATCATACGAAATATCTGCAAAATGAAGCATTTTATAGTTTAAAAATGTACCAAGATAATCAATTTCTTAATATTTCATCATTTATAATAGAATTTTATAAAAATACAAAAACCAAGCCAACATCAGAAAACATATTTCAACAATTTTTAATAAAATTAATGTTACACTGCTGTGACAATATTTTGTATTTGAACAGTGATCATTAGAAATTTTAGTAATTTTTAATCTATCACACCTCATTGTATTCATAACCCATTCTTCACTTTCATATATTCAACCATTCAATTCATCTGCACATATTACGTTAAATTTCACAGAAATTTTTAATTTAGCACATAAATGCAGCGGACTACCAGTCATACAATTTCAAACTTTGGTGGGAAAAAAAAATTACACTGACAATTAATTCCAAATGTTTATGTTAAAATTAAATATCTTCAATATTATTGAACTTCATTTTTAAAAAAAATATATCTGTTTTTCATCCACATTCATAACCTTTTGTGTTGCACAGTATGAATGACAGGTGTCAGCACCGTAAAACATTTTACATATGAAAAAAATCATCCCAAAGCCTCAGTTGAAGCACTATTAAGGAAGACGTCTAGCAAAATAAGACTTACTATGGGCTTGTCTCAAAATTAGTGATGTTATGGATGCAAATAGAAATCCTATGAATTATTCTTATATCTATTACTTTGAAGTACTCTTAAGAAAGTCTAAGGTTCCGCAGACACCCTGAGGCAGTCCTGATATAGATTTTGCACTGTACGTTGTCTACACTGCTGCCACCTATCACCACTAACATTCATCCGCCATAAAAACGTCCAATCACGCAGCTCCAACCAGCCTAGCAACCACCATAGCGACAGTTGCCATGGTGACCAGAGCGCCGGGATGACTCTGGAGCCCGCGCGGTGCACTGTTACACCCGTTCCAGTCGTTGCAGAAGCAGTACTGGATGGAGTTGTCGAAGCGCCAGTAGGGGTCGTTGTTGCGGGCAGGCTCGCAGTAACTGAAATTTGCAGAATGACGGGTATACGCCAAAAGAATTAATTTTGTTTTACTTGTTTGGGGGGTATCTTGTTAAAATAAATGCTTCTTTTTTTCCAATTAACATCTTACTCACTAATTTTATTTCTGACAAATAGCACACTGAAACACAATTTTCAAAGGGATATTACACATTGATTGGTTCTTATATCCGCATTATTACAACAACAGTTTGTTTATCATGGTGATAGCATTTGCTATTTAATGCTTGCTCTTGAACTGATTGAAAAATATACTTGTGAATTATTTGCAGATTACATGAGAAGTTTGTGTGTGATACACAATATTGATCAGGACAGTCGGGATTTTCTGCCGATGTTCTGTATATTGTGGTGTGTGGGTGTGAGTGTATACTTACCCGTGCCTCTGGACAGTGGGGATTTTCCGCCGGTGCTCGGTGTGTTTCATCAGTGTCATGAGGCACTCCCGTGTGATGTGCTGCTCACCTACACATATACAAAGCTCAGATCATCAATCAATCAAATTCTAAATTTATTCAACCAGGCCCTAATTATTCCTCCTCATTCAGAGATTGCCTGGCTGTCCTGTCTACTAGATCTCAACCGCCCTCTCCATGCCTTTCAGTCATTAGGATCGATCAGGCCCAGCCTAAATTTGCCCGATCTTTCTGCACGACTGCATTCCAATTCTATTTTGGTCTTCCCTTGCCTTTCTTTCCTACTATTACAAGTTTTCTTACTTTACTAATCCAGCCAGACCTGTGTTCAACATGAACTAGCCATCTCATTCTCCCTTTACGAAGCCCACTATCGATATCTGTGATGCACAATTTCTCCAAAAGGCTCTCTGAACTGGTATCATCATTAGGCTTCACACCACATATAAAGCTCATATCACATTGTTGGTTTACGGGAATCTCACTTTACAGTGTGCACACATCCAGTGTTACAATATCTCCCAATGGGGAAAATTGTACCCTCCAACGGGAAGAAATTTACACTGTACATACATCCCTTTCAAATGGAAGAAGTTTGTAGGATTAGGATTGCATCGTAATCAGAACGAATAGCAGTTTTTCTTACTTGGGCTAGTATGGGCATATGTTTGACATGACTGAACCTAAATTATGCTGACGTTCTGATTGGCTGGGGCCTTTGAAAAATGATCCATGAAAAATGGCATCTGTGGATGAGGGGTTATTTTTAAGAACTCGTGAATTAAATAATAAGCCCGAAATAGATGAGAATGGAAATGCGGTTTGTTGCCTTGCATAAGACTAACACGCCAGTATACCCCGGTATTCGCCGGGCGCATTGCAAAAAAATGTTCGCGGTTCACACATGTTGGCATTTATCGTTTGAAAAGAGCGATAAACGAAAAAAAAATGCATGAACCGCAAAAAAATTTGAGGGTGCATGTATTAGAAATCTCTTGTGTGTTTGCTTTTGGTTGAAATTTGTTTTTTGTAAACACACTGTGCGCTTATCAAAATAAATACGGTATCTACATTTCCATACACATTGAATAAACCTGATGTTGTTAACGTACACTCAGTTAAGATAAAAACTTGCACTTACCATCCTTGTTTTCGATGACCTTGACACAGAAGTTCTCCCCGGCCCCTTGGCCCGGATCCGGACACCTCCACCAGTCCTGGAGCCGGATGTTGAGCTCCTTCCCACAGCCAGGCTGGGTGCTATGGCAACGGTAACACTGCAGGCTCACAGCTGCAACGATAAATGTCATTGTTAAATCGTAGTTATGTCAGCCTTTCGTCTCTTCATAAATATTATGACGAATCTTGAGATCACTTGAGGACAGTTAGATCAATTGCTATGGTAGTCTGCAGGCTCACGGCTGCAACTACCGATATATAACAAATGCAAATCATATATGCCTCATGTTATCTTTACACAGATATTTAAATGGTTGCTTATAACTGGTATTGAAATTTGTTGAAAAAAAAATCTTTGAAAGTGACTGTTGTTTTTGGTCAGTGGCCTTGATGTGTTTTCCAGTCGCAATTCACTGTTAACATGTTCTAGCGACTTAACATTCACACCAGGTCATTGGCATCCTCATTGCACTATATCTTTCTCAACTCCCTGAGGAGCATACAGTACATCGCAACTGTATCATAGATGTGCTTATCACTCACATTAGCATATACCTGCCTGACCTGTACGTATTTATCATGTAGGTACCATGGAGCACTTTGCAGCCTGTTAGAGATGAGTTTGCTCACCACCCACTAGGAGCTCTAACAGTGAGCCAGTATTTAATATCTTGGATTAAAAAATGAAACTTGTCCGAAAAGGAAAAATTAATTTTATGAACACCAAAACTGAACACTTTAAGCATGGGAATGATGTGATATTTTTCTTCAGTGGTCGAAAATATAGTAGTGAAAAGTATGTTCTACAAAACAAACAATTGAACGAATAACAAATTATATTTAGAATGTGTTTAGTGTTGCGTTAGTAAAATGAATTAAAAAGGTTAATCAAAATACACGTATGGCCCATGCACAACTTTATAACATGTTGTCTCAGGAATGTTGTAGAATTTCAATAGTTTAGAGAATGTAAAAAAATAAATCCTTTTAAATTTTAATTGACCCTTTTTATTTCAATGTTGTTTGTAAATTGATATTGGATGTGGTGAAAACACAATATTGAGAGTTGACAGTTTGTGATCTTAATTAAATTAGCCATACATAAAACAGTGTCCAACTGCTTTGATATATTCTGATGCTGTGTCACAAAGACTTCAATTTATTTTCTGACAGACAAAATTTTACTATTATGAATGTCAACAGAACCAATAGAACAGGTATGAATTAATGAACCCCATTTAAAAGTTAGCAGTTTAGTTAATTTCCCTCTATAAAATACCATGAGACATTTAATTATTTATACTGTGAGACTTATATCATCAAATGAAGTTACCTGATTGAATAATAGCCGACAGAATAGTCACAAACGTTATAATTTCAGTCCACATTTTGACACAGGTGAGAAAACACAAATAAGGAAATGAGAAATACCTGCTGATCAAACCGAGGCTGACCTCATGAATATTCATAATGCGCTCTTTCCATAAAAGGCCAACTGATTTACCATATATCTGTTTGCATGTTTTAATGTAGTTCATGAATATCACAAAATAATTGCCATAAATATTTGAAATGTATATTTAAATATTGAGTAATCAGTACCAAATAAAGCAAACTATGATCTTAGAAATGTCGTGTTGACAGAAATATAATCAACATAGTTATTAAAGCAAATTAAAAGAAGTAGATACTTTTGTAATAAAGAAAAAGTTCATTGGAAGCATTTCATGTTTGTTTTAAATTAATTATTACATGTCAATCTTTTTTTTTTCTTTGATTCAGTTATCAAAAGAGTAATAATGGAACAGAAGTGATAGCATATAAATTTTGAAGACATTTTTAATAGTTAGGGATCGGCAAATAGACTGCACTTCAGCTCATTGAAGTTAAAATTTCAATGAAGCTTGTCCAAACGGAAAAAAGTATTTTATGAACATCAAAATCTAACACTTTAAACATGGGATATTTTTCTTCAGTGATTGGGAAAATGGTAGCATAAAGTATGCTCTACAAAACAAACGATTGAGACAATAACAAAATATATTTAGAATGTATTTATTCATAATAGATTTTTTTTTTGAGAATCCAGATTATCTTTTAAAATAAACTACTGCTTTCCCCTTCCTGTACAATAATGATTGATCCGCCATAGTAACTTAAAAAAGAAAACTAGCCACAAACTACCATGCTGTTGTTTCAATAAAGTTTCAAAATCACATAAAAAAACAATCATGCCTTGATATATTAGAATTGATTAACGTGAGTGTAAGTATTGACATGAGACTTGAAGAATCCTTTACCGTAAATAAATTAATTATTCACAATTGAGACAAAAGATGTATTAACATTAAAGGTTCTGGCTTCTAATACATTTAAATAACCGAGTGTAGGTTAGTGACATTAGGCATATACATAATTTATACATTTTAGTAACTCTGTTTGAATAATGGTCGAAACTTGACATTTTGCCAAGGCAGTTGCTTGTCTTCCCAACTGTTCAGATACAGGCTGCAGAAACATGAACATGCTCCTTATGAAGCCGGGCAGATGTCTCCGTGAAACATCAAGTTTTGACAAATAGTAAAGCATTAGAGGAACTAAAATTTATATATTATATTTAAATAATTAGTCCTGTGGTTGTAACAAATGGTGCTGTCTAAAACCACTATAAGGATCACAATTGACATTTGTCATCATAATACTGGTCAATGACCAATCTTATATTCTAATAATTGAATGTACAAACCGTAACAATCAGCCTAAAAAATTATTTCAAAATGAAACCAATAACTCATTGAGACATTAAGAACCATAAATCATATTTCGGATCCTCATCTGCTCAAGTTATACACACATACTATTTCTCATGTAAATCTACTTTTGAACTAATTACTTGAAAAGTGATGAAAACTTTACTGCAAGACCTTCAAAGCTCTCTGCAAGACCTTCAAATAATTAGGTCAAAGATAGGTTCACAAAAAGCAAGAAAATTAACCATAAATCAATCATTAGTCGTCTGGATCAGCATCAACAAAAGTGTCTAGCATAAATTCTGCATTTGCACTGTCATTATCACCCTTTTCACCTTTCTCACTAATCTCAGCATCGGAACAGTCTCATCAACATTCGCTTCTGCCCGCACACTTTTACGTTTAGAAATAGATAATGATTCTGAATCTTCCACACTCTCATTTAACTTGCGTTTGTTTGCTGCGTTAACAGAATTCACAGTTGTTTCATTTTGTGTGAGAGATTCTTTGGTTAAACTGGTTGATTCACCAGAATTGGATGTAGCCTCATCACAAGTTGAAGCATGATTATTCGAGACTCCACTATGTGATTGTCCGTTTCTTGATTTATTATTGTTGCTAACATTCTCATCAACTACAGAATAATCCTCTTTTGCATGTGAAACATCACCATCTTCGGATATTGGTTTTTCCATTTGGGAACTCTCACACACACTTTTATGGGGGGAGTTATTCATCGCTTGAGAGTTACCAGGTTTTGACCTCTGATCAGAGGACGACAAAGGACTTTCCTTTTCTCTTACGTCTCGTAAAACTGAACCACTAGGACTTTCCTCTTCAACATCCATCTTATTAGATTCAACTGCATTATCATCGCTATCATCCCTTTTTCCAATCGTCATTTTTGAAGTACCAGCGCCATAAGCAAGAATACCCAGGTCTTCAATCCGTTTACTTTCTGCAATGACAGCATTTTTACACTCGCCAACATTGAAGCTAGGAGCGCGCGAGTGGAAAATTGATTGACACACCAACGAGGCCTCATCACATGTTTTTGCAACTTCCGCATTCCCATCTTGACGTCCCCGCGAGAAAATCACAAATGCAGCATTATTTGGCACATACCACTGGGGATGAGGAGATAATATCATTGCCAATAACAATTTATACAAGGCACGTCTGCACCGCCAATGGCCATACGGAATACTATTCTCATCGTGAAGCTGAACTTTCAGCAGTATCTTTATGACTGTGTCAATCAACACTTTGTAATGCATGGTTTTAATGAAGCAGCCTGACGATTTCACGATTTTTGTTAAAACTTCCACAACAGCTTCACAAGTTTTCCATTCTGCCGTAAGATCAACCTTTCTTTGAGATGTGAAGAAGTTTGTGTCATTAACAATTCCTTTCCTCTTTTGTTTTTTACTCATTCGGCTGGACGTATAATCATTAGGGTTTTTCACATTTGTCGAACTTATTTTAACGACTGACGGCGTAATTTCTTTTGCAGCTGCTTTTATCACCTCATCAGAAACACTTTCAATGTTGGTTGCAGCTCCATTCTTTGACAGCCATACAGACAGTGTGCTATACACAGCCAATCGCAATCCTGCATAAGATTCTTCATTAGAAAATTCCATAACCCACAAAATAGTCTGCTTGAACAGTTGGTTGACAACATCCGACATCGGCAGAAGATATCCTCCAATACATTCAATCAAACTGCCTAACAGATTGAACGCTGAAATGTGAACAAATGGGATGACCGTGGCAAGTTGTATCCTGTCATTTGTGGGTTTTGCGAGTAAGAATTTCGGATTGACACTTAGACTTCTACAAAGAAGATGCAATATTTGGTCCAGTGGAATTTCGATGGGTGCTGGAAATTCGTGGTCAAGAATATTTCGTAGAGTGTTGACCATCAGTGAGAATCGTTTCTGTAGATGTTTGTAATGATGCTCATCGTCAGTAATTGATCCAAAGCTTATTACATCTTCTTTGTTGTACGAAACATTACTTTCGTCAACTTCAACTTCTCCATAAAGTTCATCTAGAATTTGACTTAAAGTTGCCAATACTTTAGTCGTATACACAACCCACGACTCAGAGTGCTTTAGACTTTTATTTCCTTTGTTACCACACTGCGCCAAGTACGGATACAAACGTGACGCACAATTAACAATATTTACGTCTTCGCTGCTGGTAATGGATTTTATCACTACAGCTTCCATCTTTTTGCGGAACGGTCCACATGGACCTGAGAATAACTTCATGCACACTTTCATGCAATCTAAAGCTGCAGTTTTCCATTCTGATTTTGCTTCTAGAAGGGAGATTATTAGAGGTGGCACAATGTCAATGGAGAACTCTCTCATCAGTTCCGGGAAGGCAGACGACTGATGCAGAACTTCTATCATCGTGTAACACACAGTATGCTTAATTCTACCTCCATCATAAGACTGTAAGGCTTGGAGCAGCAATTTACTCCACGTGGATGCATTATTTTGAAATACACTTGTTTTGCATTGCTGTACTAATTCATATAGGAGTTGACATGCTGACAATCTGGTTCTAGAGGAGTTCAGCCCGGCATTGCACAGTCCAATAATTTCTTTGACTTTGTCAGATTCATCCTGAAGTAGTTTGGACTCTCGTAATATGTCCACTACCAACGGGTCAGACAAATTAGATCTTAAAGTTTCTAAACATGTAGAAAGCATGTGCTCCATTTTATCGCTCAAGTTTCCGTATTATGATGTTAGCCTCAATCCAATAGTTTGAAATTTCTAGTAACATAGATATTTATAAAAATGATTGAAAACCGAGCAGCTTTGATTAAGGATGACTAATCATAACGCAAACAGCAACTGTCCTGTGCGTGTATGTTGGGAAAGTCCACAGCTGATAACCACTGAAACCACAAGAATCACCTGTTGCGCATCTGGATCAAAGTTCAAAAATAAGTTCATCAAGGGTTCAACCTGTAATATTTATAACAGAAAAATGGCTTGCTTCTATGATTTAACTCTTGTAGAGTACCCATTTGAATCCACTCTTCCATGTAAAATGTGATGCACTATGTATTTGAGTGGCATATCTATGATCCTAATATTTGAAGCCACTGCCACCGGAAATGATTTTGAAAGGCGCGACATTCTGGACCGACATTCTGTGTAAAAGAATGACAGACAAACAAGTAAAGATTTTGACGATTTTGGCTCAGAATGAAGCCATTTTATCGAAAGATTTGGTCAAGCTTGGAGATGGTTTGACCAAAAAGGAGATCAACAGCATTTTATATGATTGTCAGAAAAGAAAATTGACAGAACAACTTTGCCCAGCACCTCCAAAGTGGGCGATAACAGAAGATGGGAGAACTTGGCTGAACGAATGGCCCTTCATATAAGTCAAGTCAAGTAAGCATTTTATCAGAAATGTCTGTATGCAACAAATAGACATAAGATTTTCTACAGAATGCATCACTTTAATGCTTCATTGAAAAGAAAATCAGTGGGCATGCTTCATATCATTTCAATAAGTAGAAACCATCAGAATGCTGGCCCCTTCTTCATTGAAAAAAACTGAAAAAAAAATAGAGGGCATGCATCCAATAGCAGACCCTCACCCGCATTGGTTGAAGTCTTGAAGACTCAATTAGGTTTTTAAAAAACCACTCCCCATTGACACCAGCTGCCGAATAAAAAGGTGTGCCATCATCATGAATATAGACATATGCATGCAATTTTCATCCTGTCCTATACAGGTTTAGTCTTTTTATGTATAGTTTTGTATCCAATATTTCTAAGGTAGCATTTGGATTTAAAATACTGCCAAAACTATCCATGTAGGTTCTACCGTTAATCAACCAGGATTATTTATTGTTTTCAGACTTGTCTGGTAAGGGACCTGCAAGGGGCAGTGTTTTCAGACGAGAAGGTTCGGCGGATGCTGCAAGAAATCCCATTCCAGAGTCAACAGTCCCAGTTGTCGATATCAGAGCTCATCATGGATCTGGTGATAGCTCAAAGGCATCGGTGACTACAGAAGCAAGGAAAAGGCATGGATCTGGTGCTTCATCTGGTAGATCCACCCCCATGGATTCTAGGCAGAGGCATGGATCTGGGCATAGTTCCAGTGTAGCAGACGAGTCTGATGATTCGTTTGATTTGGGTGCAGTTGGTGGCACCAAAAGTCCCCTCAGCCAGGGAGATATGAGTGAAAAGATCATACTTGCATTAAGTAATGCGAAATGTAGAACCAGTGTGGAGATTGCACGAATGCTAGACGTTTCGAAACGAGAAGTTAACAGTACTATTTATCAAATGGAAAAACTCAACCTTGTTGAAAATAGTGGAAATGAAAGTAGTGGAAATCAAAATCGACCTCTCTGGAGCTTGTCAGAGAGAGGAAGGTCACAGTCACAAATGAATTCAGAAAACGCAGATAGGAGTGGAGAAGGGGCAATGGTACGATCCCCAAGTGAAACAGGCATCAAGTTGAAAGACTTTGAAAACCTTGAAATATTGGGGAAAGGAGCCTTTGGCACCGTGTTTAAGGGGAAGCATAAAATCGATGAGAAGTTTTATGCCATTAAAGAAGTTCACATTAGACCAAAGTATTATGAAGATACAAAAAAAGAAGTGAAAGTACTGGCAGACCTCCATCACCTGCACGTTGTTCGTTACCACACTTGTTGGATGGATGACGTGAATGATTCGCAAGCTCCAAGGTCTTCTACATCATCAAATGATTCAGAGCAAAGCATGTCTGAAGAACAAGCAAAGCCACCTGCTGCTACCTTGTTCCAAGAAAGTGATTCAGATGGAATAGCATTTGAATCAAGTGACAATACAAGCAGGCCTTCACCTAAGAAATCAGGTGTTCCAGTTCAGGTTGCATCACAAAGTAATAGTCGTTCATCATTGTCGGCCTCATCTTCTGTAAGTTCGATACCAGCCCCTGTGATATCAGCTCCAGCCATACCACGCACTCTATACATCAAGATGGAATTGTGCGAACAAGGAACACTGCTAGATGTTATAAAGAAAGATTTGCATAAAGACCAGAAAAGAGCTTGGGCAATTCTCAAAGACATAGCTGATGGTTTGGACTATGTCCACAAGAAAAATGTAATTCATCGAGATATAAAAGCTGAAAACGTCTTCATGACAATCGATGGACATGCAAAAATTGGCGATTTTGGACTGTCTGCCCAAATTATTACACCAACACCTGGAGAAGTACATGAAGAAGCGAATTTATCGTCACATGTTGGCACGCCAACATATCAAGCACCTGAAATGAAATCGAAAAACTACAACAGTAAAGTTGATATGTACAGTCTTGGACTGACATTTTTTGAAATGCTGTACAGGCATTTAGAGCCAGGAATGGAACGAGCAAACATATTCAAAGATTTGAAGCAGCAGGTTCCGCAATTTCCCAACGACTTTAACCTTGGAAATAATGAAAAGGCAATTGAAATTTTACGAAAGCTTTTGGAGCATAACCCTACAGAGCGATTTTCTGCTGAACAGGTTCTTTGTTCTCCCCAGATGATGTTCATGACGGTTGATCTGACTGTGACAGGCTCTTGTCCAGTTTCACGTGCTGCTGGAGTCCAGAGAACATTGTCCCTGTAAGAAAGAGCAATAATTAAAACAATTGCCAAGTTGCAATGCCAATCATTTCTAAAACATTTGATATTTTTAGAAAAAAACATTATGATATTTGTAGAAAATTTGTATAAAAATGCAACAAAATGTGTATGAATTCCTGTGGAGACGACATCTTGCCACAATTGAAGTCTTCTGCTATTCTGAGTGAAACTCATTTAGCTTCATTTGTTGAGTGCTGCCATGTTCTTAATCGTAATGATATTACTTCAAAGTGAATCACTATATTTGAATTTGAATTTATTTCATCTACACACGTTTATTTTTTTATGGATGCTTATGCATATTTCAAAGGTACCCTTTGCATTTAAAATTCAGCCAAAAACATCCAATGTACTACAAGTATATTCTAGGTTAAGTACATGTACACGTGTAATATAAATAGTATATTTTTTCTATGTATATTTTACATCATTGTATTATTATGTGTCTTTCTGTGATCTATTTTAAGGCAGGCTGCGATATTTGAAATAAAGCTATTTTTATTATAGTATGTGCTTTTGCCATTGTTAATGTGAGTTCTAGTTACTTGGTATACAGCATATGGATTCATGTTACCTTGTCTTATCTTTCTCTTGCTGTTCACTTATTCCAAAAAAAAAAAACTTTTCATTGACATTTCTTTATTTTACATGTTTCAAGTCAACAGACTCCTTTTCAAATTTGTTAATGCTTACATTACCATGATAGTACTAAATAGACCACCATATACAAAATATTAAGAGCTATTCAGAAATATGACAACATTAAAAGTATCACTTTTGATTAAAATACAACAATACTAAAACTTGTACCATTTTCTTCATAAAGGATTATCAATTATGCATTAATATATTATATTACAATAAAACAACACTAATAGGTTACATATTACTATACTGTGCCATACTGCACCCATTATCCATATCAGAGCACTAATTTCCCTTACTCCTATTATAAATCTAATTCAAATTTAAATTTAATTCTAATTCCTCTAAAATGTCTGTAAACCCCACCCTTCTTATTGCTGGTTTATAGTGATCTAATTTAGAGTTCATTACTACATCTGCTTTCATTCCAAGTATTTCAACACCCTCCCGGACTTGTCTCTCTAATGGTTTTGCAAAATTTTTAACTATTTTGAATCCAAATTTGACCTCTTCCCCATCCCCATGTTTTTCAATAATGTGCTTTGCAAAAGCGTTTTTGTTTTTGCTCTGGACAGGGTTTTGTATATATATGCTCTTGATCCCTCATATGCTGGAAAATTGTAACAAGTATAGAGCATGCAGGCTTCTTTGCGGGTTCAAGATTTTAAACCCGCCGAGAGCCTGCAATGCATGTTTTTTTAATGTTTAAATACCGCACCCAAGCCCCCATTTAAAGTGACAATTAAACCCTCAGCCTTCAAATTCGCGGGTGCAGACCAGGGCCAGCGGGCTGGTCTGCGCATGGCTAAAAACTAACACTTTGAAATCAGCTGCTCAATATAATTTTTTGTGAACAAAACATTCTTTTGGATACCCATAGCTGTAGAATATTCAAAATTGAAAGGGCAAAATAAAATAGACACCTTATATTACAAAACCAAGGTTAAATGGACCTAAGAAGCTAACAAAAAAGAAAATCTTCATATACATATTCAAAAGCATATATACCAAATTAGTCGTTGTTGTTGTTTTGTTTTTCCTCTCAGTAATTTGATGTGTGTGACCGAGGACAATCATGCTCCTGCACGGCATTATAAAGACTATACAATGGACATCAGCACATATGTACCTAAGTTGCATAATATCACCCCCCCCCCCCCACATACGCACGCACGCACGCACGCACGCACACGCACGCACGCATTCCAATGCCACACACACACACACTGCACACACACACACACACACACACACACACACATTAAATCTGACTCACATTCCAATGCCCCACCCATTCCTACACTAAACACGTGACATCACACACTCTTCTGAGAATTCCATACTCCAGACTCACTCTAGCCACTATCTAAATGTGGACAGGAAATCCCACATCCGGGATCCTTCCTATATAAGCTGGCTAGCATGCAGACGATTTGTACTAGTACATTCTAAACAGGATGCAGGCACAAGCAGGTAGCGACAGTCTCTCCAAACTCGTGACCGACACAGTGAACCGGGTGTCGCAGAGTAAATGGTGTAAAACGATCTACTCAGGCTTACAGAATAAGAGAGAATATTGTTATCATTGGAGCTTGTGTACTCGTAGTTTCGTTGGTGGTTGTGATCAGCTGTTATGGTATCAATGATGTCTCCGCAGAAGATAGTAAGGTAAGTTATACATGCGAATTTACGTTGTTATTGTTTTCTGGTGTGTTTTTTGTTGTAAAATGTACTGCATTTATTTGTATTTCGACAGTTCATATTTCTAATTAATCCTTCCAAGGGTTTGTAACATAGAATAATATTATTCGTTAAGAAAATAGGAAAATCAATAAGAAAAATTAAAAGTAAAAAACAAACACAAAAAACACCACTACTTTGTAATAAAACAAGATCATATGGAAAACGAGCGGTGAAAATGTGATTCAGGAAAAAGAAGTTTTCCAAACAAAGATTAAAACTAGCTGGAAACTAAAATTAACTAAATGAAATTATATATTGAAAATGGGGGCTAGATCTATTAATCGCTGGTTGAAACCAAATGAAACCAGAAATATTACCCTCACTTTATTACGTGTCCGTGTGGATAGGGAGTTGGACTCGTCACCAGAAGGCCGTGGGTTCAACCCACTGCTGTGGCAGGTGGTTGGTGTTAAACAAACCCAGCCCTAACTCGGCACATACTGCTCTGTGGCACACATATAATGAGGTACCTGTATAATATTATCAAGGGTGACCGCTAGTGTGAGTGATTACCACAAATGTACACTGGGATTGGGCAGCTGTACCCAGCGAGTTGAGACCAGCAATACTTAAAGTAGAACCTCCAATTAAGACCACCTCTATAATGAGACCACCTCTATAATAAGACCGCTTTTCACGGTCCCAAACCTTCATAAAGCTACCAAAATGAACCTCTGTATAGAGACCACCTCTCTATTGAGACCACCTGTCACTGGGCCAAAAAGTCGTCCTAATAGAGAGGTTCTACTGTATACTCCGACGAGGGCGACAGTGATTTGGTATCACTGAGCGGTCGTATAACAACGTTATAACACGTGAATTCTACTTACGATTGCAGACGAGATCAAAGAGGAATGTTGACGGGTTTCTGTCTGAGAACAGTGGCGGCGGCAGGGGCGCTACGCAGAGTACGTACGTGAGATGGGGCCGTAAGACGTGTCCCGGAGACGCCACGCTCGTGTACGAAGGTCAGTGTCAGGGTCACGCTTTTGTGTGTGTGCGTGCGTGCGTGCGTGCGTGCGTCCATGCGTTGTTGCGTACGTGCGTTTTCTTCCTTATCTAATATGTTCTCTATAGTGTTTTTACGCAAGTTTCTCAGTCTCCCTCTTCTCACATGATTTCTTCTGTCCATCACTCCATATTACACAGATTTAAGCCTATAACACGTAGCCCTTTTTATATGCTCGATGCTTGATACATGCTTGTTTCCCATAACTGCCTATCCTCAGCCATCATGCAGCAACAGAAACGTATCAATTCGGGCCACGGCTACTAGGATCACCAGCCTTTATATTCTCGCGTGCTCTCCAGCTATACCATAAGAAACAAAGGCAACTGCATTAATTCTATTAATAATCAAACATCTTTTCAAAGCCACCTTCAATGAAAAAGAATACCAAATCCATTGATGCAGTTGCCTTATGATAAGAAATGATAGTTGGGTTTCATATCATTAAAAAAAAACTATTAGACCAGAACGCCCTATCCTCCCCATAGGCAAATGCAAGGGTGGGATCAAAATACTTCATTTTCATAGGATTTTTCGCATGTCCGCCGTCACGCGTACGAAACCCATGCGTAAACACCCTTAAGCGCCCCCCTCCAACACTTTTTTTCTTAAAACCTGGATCTGCCTGCTCCAGGCGTGGCTGGCGGGCAGCACTACACGCACTCTGGCGGCGGCTCCACGTACCTGTGCCTGCCGCGCGAGCCGCTGTACGGGGCGCCCGCCTCCTACACGGACGCGGCCGAGGACAACGGCGGGCTGGTGTACGGCGCCGAGTACGAGATGGTGAATGCAGCCGACAACTTCCCCTTCTCACACACCAACGCACAAGGTGGGGGTCCATTGCTTGCCTGCATGTGTTGTTTGTCGTTTGTATTGTTCTTTTTGTTTGTTTTGTTGGTTGGTTCTTGTGTTAATTACCACGTTCCCAGACCGCCCTGTCTGTTGGGACCAGATGTGGTCTAGAGTAAAGATAGGCTTGTTACAGTAGCTGGTTTGTTCTGAAGTGTTGGTGTTGCAGCCTGTTTGTTTTGTAAAGCAGGATCAGAAACCAATCAGCCATATGTACTCAACACAGTCAATCAAGGCCTCGTTGAGGCTTTTGTTGTTTTTGTTTGTTGTTGTTGTTGTTTTTTTTTTTTGTGTGCCCCCACCCCCCCAATCATCTAACAACAACAACCACCCCATTCCACACGCATTTCTCAGCAGCTCTCACTAGATAATCCAAAGCAACAACACTTGAACAACAATCATGGCCGAACTTTCGCCGTTAAGACAAAGTGTGTGACTTTCACGTTGCCCTTCCTCCTCCCGCAGGCCCTCTCCACGACCAGGACGTGCCATGCGCCGTGTGCCTGTCCCCGCGCGGCCCAGTGCTGATGGTGCCGGCCCGCAACGCGTGCTACCCGGGCTGGCAGCTCGAGTACGCCGGCATGCTCATGACCGAGCACTTCTCGCATGCCAACAACAGGTGAGAGCGGCGACGGGGGCATCACCATAGTCTAACCAGCTAACACAGCTAACACACAAACAAACAAACAAACAAACAAACAAACAAACAAACAAACCTCGGGATATGGGCACTCTCATTACATTCCCATTATTACACGAGGGTACGGGAACAACCCACCCATCCCTTCCCCTCAAAAGACCATCTTTTTTATTTGGAAAGGTTTTTAAGTTCAGATTCTCCTCTTTTTTATTTGTCTGAAAATGTAAGGTCCTGTCATTTTTAACGTGCATGTACTGGTTTTCGCAGTGTACCAGTTTTAACTGCATTGTCTAATTTCACATGTATTTATCATGCCATATTTAGAAGACCCCTCTTTTTGTGGATACTAGAGAAAAGAAAAAATCTTTTTAACTTTAAGATTCCAAATTGCTAGGTTTCAGGGGGCACCCTTGTCGGGTTTTTCATAGAATCCCCACCCCCAAGCCCACCCCATCCCCTGGCCCATGTCCCAGAAAGCAACCTTTCCAGACAGTTATTGTACACTTGTATATGTTTGTACACGGAACTGTTACCCAAGTACGATGGAACTTGTCTTATATACGGACACCTACATGTACGGGAGAAGTGAAAAGTGCCCACATAATAGATGTCCTTAAAGGAGAGGTTCACTTCATAGATGACAAATAGAGAAAATGGGGGAAAGATGAAAGTGAAAAGTGTCCACAAAAAACAACTCCACATATAACACATGAGTCTTTAAAAGGGACATGTCACATTGACAGGTTCCAATATGTGTTATTTCACCAAATCCCCCACCACCAAACCACCACCCCGTCCTCGTCCTTGAGAAATAATACTTCCAGAGAATGCTTGTAAATACACAGAAGTACAGTCACCAACCGTTTGTCTCACCCTCTCTCTCCCCGTGCTGCTGTTGCAGGGACTTTGTGTGCGTGGACCAGGACCCGGAGCGAGCGGACGCCGGCGTCAAGAACGAGAACGGTGCGCTCTTCTACAAGGTGGAGGGCCGCACGGGCTCGCTGCCCAGCCCGCCCTACGTCAACGGCCGCGAGCTCACGTGCGCCGTTTGCTCCAAGGCGTGATGGAGCCGTCGTCCAAGCCGTCGGTTCAGCACATAACCACTGACTGGTCGAGTAGGGGTCGCAAGGAGAGGGATGGATGTGTCCATGTACACGTGCACTTTAACACTGAAAATGTCGTTTTCACAACACACTGCACTGGTTGCACCCCAACCCCCGACTTTCCCCCGAGTTCTATATAGGATTGCACCAGTGGTAAAGTGCAACCCAGGAACATCGCTATGGGGTGCGACTGTGTGGGAAATTCACCATACTGAAGTAAATATTCCATCAAACTATCATTACAAAATGCACAGCTTTACTGGGACACTTGGTTCCCACATCCTGGGTGGAGTCGTCAGGGTTTACAAAGACCAGTCCTGGCAGCGGTCCTCACCATTCGGCAACAGGAATGGGGTTTGTAATCACCGCTCAGGTTCACAGAGGCGGGGTAAGGACCTGGATGGAAGGGTGAACGCGTGTATGAATGCAAAAATTTAAGCTTAACATTTGGAAATGTTGGACTTCCTATCAAAAACCATGTGTGTGAAAAGATTATTTGCACGTGGTACTATCACACACATGCTCTGTTCTTCAGCCTGTATATACTATCAGTTATTGTCAGGATGAAGTGTCTTTTAAATACCCCTGTAGTATCCGTACCCTTATTTCTGATTGTATGAGTATATTAGAGAATGGGGTCCTTCCTGCCAGGTACACTTTCCTTCCTCGAATTTTGAACCTATTAATACAAAAGTCTCAAATGCATGCTTATAAAATAGATACAAGAACAATGTATATTTCAATAC
>CM032663.1:16487192-16497445 GCA_019095985.1 Streblospio benedicti
CCATCTTGTTTATGAAAACACAAGAACACAGAATGTAATGATATGACTTTGGTTAAGATGACCGAGATCAGGCGATTTCCACCCAACAAAACTAGGGGCACATATACTATATTGCCACAGAACTGGGGTGGCAATTTCTTACCTGTACCGTGAAGTTACATCTGACTAAAATTAGCCATAGATGTCGGCTTTAAGAAATTAACAGCCAAAACACAGTATCACTATTATATGTAACCATAGGTGGTATAAACACAAAAATGTCCGGTCTCATTCAAGGCTTATTTCTGGACGGAAGAGAAAGTTTGGTGTCATAACATTCCAGTAGTTTTCTTCAAAACATCAGGCAAGGATTTAAGGCAAATCGAAAAACAGTAATCCTGTGCCAGCTTAAAGTTGGTGCTGGGAACTAGATCTAATAGTTCTAATGATAATTTATTATAGCTATAACATAATGATGATGATAACGCTGACAATCGGTGAAGTATTTCTTATGGTAATGATTCATATTTGTTTATTACAGAAGGAAAGTACACGTGTTTATGAAGAAAGTACCTTGTTTCCCTTGTTTTGGAAAGGATGATCGGCCCTTTGTGGCAATTGATATGAGCAGAACCAGTGAGGATGGAACTTATGAAATCAGAAGGAAAGCTGATGCTAATGAATCCATGGCAGATCAAGACACAAGTAATGCCATACATGTAGTTACTATGCCACATGTAGACCAAACTGAGCACACTGATACTCAGATCAATAGTGAGTTTGTTTCCTCAAGGCTTAAACATGAAACTGGAGTATCAATGAAAATTGTAGAGGCAGAAAGAGGACCTCCCACTTTACAACTTACTAGCTTAACACGGGATGAAGCACTCAAAAAGAAAATATCTCAAAAAGAGGAAACAAGAGACGATAGTGCATGCGATGGAAATGTAAACTCCCCTTTACTGTCAGAGCAGGAGTCAGAGTGTTTTGATGACGATATGCACTCACTACAGGTGATGGTTCATCACAGCGAAAGGGATGAAAGCATCAGCAGTCTGCATCTTGGGAGGAATTCAATGAGCTTACCCTCAGGAAGAGAGTCTATCAAGAAAAATCCATCATTATCATTGTCGGAACCTCTTAATGATTATCAAGTGTTGGATGTTCTTGATGAGTAAGTATTTTGTGTCATAATTGTTCCAATATCCTTTAAATGTTATCTCCTTGGAAGGTCCCATGTTCACTGAAAAATCCGCTGGAACATACGAACAATATAGATCATAAATCAGCACTACCAAGATGTCAATATAAATACCTGAAAAGCTGTCCATAAATTGATGAATGTTTTACAAAAATGTTAATTAAGTACATCTATTCATGGGCCCCAGATTCATGTGTGGATGGAGCGGGTATTATATGTGTACTAATATGATCTTTAAATACTATACCATACACATTATATAGAAGGGTAACTAATGGGCACAAAGACCAGGGAAGCCAGAGCATCCGTTTTAGGCTTGATTTGTGTTCTAGTTTATACTTTTTCATTTCATATTATTGAAATGAGCTGACATAGTCGTACACAATACAATTTAAATATTTTCACCTATATTCCATAACTTCATTGTCAGTAAACCAATCAGCAAGTTGTTTTTGATTGGCTAGATTACAATTGAATTTTATTTGCTGGTTAAGTTTGCATTACCATAAAGACTATGGCAGACTTTGTTCATTATTCATGAAGATGACTCTTAAAGCCTGTATATTATCTAATATGCTACCCGTATTGTCTGTTATACCATATCAGAGAATTAAAATCAATCAAATTAAACAAAATTCAGCCATTCAAAAACAAATTCATTGTTTATTTAAGAGACAAATGAAATTGCATCCACAAGACATACTAAAAAACACATTAAAAATATCTTTATACCATATCCCAGATAAAAATAAATCTGTTAAATCAAATAAAACATTCCATAATGCAAACGTAACAAAAATTCAGCCATTCTGAAACAAATTCATGGTTTATTTACTGACAAATGAAGTTTGTAACAAATATGTGTGTGATAATAGGACTGTTTCAGCTTATTGAGTTGCTTCAGCAGCTGAAGCGAAAGCCTTGTTTCATTCGTTTGTAACAACGTGTGTGTGTGTGTGTGTCCATGTTTGTTTGTCTCAGCACAAGCTAGAGTGTTTACCAATGAACCAATTTCGTTCAAACTTTACACAACTATGAGGTATGGGGCGACACCTAAGTGATTCAAGTGTGGTTTCTACATGGCTATTTATGATCCGATTTCAACATTCTAAGTGTGTGTTTCCTCATCACGCGTTTTGTCGCTTGGTGCCCTGTCGTATGGTTCGGTACAACATTATTGCTATTGGGTGTTTCCTGATAACGTGTTGGCGAGCAGACAGCAAACACATGTCACATGGATTGAAATGATATCAATCCACGCGACACGCATTTTGTCGTCTGAGAACATGCCAACCCGCTAAACGGGCAGATCAAAAGTGCTCAGAGAGCACAGCGTCGCTAGCACAACGTTGACTTATGGGCAATAAAGATGTTTACTAGAATATTATGGAAATCTTAATTAAAAGTACACAATTACTATGTATGTTATCACCCATAGGTTATGTGTATGTCACCACTGTCTAATAATAATACTGGATCCGTCATGCTGTATCCAGCAGCAGCAAACAGTAAATAGCACCAAGTAGACTTCTACTGTTGCTGAATATTGATCTGTCATTGTGCGAGTCAATTCTAGTAAGAATATTGAAAAATAAATGGACCTGTACTAAGCACACTTTAATTGGCAAAGTGTCCATAATCTAAGCACTTCGGTGTCGGCTCATACGGCATAGTTCTGTAAAGTTTGAATAAAATCAGTTCATCGGTAAACCCTCGAGCTTGTCCAGAGACATACATACATGATGAATAGTTAGTGACATACAAACGAAGTGAACACAAGGCTTTCGCTTCAGCTGCTGAAGTGACGCAATAAGTTCAACAAGAAAAAAAAGTTCAACAACTGTCTGTTATATAATTTCTGAAACTATCAATTTTCTATGTGGAATATTGAGAATGAATTTTTGTAAAAACAGCTACATTTGTAATTCTTATTATTTTATAGCCTCCCAATGTGCTTGGCATATTTAATTGAAGACAACAAAATAGAAGTGCATGTGGATTTAATGGAGCATTCGTATCTCGGAGCAATTCGAGAACTTGAACAGTGAGTAAATAATTGTAATTCCATTTTCCAAGTAAAAAAATTTCTTTTTAAATTTACATTTACTATACCTCATGAACGAGGTATAACATATACATTTGATACGTTTATCAATTTAAGTAATAATTAAATGTACATCTGTAATGTGCAACAGTCAAGAGTATTTTGCTTTAATCTCTCCCAAAAACATTGGGACTTAGCCTGCGCTTTGAAAGTCTGTCTTCTTTATTTCAAAAACACACTATCAGCCCCAATAAAATATATATTTTCAACATTACCAACAATAGAAGTGCTTACGATAGTGGTATACACCTTACTTAGCACCTTGTATTTATCATTTTACATGTATACTAATTCTCCTCAAATTTTGAACATTACCACGATGTTTTAAGTTATTTGACATATAGACTAAAATGAGTTGTCAGTCGAACTGATGATTCTATTGGCTTTCAATAAGGGAACCATTTATCTTACCCCAGCTAGGGGGCAGTGTAGGAAAACTCAATGTGATTTGGGGGGGTGGGGGTGAAGCCTTCAAAATATGGGGTGTGTTTATGAAATGAAAAATATTCCTAGAACTTTGTTTAAGTGGGTGGGGGCTGAAATGTCCACAAAACTAATTTTGGGGAGGACGGGTTGGAGTGTGGACGCTTGTGCGGTTATTGATTTTTTTTACATACCCATAGTCATCATAAATGGTAATCGTTTAACTTTTGCTCTATATCCTACTAGAGTACAATCTACTAGAGATGTACATGATCAATGTGTTGTCTTTTTAAATATGTATTGTAATGCTTCAGCTGCTGAAGCAAACAAAGCCTTATGTTTTGTTCATTTTTATCTAAGTATGTATCTATGTATGTCTCTGGACAAGATAGTGTATTTACTGATGAACCGATTTTGTTCAAACTTTACACAACTATGAAGTATGAGTGTACAGTCATTTCTTAACATTCACAACACATTTAACTTACAAAAACATTGACAGTTTAGTCAACTGCTGTTGACATCTTCAAAATGATTGACTGCGCATGTAGGTGCCTCAGTCAATCATCTCAGCAGCCGTCGACAAAAAGTAGGTCATAGAGTCGCGAGAACTGGTGGGCCCCCTAGTCCCGGTTCATGACCTGCCTGTTGGTGCGGATGTGTACCGCCTTCTTAATCGTTCTCGTTTTCCAATCACTCTCTCTGTCAATCGCGCAAGCACAATCCCAATCTATGTCATGGTTATGTTGATTGACATGGTCCGTTATCGCGCTTTTATTCAATTCAGTCAGAGATTCCTTCTTCGTAGATCTCGTGTGTGTCCTCTTTCTGTTGGTATCCACATCTTTAGCATGTTCTTTCAGTCTCGTGCCTAACTTTCTATCAGTCTCACCAATATACAGTCTCACATGATCTACAGGGGATCCTGTACACTATCTCACTTCTTTCCAGTTGGTCTACATTATCCTTTTGGATGTACCAGGATGTTTCTGATATTCGGTAGCGGTTTCACTGCTGTTGACACTGAGTGTTTGTTAAAAATCCTGGATACACCTCCAGTGACACCTTTCACGTATGGAAGTATGACCTGACCTCTGGATCTCTCAGCTTCTTTTCTTCTGTTCTTATCTTTATTCCTTTCTAGCTTGGTTGACATTTGTTTTCTCACTCTTCTGAAAGACCAATCTGGGTAGCCACACTGTTTTAAGACTTCAACCACATGCTGTTCCTCATGGCAGCCGAGATGATTGACTGCCTGTCATCCGCAATCGATTATTTTGAAGATGTAAACAGCATTTGACTAAACTGTCAAAGGTTTTTGTAAGTTAAATGTGTTGTGAATATTAAGAAATGACTGTATATATATACATTACCAACACGATGAACACGTTCAAGGCTATGAGGTATGATGTGACACCAAAGTGATTCGATTTTGGGCACTTTGCCAATTAAAGTGTGCTTTCCACAGGGCCATTTATGGTCCAGTTTTGCCATTCTTACTAGTAATAAATGCACAATCACAAATCAATATTACTGCAGCAGCATAAGTCTACTTGGTGCTGTTACGGTTTGCTGCTGCAAGATCAATATATGTAGCATGACAGAGCCACTATTATTATTATACTGGTTGCACACAGATTATTTGTGGCTGATTACATACATAATATAATAGATGACAGTGTCATACGTAGGGCTGCAGTTTGTTGAGCATAACGAATTACTGATCTCATCCCAGTGTTTTAGGTGTTAATCACTTGTGACCATCTGCACTGATTGAGAATGGGCTCTTGTTACTACAATAGTTTTTATATGGGTACCGCAGTGAATTAAAAGAAAATTTTATGGACAAAATCATTAGAAAGATTAAGAATGAAGTAAAAATCTCTTACAAATCATGTAGAATGGGGAATGACTTACGCATTAGACAAGTCACATTAAAAAAAAATACTCATCACATCGGTCGTACATACAACATTTAGAAAACAATGACAGATGGTGATTTGTAAACATTTTGTGAATATAGGGAGTTGTCATTATTTGTGAGGTGGATGGGGGCAGTCAGAATATGGCGGGGGGGGGGGGTGAAGAATTTCAGTGCAAAGACTTTGAGGGGGTTCACATTTGAATACAAGGGAATGGAGAAGGGGGGGGGGATCAAATTTCATTGCTTCATGTTTAGCATCATGTTTTACATTTAAAGCAAAAAATTCAAACAAGATGAATTTTTTTCGCGCTCCGCGTGGGCATCACACATATTACATCTAAAGCTTTCATATATCATTTTAGCATTACTTGCAAACAAATAGCAAAACAAAACTAATCTATAAAACCAAATGTCTTGGATACAGTTTTATTCTTTCAGCAATACTGATATGTGATGCAAATGATGAATTAAATAATGAAAAAAGTGTTGTTCGGTTGTGCCCAATGATGATGATACTGATGAAGAAATAAGAATCATAATAGTTCAGATGAAACTGGTAATGTCGATAGTGATGATGACCATATCACCGTTCAACCTACCGTATATTAACATCAAGACCAGGACGTGTATTACGTAAAAAGCAAAATGCTTACATGATGTACAACTGGTGAAATTCAAATGATTGTACTGAAGAAATATTTACAAGTGAACATTAAAGTCGTGATGCAGTTTATATTTTTCAAGTAGTTTTTTTTATCAAATTCAATATTAAATGCTATGTTGCATTCACTCTGAAATGAAGAGGGAAAAAGCGGGGGGATTTCAATGCACAAAATGTGAGAGGGGGGGGGGGGCTAAGTTTTGTTTTGAGTGCACAACTTCTGGCGGGGGGAGCTGTAAAATTTCAGTGTAAGCTGATGACACAAATCGGACCACCCCCCTCCCCCTCAAATAATGACAGCTCCCTTATCAGTGTTCAATTTTTTTATGGCTTTGGTGTATCAAGCGTATATAGGTCTACCCCGAATATTCGAAATTTAGAACAGGTCCAATGGCACATGCGAATACAACCTTGCCATTTTATGAAGCTACTCTTAACTGTGAGGGAGGCAATTTAAACAATGATGGCGATAGGAAACGGCCATGTTTACATGGATTCAATGATGCACAAAAGGGACTAGTTCGTGACCCACATTCTCTTATAGTCACTGTGCTGGAAGTGGGCTTGGCACCCTGAAATAATAATGCTCTTAAATTTTCAGATTTACTGTTTTTTTAGTCTCATTGCCATCAATTGGACAGGATCTGTTGGCCCTTATTAATTGTGTACTTTAAATCAAGATTTCTATAACATTTTAGTAAACATCTTTGTTTCCCATAAGTCAATGTTGTTCTAGCGACACTGTGCTCTCTGAGAACTTTTGATCTACCGGTAGTTATTTGGGAAATCCAATTTTCTTGATTGACTTTGAAGTTTAAAAGTGAAAAATCATAGTGTAGTGAGTGGTCCTTGTTCCATATATATATATATATATATATATATATATATATATATATATATATATATATATATATATATATATATATTGTTTATATATATATATATATACATATATATATATATATATATATATATATATATATATATATATATATATATATATATATATATTTATATATATATATAGATATATATACTATATAAATATATATATATATTAGTTTATTTCTATGAAAATCCACACACTCATGGCTTACACAGCGTGTAAGCCATGTAATGAAAATTTCTCCAAAGAAATAAACTAATATACCCTTATGGTTGAGCTCTCTTTACATGTGTGAAAACATAACAATCGTATATATATATATACTTAAGACTTTTGTGGTTATTACATAGGTTGTGTGTAGTTTAGTTTTAATTGTTTATTTCAGTGACAATGCCATTTACATAAATATACAGTATCATATACATTAATATAATATGAAAGAAAAAAAACTTGTTTACGTATATAATGTTCAAATATAATTTAATATGTGACTCTAATATTAATGTGGGCATACAAATTTAAGAGTGTTTCTATAAATATTTTATATAACATATGTTAGTATCTGGGCCATATTATATATATATATATATATATATTATGGCCCAGCCCTATGGGCTAGAGTCACCTATTAAATTTATACATATTTGTGTTATATACATGTAAACATGTTTTTTTTTTTTTATCATTATTATATTAATGTATATGATACTGGGATTTTAAATAACAATTGTCATAAACAATTAAACTAAACACACACAACCTATGTAACGCCGATAAGTCTTAAGTTGGGGGTTTGTTAATTTTTATTGAAGTGACAATGTCATTTACATCAACATACATTAACATATACATAATTGTATAATATGAAACAAATAATAAACATACTACTAGTATATTACAATACAATATGGTCAACCCCTATGGGTTTATAGACCTATAAAGTAGGGGTTGTCATAAAAAATGCAAAATTTATTATGAAAAAAAACCGCTACTGTAGTTAAACTGTCTTTTTTAATTTCAGTAAAACAGGAAGGCAGGAAATGGACTTTAGAATCAAAGATTATATGTCTTCCACGTTCAAGTACATGTCGTTGATACCTGGAGAGTTGGTCGAAAATGTCGACAAGCCGAAAGAAACTAAAGCAGCAATCGGTGCCTTTCTCCAGTGTCGAGAAGACGGGAGTCGCTTTGCACTAACCGTGGCTCATGCCATAAAAGAAGGAGATATATGTCGAGCTGTAAATAAATCTGGATATGAGCGAGTGATTGGGAAATGTGTGGCAACAATAAACAAGCTGTCAAAACCTATGTCCTTTGACATAGCAATCATTCTAATAGACAATGACTTTAGTGAGGAGATTGAAAATGCGATTTTCAATTCACAAAGAGATAAATGCACATTCCGGTTGCCAGAGTCTGATGATGAAACACGAGCTATGGAATGCTGGAAAATCCAGAGAAAGGCTCATGGTACCTGGCAGTATGGGTATTTACGCCATGCTGTTTACACCAACAAGGAGCATGGCATATACAGGGGGATCACTGTGGTGAGGGCCCACGAGACCTGCCCCTTGCTAACAGAAGGGGAATGTGGCAGTCTGATGACATCACTTCCTAGAGAGGGAAAGCTCACTGTGTATGGGATGTTCATGGGTCGGCTAGAACAGGAGGCTGACGACGAGGGAGACCCATGTGAATTGTACATTGCTTTCCCATTCAGACATGCCATCAATGAGTTGCAAAAATTGAAAATGTTCCGTGGAAAGACGTTGGAACTTCTAGGTAACAATCAGGAGGGTGAAATTAATGAAAACAATCAGATGAGTGCCGGACCTAGCAATGCTCATCAATTTTCAGCTTGTGATACACTAAGGAGGACTGGTGGATTAAATGCTCAATCAACATATGAACCAAAAAGATCGAATCAGGTTAACATTTTAAGTGAAAATATGTCCCAAGGTGCCAACAATAATGATACATTACAGCTTATCGACCACTTAAACAACCACGTCCCTTCAACAGTCAGCTCAACAGCGTGGCCACAGACAGAAGTACCATTTAATGGACCTGCATTATCTGATCTCTACCTCACCACGAGCAATCCATCTAGCCCACCAACGTATATAGAACATACAGAGGATCCTAGCGATAGTAACTTTTATTAGTTACAACTAAATATGAATTGAAATTGTAAATTAAAAAACATGTTAAATTATAGAGCAGATGAGACAGTTTTCGACCACTTATGAGACAGACAATATTTTCCAATCATGAAGCTGGCTACAGTTTTATCATATGTGCTACAGTTTTTGTCCACTTCTTTTTATCAGTTGAAACCAAAATAGCTTAACAAACCTTTCTTTAGAGATATATAAGTAGCTGCTCTTTCACACACAAGCAAGCTTATATACACTACATCTATCTCTATTGATGCACGTAAGCACTCTCGATAAGTGTCCATTTTACCCAGTCACTTGAAACATTTGTTTAAAAGAAACGTGCTATGAGTTACAAAATAACTTCAAAATCCGTACTACTTAGTATGTTACTGAAACAAATGTTTCGAGTGACTGGTTTTACCCCAATGTGTTAACATGTCGATTGGAAATGTATTTCAATATTTTGTGATTTATAGAAATTATTAATGCGATGCATCTTTGATACTATATCAACCGAGAATTCCACCCACCATGTGACTCAAAACTCAAAACTGAAGCATGAGGTTCGTGCTCCAAAAACATCGCTTCAAGATGAGACAAGACACATCTAAGTAGGTTTTTTAACATTTGTATAAAATCCGTCCAACCTGGAGTAGATTCTACAGGGTTTTTAATATTACCGGTTGTGAACATAGTGTCAATTTGAAGTCAATCAACTATATCTAAACATAATCAAATAATGTTTGAATTAATATATGAGATAAACTACATATATGTAATGTTTTTGCCAGACCATTCTATATATTTTGCATGTTCACAAAAATGTATGAAATCTATACATATTTTATTGTTTTATTGCCCGTAATATTTCTAGAATTGTTTTATTAAGTAAAGGCAACAGTATGTTTAATTTTTA
>CM032663.1:16497545-16518681 GCA_019095985.1 Streblospio benedicti
CAACTAACACTTTTTAGACATATTGTACTCAAATGTATACTGCCGCCAGTGGTGGAATTACAGAAAATCTGCTATTACCAGTCTATATAATGAAATTATTTATGTGTTTCTCTAAATTTGTAAGCACCATGTTGTTTGTTTGTTTTGTAAATATACAATGTTATCAATCTGCTAATCGTTACAATAACATAATGAAATTATAGGGTATGCAATGTGAGACACTACTACTCACTTTAAACGCCAAAACTTGACGTTGCGGTCACTATCTCTGGACCTTCAACAGAAGTAACTCTTTCTGTGGATCTTGATGACGTCACATTGGCGCTTGCCTGACAGGTGGAATTCCCATCAGACAGTAGATGGAGGAGGGTCGGGGAGATGCTCTTGCCTTGGTTGAGGTTGGCGTCATCATTATCCAGAAAGAGTCACTTCTGTTGAAAGTCTCGCGTGATGGTGACCGCAAAAACGCCAAGTTTTGCGTTAAAGTGAGTAGTAATGTCTCAAATTGTATACCCTATGGATATTCCTACTACTAAGAACAGTCTACATAAAGATATAATGAAATTATTTATGCGTTTCTCTAAATTTATAAGCACCATGTGGTTTGTTTGTAAATATACAATGTTATCAATCTGCTAATCGTTACCTGATATTTGGATTCATGATGCGAATTAGGCGTTCTGTGAATCTTGTCAAATCCATTCAAAATTCTAGTCTTCGTTTTGAATCTCGCATTACTATAAAACTAGAATGTTTTTGCGGCTATTAAATTTTGTGATTTTGTCTATCAATTATTTTGTGACTATTTAATTTCGCGGGTTTTGGGGCCTTCTGAGCCTACTAATCATTGGCTATTAATGTTTGCTGACTATTTATGTAGACCAATATTTATACATCTAAGGCTGTATCTCATAGAGTCAATCAACTATACTCCAAACGTAATCAAATAACGTGTCAATCAATATATAGATTGAGATGAATTTCAAGGCAGCAGTATGTAAAATTTTTCATGTTAACAATTTGGATTCTTTTTAAAGTATTACCGGTATAGTCTTGGCAATTTTAGAAATCAAGTACTGCAATGTATTAAAACTATTTGAAACTGATATTTTTATTGTGATATGCATTTAGATCTGTTATTATATTTTAATATAGAATGTAATTTTCCAAAATATAGTTATATCTTATTCGTCTTAAGTTCTAACGTGTTCTAATATTTAAAATTATGGTATAATTGTCCAAATCTTCATATTTGAACCATTTAGTACTGAGTTAAGCATATCAAACCCTAAAAACTGTTAAGTGTTTCTCAAGGTTCACCATCTTGTAAAAAATATGGAGTAAAATTTCTTGTTTACATGTGTTATACAAGTGTCTCTAATAAATTATGTTATGTTATATCCTATCCTGTATGCATCATATGGTTTCATGTTTTTGTTATATTCTATACAAAGATCCCATTTGGTAACAAAAATGAAACAACATATTAACTTTATAATTTCGGGATTATACTCTCATTTTTCAAAGTGCAACTATTATGTAGGATATATACGTGTACATGTAGTCCCAAACTTTAAATAAATAAAGTAAATACATTTTTTAGTTTGGTTACCAAATAGTATCTTTATAGTTTTTTGTAATGAGTATTCTCATTGCTAATGTTTCAGTTTTATAGTGATTATTATGCATCTTTTATTGTAAAGTGTCAATGACCATATGGATATTGGCACTATAAATACCTCTATATTATTATTTGTATAGAACAAAACACTAACGTCAAATTATGTTGCATTAAGCATAAAATGGCAATGTCTGATTTTCTTTGATAACAATGTTTATATTAGTGATAACAATCATGTGTCCAATTTTGACATTTTTTCCAATTAATGTGTGGTCCAATAAGTCATTTAGGTCCAGCTGTGAAGGTCAAATTTTATCATTTTCTGCAGGTTTTGAAATCGCTTACATTTTCCAAGTTGGCACACTGTAAATTACTAGTGTAAAATGACCTGTATTCATTGTAAAAGCTCATTTGTAGTGTATATCATATAAATCTATTATTGTATATTAAATACATTTCGACAACTACAATATTTAGAAGTAAGTATTCACTTCCAAATTTTTGGTGGCTAACAGCGGCCTTGATCACGGAACGAGGCTTTCGTAACAAAGCCTGTATTGATTTTTTAATGCTGTGGCAATTAAAGTGTATGTTTCTAAATTTAATTTTAGGCGTGTTTTCAGCATTTTCTGCAAATTTATCAATGTTGCTTGATAAAAAGCTGTCAAAAAATTGGTACATGTTTAAATTTTATTTCTTGTGATAATTATCAGTGTCCAGTTTTGCAATATGCAAATGAAACTGTGCATTTAAGAAAGCCGTTTTATACATTGGTTAACTTTTGATCTAGATAGTTATAAATAATTGCATGAACATATTGTTAAACTTATAAAGCGCCTTTTACAAATGGCTCAAAGAACGCTGTACATTCCTGAAAAAAAAGTACAATAATGATAGGTGAATAATAGTAGTACACAATCAGCTGCATAAAACACTCATAAACAATGATCTGGTCATAGGCTAAATTGAACAAATGTGTTTTTAATCTATGTTTAAATATATCTAGACATGTCGATTGTTGTTAAACTTTTGTGTATTTAAAAATTGCATTTATTCAAAATGACTGCTCACTGAAGTGTATGTGCAAGATAACCTTGACAGGTGGTGCTCAATTAGTATATATTTGTAATAAATGATAACAAATGCTCATCCATGTTTTAAGTTTTAATATAAATATTATGATCTTATATTCAAAGCAAAAAAGCACCATAAGGATAATTTTAGGTTTCTTGTCTATCTACGTTGTTTTTTTTCTCTTACTCTGTATGTGAAAGAAATTTATAAATCTATAATTTTTAAACAATTTTAAAAGGATTTATAAAAAAAGCATTTCTTTTTTCATTTAGATTTTTAAATTGAAAAGGAGTCAATTATGTTTGAATGTGTACATAAATTTGGAAGTAATTAAGATTACATTTTCACATACAGTCTAAGAGGAATAAAATTAAACTAGGAGACCAAGAGCTGTAATATATTTAACATTTCTTTATCCAAAATGTCATTATAATAACAGTTTTAAACCTAACTATAAATATCAATGATGCAGAGGTCATCTCCATATACATGCACATCATAAATGGCCAACATTCATACAAAATTACTTCTTTTTTGAAGCATTTTGTAATTCTTCAATGAAACAATATACGTTTGATAATACTAGAAATATTTGTAGATTAATTAATTGGAAAAATGTTATCTCACATTTTACAGAAAATTTATGTTACTTAAATAGCTGGTAACTATTTTCACTATTCAATTTCCAACATAAGCCATTTAAAAAACCTAACATTAGATAGATATGAAATATTGCAGTTGTACAGCATTACATGCAATTAAATAAAGAACATGATATTCAGTAACATTTAAAAAGAATATAACTGACCATGGGTCATGTATGGCTCATTTTCTGATCCAAATACATCACCAACAACCTAACCTATATGTTGTTAATGTGATTACTATTTACAAAAACATGATGTAATAGATTATTCATTAATTCTAGAATGAATGTAGTTTACAACACATACAACTGTTATATATGGTGACTACATGTATATAATATATAAAGATACAGCACATTTAACATGCCATTGTACACAAATACTTGCTGACAAAAGTAAGGAGAAATACAGATCAGTTTACATTTTTTTCGTATTTGTACATGTGCACAGTGATTAAGTAAAACGGTGGTAGTGATCGTATGTTCGATATAGACCTATCTTTCATACAATGTTTACATTATCTATGGACAAAATTGGTAACATCTAATTGTACTGTTTGAATTTTTGTTTCAGCTATAATAGGTCCTTTAAGCAGACAATAAATGTGTAAAGATGTATAAATATAAGCTTTATACAATGAACAATTCAAATATTTCATGAGTTATGGTTCATCATCCATGGTCACCACAGGCACTAACATTGAAAGGTTTGTAAGTAGCACAATATTTACATAATTTCATTATAGTGAATTAAAATTTAATGAGTGAATGTACAAATCGATAAAATAATTTAGGTATATTAGATTACCAATCACTCCTTTTTGATGTTTGTGCCTGTGAATGTAGTACACTACAATTATTGTACGGACATATTACTGATACTTATTATATAAATGGATGTGTAAACAATAAGCCACAACATGTTAACAAATAAAGGAATTACTCAACATTGAAGAATTTAAAACAACTGTATGTGAAAGCATCCCTTCCGTACAATGTATATATATATATATATTTTTTTTACACTTTACAAAGGTGGAAAATTGTTAAATTTAGAAAGTGGTGGAAGGTAGATGACACAATGAAGTTTCTGGAATTTTTTAAACATTTTGTTATAGACTAAATTATGATACATCATGAACATTATCTACAACTTACATGTACATACATGTTTTCATTTTTAGGAATAAAATTATTCTACTTTTGCAAAGTGTGACAAAACATACAATGCTTAGATCTGTCCTGTCACTTTTAAAAGCAGTCATGAATTATTATCTGCTATGAAAGTTTTGTGGAAAATGTGAACGTAGCATTTCTATCACAAATGGGATGTACAGGATGAATATAGAGATTAGCACAAACACACAGCAAGAAGATGCAAAACGCGTTGAAAATAATGAGTGTACGAAACTTTGGCTCCAAATCACCCTGCCTGTACCAATACATCTGGAAAGAAAAAACAAATCTGAGGTCATATTCAAACCAGAGATAACATCTGACTTATCAATGTCTACACAATCAAATTGATGACACCGAAAGTTACTGTTTAGTATGGAAAATTGAAACAATAATAAAATTCTGATTCTATGGTGTATGTACATGCCTAAACATCTATGAAGGTGGTTAGTGAAAATTTCAACAAACTACATACCAATATGATGTGTGAGCCGCATATCAATGTGATGCAAAGAACAAAGAAGACATTCATTCCTCGCAGAATCGTGTTCGCCGGCATCCAAGCAAACGCACTGATCATTGTGATCTAAAATATAGACGGTAAATGTAAATTCCTTCCACTATTTTTTCTATATCTTCAGGATGATGCTTACAAGTGCAAGTATTTCATTGGCAAGACAAATGTTTCTAATATTACATCATACATGTATATAATGTACATTCTATTTTACATCTTATATATTTTTTAGATACAGGGGGAGAGTCATCTGATATTCAGGAGGCCCTTGGGTTATTCAAAAGTAATATTTCTGATTCTCATCAGTGACAATTGCTGAAAATAAAGAAATTGTAAACCATAAAGTTTGAATCAGAATGTTTAAAAAACAAAGCAGTAAAATAAATTCATGTTAAAATTCTTAAGAAATGTTTTTAAAAACAAGTTCCCCACCTAAACTCACTAGCCCCAATGTACAAAATTCTTACCAAAACAAGTAACGAAGTGATGACGCCAACAATGAGATTTATAACCCTGTCCTACAAATTAAAACAAAAACATTGGATTAATCAAATATTCAAAATTACTATTTATAGACAGATTACAGAATGATTCATTTCAGATTTAGTAACAAAGAACAAATGTAAAATAAGTTTTTATTGGATTAGTTTAGCTTACTTTAGAAAACAAAAATTTGCTCCATACATAAGACTTATTAATATAAATGATGAAGAACAACATGGAGAGACCCACTTTAACTGCTAGAGAACTCCAACAAAATGAAGGACTCCTCCATTTCATAATGACAAGAAAAAACATGTACTAAATCAATGTTCCCAACCTTTTCTCAGTGTTTTCATCACAAAATTTTATATTCATATTAAATTCAAAATCAACTTAATTATTTTTTCAAACTTCTCTCTCTCTCACACTTCTTTTTAGCAAGCATATTTCTACCAACGATAGATATAGCTGAAGACAGGTTTTACAACCCTAAGCTTCCATTTGACTATATTAAGTGGCCCTGGCTTGACTCGAACTCACGACCCCAAGGTTGTGAGACCAGAATGACTTAATTATTGAAAGGAAAACATTCTATCTATCAAACTTAACCTAAAACATATTTAACTTAAGAAAATATATATTGCATCATTTTCATGCATCATCCACATATACTTGAAACTTAAGCATATTACCTTGTGAAGGCTAAAAAAAAATAAATACATATTCATAAATTTGCATTAAATGTACATACTCTCAACATCAAACACTACTTTTCCATTGTTTTTTTTCCAATTATGCAGTGTCAATTAAAAATACCTGATCAGGTAATACGCCTCACTTTGAATTACGTAGAAGAAGCAGTTGTTCCTTACCCTTGGCCTGGCCTCTCCAAAGAGTGGCGCCTCGGCAGGGTCACCCCCTGCTGTTCCATAAACCGACATGGTACGCTTATTTCAGTGGATGCTTCATCACTGAAATAGTCATATCGTCATTATTAAAACACTTATTTTAGCTGGTTGGAGACCACCTAACACTCAGTCCCAAAGGTGGTTCTAACAGAGGTTCTACTGCATATATAGCCTACATGGGGTCTTTGTGGTGATAAGATTAAAGAATGCATAATAGTTTTGTGATGAAAATCAATGTTGGACCTATCACTTGAGTAGTTATTTTAAGACCACCTCTTGTAATTGGAAGTTTTACTGCATATGACGTGAGCATCTATTTCATGGACACCTGTTTTGGTGTCCATTGTTATCATAGGTGTGCAATTTTATTTTAATTCATATGCTAGTATCCGTCCATAGCACCCTCAAGGTTATGAATTCTTAATGTGTTACTACCAATCAAATTTTTCCTTTGTTTATACATACATGTACCTGACATACATGTTCTGGAGATACTAGACCTGGATGCCTGAGAAAGGCTTTGCCTTTCGGTTCCAATTGGGGCTATGGAGATACATATTTTTATGTATGAGAAATGAGAATTACTTTTGAAATGAAATTAAAACCAAGCATAATGTTCAAACTAAAATACAGTAGAT
Source organism: Streblospio benedicti (assembly GCA_019095985.1). Taxonomy (NCBI): domain Eukaryota; kingdom Metazoa; phylum Annelida; class Polychaeta; order Spionida; family Spionidae; genus Streblospio; species Streblospio benedicti. The sequence continues at coordinate 16,504,609 of CM032663.1, forward strand.
GCTCCAATTAAGACCACAATTATATTGAGACCACCTATGTAATAGGACCATTTTTCATCCCGAAACTTAAAACGACCAAAATAACCCTCCATGCAAAGATCCACAGGGGCAATTTATAGACTAAAATATAAGCTAAACACTAAGGAACTCACTCACGAAGTACTCCGTGAGTTCCTTAGTGTTTAGCTTATATTTTAGTCTAAATTGCCCCTCTGAATATAGTATTCACCCACAGGAGCAATTTATAGAGAATATGTTGCTGTTTTACTTGTGCAATCAAATCTGAACCGAGAAGGTTCAAAACCTCTATGGTTTTGGTTTGATTGCACACCAGTAAAACGTCTACATATCTCTATAATATAGTCTATATTATAAATTTCTCCTGTGTATTCAGATCTATTCACCTATATTGGCGTGTTATGAGTACCATGACCTATATGTTAGTAAGTATAATATCAATAATAAGGTAGACTAATGAATTGACTTTAAATGATTTATCAAAATGAAAATACTCAAGCATATTAACCTGATAACATAAAAATCACATTTGTGTGTATTTGTGGGTGTTTACATGTGACTCCATCACATGAGGGTTTTGCCAGTCAATATAATACTCATAGTCAGCAATGTTTTACAGTCTATGAGCCAACTGTTTGCCGAAAGCTATTGTGGCTATTTTATAGATTCTATAAATAGACATAAATCGTCGTCATTTTTCAAAGCGAGGTAATGTAATGTTAGTAAATAGTAGCACATGGTCAGTATTGTGCAATACCAGCAGATTTCTGATGATTGCACAAGAAGTTAGAAATATGCAGACACTATATAAGTCTGTCATTCTCGCTTCTAAACAGACAACACCAAACGTCCAGTCACTGGAGGAAAAGGTATGTAAATCACGTCAAATGCGTTTGAATGAGAAATATCCAAATTGTAAAAGAAAAATTACGCATACAATTCTAACTTGTCACCAGGTGACAAAATGATTTGATGCAGAAAAAAAAATTCTTTTAAGATTTTTGAAGCAGAGAGATTTTCATATTACAGTTTTTTAGCAATGCATAGTAATGTTCACTCAATTTTAAAACTCAATTTTGAAAGGTTTCTCTAAATTGAACATATATGCAAATGCAATATAAGGAATGAGATTATATTTCAACAATCTATTTGTGGTATTATGAATTCTCTACATATGTACTAACGGCAACTAGTTTAATTGTTTTTGTAGTAAATAAATTAATTTAAAAAAAATATGTAAAAAACTACCAACTCATGGGAATTGTCACCATGCTATGCATGTACATATTTTACATTCCCTTGTAATGTTCTAGGCTTAATTTGACAGTGTATCATATGCTACATTGAAAAAAAATTGGGAACAGTGATATTAATAAAATTTGTTATGTCTTTTTTGTTTCTTTCCAGGTAAAATAGTCATAGATAATCACCCTTCGAAAGTAAAGGGTTGCAATAACTAAAATGGTTTTGAAAGGTGCAAATCGCTCCCAGAACACTGGGAACACACTGCGGAGAAGTGGCCTGAGATCATCACCAGCTGTCATTGTGAAACATGTCAAAGCCCCAGGCGAACAGCGCTACCAAGATAGTGGGCTCATCTTTGAAAATCACCAATCGGCAATTGATGACGGAAATTTCCAGCCAATCACGCAACAGCAACGAGGTAGAAGATGGGAAGAGTGGCAATATTTTGAGAGCACTCCTTTTTCTCTCAACAAAAAGCAAAGATGGAATCTGCCCTATCTTATCAAGGAAAGTCTCTATGTGAGAAAAGGTATGGTTTTATTATGTTACAAGTTTTTTTGTTTATATTTTCTCGTATACCTGCATTTCAATGATAAATCATGCAGATGATCTGACGTGGTTTTAGTTTTAATACACAGAGTCCAATAAAATAAAATAACATTCAAGCGTTTCAGAAATATTGTATTCATTTATCTAAGAAAAGAACAATTTTTTTATCAAATATATTTCCTGTTGATTTTTAGGTTCTAACACTTCAACATATTTCAAAGGCTTTGATGATTCATATGATGTCACACTCATGGTACATGACAAAATTGCAAGAAGAGACAATTCCACTTGCAAATCTGTATTCACAACAAAGACTCCAACTCCACTGGTAGATGTAGAAAATGGGATGCCACATGGAAAAGAGTGGCAGTACACAATAATGGGATCGATGAAAGAGGCAAGAAAAGTGGAAAGAAAAAGAGTGAAGGGAGAAGCTAAAAAGGCTGCTTATTTCAATGGTACAAGTTGGCTGAAACAGCAAGCAGAACCATCCAATAAAGTCGTAGAAGTCAAGAAATCCAGGAAACCACGACGTTGCCGTGGACAGCAGCGGCCAATGATTGTTGATGACCAAATCAGCAATGAGCAAGCAGTAAATCCTGCTTCCAAGACTGAGATCCAATATGATGTGTATCAACCTTGCAGCAAAACCAGTGGTTTGGCTTATAATGTAAAATGCAATCGGTACAATGATGGTACAATTGCTGAAGGAAGATCAAGCAAATCTAAAAAGCGATCAGGAAATCGCGGTATCAAGAAGACTGATGTTTGGGATGATGTAAATGACTTTGAAGAAGCTCTGAATGATTATTATGAAGATCTTGATTATAACAACTCTGATTATGAAAGTGAGGAAGATGATGCTGTTATTAAAGATGAAATGGAGGATGAAATGGTGGATTATGAGGAAGAAATGATAGCACAAGCAATTGAAAAAAGCCTCTTGGAAGCATTGCTTGAAAAAGCAGAACAAGCAAAAAATCAATGTGAGAAAATGTCAAAAGTTGCAGGCTTTGGTCTTGTTGCTAATATTAGTGCAGCACAGAAAAAATACTTTCTGCCTGAAAATGAGGGTGTTGACAAGAAACGTAAACTTGTCCAAATAGATGACGAATCAAGAACTGTAACCTCTGGTACAACAAGCATGCACACAGATACACCATTCAATAATCCTCTTCACCCAAGATGGTTCAATCCTACACCTAAGCCAATGGTAATTGTTGTTCCTGCTGAAGATGTCCATCCCGTGAATCTTGAAGACAAATATGGCTCCCATTATATAGAGTCTAAATCTGTTCCAAGAAGCTTCATGATAAACATAACAGATGAAGTTAGAACAATGTTTTTAACCTATGGCTATTCCAAAGCGTGGATACAAAAATGGGATTTTGATATCCATTTTATAGGTGAAGTTCAAGACATAAAAGACCATCATGGGATGAAATTAAGGTAATGAAAAACGGAAACATACCTTACATTCATATACAAATCAAAGTTTTTCATACAATCAAAAGTATTTTCCAATACATTTCATATATATATATTTTTTTTTTTATACTTTGCTGACAGCTGTTCGATTGCGGGGAACCTGAATGCGCTGAAAGAACTGGTGATCGCACCATTGGAGCCACAAGATGAACACAGGTTACAGGATGTTGTGCACCATATAGTGAAAACATGTACTTCATTCCCTAACTCGTCGTAAGTCTATGCCTAGTTTTTTCACATTATGCTCATCATCGATTGTCAAACAAACCCTAAATTTAAATTTTAAAATGCTATAATAGTCATCAACTCATAATAATCAATTCTCCTTCCTTTGTAACAGAAAAACTTTTTCTTGTGTACTCATCTGAACGATATTATTGTTGCAGATTTAAAATCTTGGAAGACAAAGGAAGCAAAGCTCCACATCCAGGGTTTAAAGCTCATAATAAAAAGTTCAAAACACTGGACACAGTTACAACAGCCATGAATGCTTCTGTGGAGTCTAAATCACCAGAGGAGGCAATTGTGGAGCTTCGCGAGAAGGAAGAATTTGTTTGGTGTGAAAAACCTGATGATACTGAGATAAAGAATATTACTTGCAATATATGCTACATAGAAATGCCGTCTCCGTACCATGAAGATGGCTCTATTGCAGCACTGGCTATGAGAGACTGCCAGCATTGGTTCTGCAAACCATGTTGGAAACATCACATTGCCACCCAAGTGTTTCATGGCATTCAGCAGATTCAATGCCCTGTAAGTAATAATATACTGTAGTTATCTGATGAGGTAGACTATATGAATTCATTATAGAGTGGCTCAAAGCACTTAACTAGAAAATTACTTACCTCAATAGAAATAAAAGTAGTTGATTAGGAATGTTGCTATTAGTATGGAATAGGCTTCTGTGCAAATACTTGTAGACTTACTGAATTATGTAAAAATAATGTTAAATGTATTTGCACTTTACTCCAGTCCTTATCTTCCCCTAACTCTTTGCGATTTTAAAATGCAAAAAGTTATGCAGTACTAAAAGATGAGACTAACAACACGAATGATCATAGCCATCATGAATGATATTACAAGGAAATGAACAGAATATTTCAATTTTAAACTTTCACAATAATTGTGACGCATTACATATTGTAGGAGTACGACTGCGACAGTGTGGTGGATCCGTGCACCATTCTGAGCCTGGCTGGAGCCAAGCATTACCGCAACCACCAGCGACTGGTGGACCAGACGCTCCTGAACACCACACACACTTGGTGCCCAAATGCTAACTGTGGCCGCGTCCTTCATGTGCAAGCTAAAGGTGGGGTAGCAATATTGTAGTGTATGTGATATGATCTATGACCACTAAAGTGACCATAGAACTAAAGTTTATATTTTGTTGTACATGATGAATGGCTGTAAGAGACTGGCGACTTTGCAAAGAGACACTTTATTGGGATATTTTGGAGAAACACGGGCTGTCCCTATGATGGCGTCTCCTATGATAGATCCTTTGGTCATTTGATTTCAGAGGTGGTGGATCTTCCCCCATACAAAATGACCTGAAGTTGATTTGTGTGACTGTAATTTGATTTTTAAAATTTACTCTTGCATTTGTTTTAGACAAAAATACTCCCTTGGAATGCATTTGTGGTCATATAAGTTGTGGCGAATGCAAGAAAGACAGCCATTGGCCACTTCCCTGTAAGGATGCAGCCCTGCAGATCAAAAGAATGATAGAACATGGTAGGCACATTCGTGTGTGAGATCTATTATCTCATTTAAACTCAATATTGAAAATGGTATTATGAAAGTTGGAATAAATTGAACTTATTTTGAAAGATCTACCACAATCATATACTTTTCCATATTGCCATTGTTGTAGACTTAAATATTTTTTAATGCTTTGACTAGATCTGAAAGCATGGGTTCTTGCATCATGAAGTTATAGTAACTACATGTACTACACTCAACACTTTTCAACGTTAAGCCACATGATATTGATCGATGGGAGAACAGTTCTTCATCTGAATCATTTTTATGATATTTTGTTTGACGTTTCTAGGTGACATAGAAGACCCTTCAGAGGATGGTGAGCCATTAATGCTGGCCTTTGTAAAGAAATGTCCAAATTGTGGTGAACTCGTGGAGAAACAAGGAGGCTGCCCCTACATGAGCTGTGTTTGTGGAAAGGCCTTCTGTTGGGGATGTAACAAGCCATTTGCCAATGGTCTTTCGCATAACAATTGCCACACGTATGCTGGAGACAGGCACAACACCAAAGTGAGTATATGTATATGGTGTTAATATTTTGAAACAACACACAAAGCGGGGTGACCCAACTCAAACATTTCAACTTCCATTTGCAGTTATTTTTTCTTTCCATTTGGTTGATGAAAAATTAAATCAACCGTATGAAATAGGTTTACATAAGCTTAGTCAGAAAAATTGTATTAGATACTGAACAAATGAATTTGAAATCGTTTGCCCAGCTTATAAATTCACTAGTCCGGAATGGTGGACGTGATTTGGGTTCAACGTGCACTTCATGTTTGCATGCATTCAGAATCTTCTTGAAACTATTGCATGCACAGCTTATATCTCTCATATTAATGTTCATCTTTTTTGTTCTTCCACAAAAGAAAGTACCAGTGCGTCAGACTAAACAACATGTGCCAAATCCCTCCAAACACTATGAGGCAGCTGTGAACCACTTTCATGCCAGAAGTGAGAAGTCGCTGGAAAAATACAAAAGGCAAACCAAGCAACTTGTTGCCAGGATCATGGTATGTACAATGACTTGTTTATATTCAAATACATGTACTGTACAAGACCATCAACATTGGAATTTCGATGCTTCCAATTTTGATACAATCCCAATTTTGAGGTTGGGCCTTTTGCATCAGTTATTTGTCTATTACAAACTTTATTCTTTCATGTTAAAGCATTTGAAAATTTCCACAGCATCAAAATTTCACGTACAAAATAACTGTCATTACTAACATATATTCACATTGATATGATGTTTTTTATGATCTGTTATTTCCAGAAATACGATGCTACTGCATTTGAAAGCTGGGGAGATGTTCCTGAAATCGGCAGCCTTGAAGTGGCAGTTAGTTCCAGTGGCTTGGTGGCACACAGTTCAGTGGTTCTTCAGAAGCAGCAACTCCTCCATGATTTCATTCTCTCGGCAGTGAAGCTGCTTTTACAGGTAAACGCTACTGTAAAAGAAGTTACATTTGCATATGATTACTACATAACTTGTGGTTCATTAATTGTATGTTTTTTATAGAAAGATTGAATAGTGCATAAAAGTTATATGTTATATGGTCTAATCTTGCCCAGCTGCCATCTTGAATCCACTACGAACACATATTCATAATATGCATGAATTTCTAACATCCAAATACTCCTCTTTTACTGTTTCCTGACTTAGCCTGCACATGTAACACATTTCCCTCTGGGGACGAAACATGAGACACGACAAAACACGCGCATGAAATGTGTCCATTGTGTTGTTGCAGTTGCACTACCTGTTGGAGCACAGCACGATCCTGCTTGAGACGTGTCAACGTCGTCGTCGCCGGCGTCTTGGCAACACCCAGTCGATCGCGCACGCCGTCGAGAAGATGGAGTTCACCGCCGCGCAGATCCACAATGTCCTCGAGATGCACACGGCCGTGGACCGGGACTTGCCACGTAAACTGGCGTTCTACGTGCACAACGGACACGCGGCGGTGAGGCTGCTCGTCAGGCTGCTCCAGGCGTGGAGGAGTGAGCAGGAGTAAATGGCCGCCGGTCAAGGAGCAATATAAGAGGAATATCAGTTCATGGGGACAATTTCTGAATGGAGTAATGGAGTGAAACGTTGGGGGTGAATTTGTAAATGGAGCAAGTACGGGGAACATTTGCAGGAGAGGCCACTGTTAAAAATCAAACGTGTCAAATATGAAGACTTTTTAGAAGTCAATCTTAATACTTACTCATGTTATACGAAACACCTGAATTGACAAAGGCATTATTCATACTCTATTTTTGATTTTTTTCTACTCTGTGATAGTGTGAAAGTAATTTTAAAAAGTGTGCAAGGTAAAAATGAGACTGAATACTTGTGTTATATGAGTGTATTGAACAGTATCATAGAATCACTCTCAAATCCATGTTTATTTGATAGGAGACTAGCTCTATGTCTCATTTTGGTAGCATGTTAACACACTTTTGTGAGGAAGAATGGTGATAGCTAATAAATTATTTCTAAACAACTGCTTTACTTATGCTATGCACACAACACAACCAGTTGGCACATACCTAGGTTCCACTAAATCTGGTTACCACCTTATAAATAATATGTTTACTCAAACAGGTTATGTGTCCTCTGATCATATTTCTTTGTCTTTCACTGAAGTTCTCGTGTATTGAGATGCAGTCGTATGTGCATGACAAAACACAAGCAAAAATCGGTTGGTCATCATTAGATGAAGATGTGCTTATACAGTATACTAAGCAATTTCAGTCAGATAAAAGCATTATATACTAGAGGTAATATGATAGCCTAATTAATAAATTTAGAAAATGACATGATGATGTCAAAATATGTTTTTTTTTGTGCCTTCTTAAGCACTGCACATTGTAGTCAGCTGTGGACGAACTACAATGTTTCTTTCTTTAAAAAAGCACGGGTCTCTTAAAACAATGTATGTAGAAAATTATTTAGTATGCAACATGGTACTAGCATGTCTGCTTTTTATGTTCATAATGGTATTAACCCTTTTAAAACCTTGTACAGAAAATCGCTTGTTAATTTTCGTGATCGTATTTTTAAATGTGATAACTTCTCGGTACAGAACACTTTATCTAGTGTTCATTTTATATTTGACTAGTCATTCTGTCACATGGCAGACACACATTTTTACCTAATAACTGATTTTATATTTATTTACTCACTACGCATATTTATATTTTTATATTTCACCTCTTTTAAAATGTATGGAATTTTATATTATGGTATAAATTACATGTATGTTATGTTAAAGAAATATGTGTACAAGGACATGCTTTGTTTGAAATGCTAATTTGTATCAATGGTTTGAGGTGCCAAATGCAGGGAAATAACAAGGAATGTACATGTACTCAATGCGACAATATCTATTCTCAATAGCAGAAAAAACGCACATGGGTACTTTCTCCTACGGATGCTTACATTTATCTATTTTTTGTAAAATCACAATTGTACCTTACTGCAATAATCAAAGATAAGATTATGAACTATCATTTAAAATTTACAGATTGATTAAAATATAAATTTTGTAATTCTGTTACAAAATAAAAGCTATAAAATAAATCTGCATTATTATGCTAAAATTGGCATCTGCTATTCTTAAGATTTATATCAGATGATAAACCTGAGGAATAAACACATGTGGGAAAAAAAGGCCATGTTGTGGCATAGAGAATATCATATTTCAAAGACTACACTGAAATTTTTTTTTTTATAAAATACAAATATTTATTTGCTATCATTGATCACATGGACCATTTTCAGATAACCAAAGTATATAATAAAATCTGTAGTTTTAGTGGATTGATAGAAAAATCATAGCATTAGCATCATTTTTTAAAAATATAAATGTGAAAAATAATCTTAATACAGTATGAAACCATCTATAGAAGCCAACATTCACCAGAAGACCCACCCAAAATCTAAACCTTGCCAAAATTTAGACCATTGAACAATTCAATGTAAGTATACATACATATAAAAAACTTCTAAATTGACAATCTTTACTTGTATTGTCGGTGTGTTATTTTGTAAATAACAGGTATTCTTCTGGTCAATGTTGATGCTGATGAGTTATCCAAGAAATGTCTGCAAGCCACGTAAAAATCATGTTTCGAAGAAAAGAATAATTTATAAAAAACAAAATCCAATGGGCTGTTAAACGATAGTGAATAAAACCGAGCCCCTGAACATGTAGAGTAAACAGTTTTCATGTACAAATAATATATTGTAATATTAGAACATTTCTGAAACAATTTCAGTTCACATTATCTAATCATTACCCATGTACTTCTTTTGTGACAATTTAATTAAGGATATTTTAATTCATGAGATCTTACTATTGAATAGGCAACTGAAAATATTTGCATATATTCATTTTACTATCTTGTAGCACACCATAATATGAATCATACTCAATTTTTGTAGCTTTACATTAAAAGGTCAATATGCATGTATCAACTCAACGACAGGCAAAATAATAACTTAACTGTATACAAAAAGAAGACTGCATAATATTTTAAAACATTTTAAAATCCTTTAGAAAAGATATATAAAACTTTGTTAGCATCCAAAAAGTGCTTGTACAAAAAGAGGTGAACATTGACCAAATCACACCAAAAAGTGCTTGGCTCATTCAACCCAACCATTAACTATCAAGGAACATATTACATGTATCTTTTATCAGTGACAGTTAAATGATTTATGCCTTTGATAGAGCCATTATGATCACTAAAAATGTCCTTTTTTGACTTCTTGTTCAATCCCTTGTGACAAAAGAGTCCAGTTAGTTTGCAGGAGGCTATTTCATTCAGATGGCTGCATTATGTAAGAACTCCAACCTTCATCTCACTGTTACAATTTACAATATTCCACTATCAAGCTAATGACAACCAGGAGACTTTCTCCAATATCACACAGCCAATGCTGGAACTGGAATCCTGGACCACTACCACTGTAGACCTTCACTGAGCAGTTCATTATCAGGCAGGCACATTAGACCACTCGGACATCCGGGCCGAACTGAAAAGCTGCACCTTTCCACCTGAGAGTGTTAATGATCCTGTCTTATAGTACATGTAGAAGTATTCACTGAAGTGTAAAGTCAATAAATCACAATAAATCTGTCAGGATCTATATGAAGCTAATCCCAATGTAGAGTTGAAACTCATTAATTAAAACACAAAATCATGATGTACCGATCTGTAACCACATAATGTACTTATGATTAATTTGGTGACCGATGCACAATGACATGTTATTTGAAAAATTAATACATGTTACAATATCCATTTTTATTGTTTATGATTTTTACTGTGACATTCATATTAGGTCAGAGTTCATTATCTTCTCAAAATCAAGCAAGACCCAAACTATTTTGGCTCATTTATGTGGTCGTAGACTGCATTTCTCTACTAAAATGATAGTGTCTGAATCCAATATTTAAATCCAACTCAGGCAACAATTCAACAAGTGATATGTCTGTCAACTAGCTACTAAGCTGCCCTGCTGACAATCAGCAATAGAAGCAGTGCCGAGAAAGAACACCAATTTGACGTGGCTCCATTCGTTTTGCCTCCTTGTTGTTTGTTACCTCCTTGTTGTTCATTCGAGTCCTGTGATGGTGGCAACTTGGACGTTGCTGTTATGGAATGTTGAGTTGTAGTTGTCTCTATTGTAGTAGTTGATGGCTCACGGCAGCAAAGGTTTAACTAAATGTGATGAAAAACAGCATCATAAGTATTTTTTTCTTCTTCTTGGCATTCGCTATTGCATATCACTTGTCTATAAACTGATGTTTGTTTAAAAAAAGTTGTCAACTTTAATACTAAGTACAGTATTGGTAGTTACATACTGCAGCTAGCTGCCAAGGGGTAGGGTTCAAACAAATGAGAAAAAGAGCATGTTCCAATCGTATTATAAAGTTTACTATCTGAGTGAAAAACTGCCAAAATCAACATAGTAATTCTCAGGACACAGTTTTGCTCACCTTGATGGCGAATCCTCCCTCATGTCCAACCAGCTCTGCCGGAGCACAGTCGCCGACCTTGACAAAGTCGCGATTCCTGCCAAGGTCACAGAATGAGCTGCAGTCGACCAGCTTGCAGATCTCCGTGGACGAGTAGTACTTCATCACCTGACATTTAGGGATGTTATTATTTGGATGGAAGCCAGGAAGATGGCAAGAGGGGTGCATACTTTACCAATGACACATCTATGGACACACACACACACGTTTTTTTTACATTTGACATAATATGTTTGCGGATATTTGCGGATATATATATATATTATATTGTCCTCACCTCGCAGGTGTGGTCCTTGTCCACGGGGTTGAACGGTACATGCAGCCACTCTGTGATGGAGGGCACGCCGCCCCCGCCGCACTGCCGGGTCTCGTCATCAGACAGCGGCTTACAGCACAGCTCCACCTGGATAGTGACACTTCACACATGATATTTCTAACCTTCTCTTCATATTGTATGCCCTTCCGTTGCTGTGTGATAATTGGATAAGTTGTATATATAGAGGGGAATAGGAGATTTGACACATGATCAGGCGCTGCTGACTTTGTTGAGTGGCATTGACATCTAGGTGCTATGCTAAAATGAACGAAAACCAGCACTGTGGAAGTAGAATATTTTGTGTTTATTAAATTTCACATTTTAGCAACGTAAAATCTTACATGACTACGTTATTTTGGATAAGCTGATATCATAAAATAATAGAGGAAACATTTCCAGGTTTCTTAATTTTCCAAATTCGTTGTTAACTGCAAAAATCAGAAATTATATTGTGGAAAAATATTTCCACTGATATAGAGGCTTGAAAACTTAAATATTCTTTTACTAACCTTATACATGAAGCCAAACCGCAATTGTCCCTTTTCGTCAATTTTTGTTGCCCTTTGGCAGTTACGAATCCTCGCAAAAGCAATGACGTCTGGTTGGGGAATGTGTGGGTAGTTGTCATAGACGCGACCGCAGGCCCGACGACACTCGTTGCCACAGCGATGGTAGATCACATGAGCTGTGGTATACGTCGATTCGTCTTCAAAGGCTGTGCAGCCAAAGTCTCTTTCCCAGTAGTTGTATTGCACGTCGTACCTGTGATAATGCACCTCTGTATAAATCATGGTCTTTCTAAACAGACCGTTGATTGAAAAGTAATGAACACAACATTATCATAAGCTTATTTTTCGCTGTGTTCAGTATGACTTTTTCTAATTCTAAAAGATTGTTGCAATTCTAGCAGTTTGTGTAGCAAAAAAAATTCAAATTTGGAAACAAATATCAGTACAATACTGCAACTGGAGCCGCATATGTCAAATTTGCCACACAGATAAAAATATTCAGTACGTATATACTATGTCTACTATGGTGACAGTATGATTTTCAACACATTTTATAAATCACTACATTACAGAACACTGGCACACCCAGCATGCAAAGGCGCTTGATTGTCGGGTAATGCCAAAAACCTGTTTATATTGTTCCCAAAAATGGGGAAAAAGAGGACGCATGCCCCTGCACCTCCCTTACCCTCAGTGACATAAGTCACTTAAGCACTGACCAGACAAGAGGCGTTTCTGTGTGTATCGTGTCCTTGGGACATTGCAGTTCTTGCTTGCAGCAGATGCCGTACTTCCTCTCCTGGACCGGTTTGTAATCGTCTAAGTCCTCGTAGTACTTCGTTGTTTTTTTGCACGTGGTGAGACTGACTCCCGTAACTATGGACTGGTCAACAACCGACAAACCTGCATGAATGTAAAGCAACAAATAAGATAGAAAGTGCAAATGTCCACATTATACTTATCCTTTACACAGTAATTCAAAAAATAAACGTAACACTTCATGAAAGTTAATAAAAGGCAATGTAACTGATCGAGTACGTTTTTAGGACACTTTGACAAAAGTGGTAACCTGAGTAAGTGCAAAAGGGAAAAGGGCATCTCATTTGACTTCTGATATTCCAAATTTTCTATTTTTCATTTTTCACAGTTATTTATATATTCCATGTATAAAATGAACTCTTATGTGGACATTGTTCACAATAACAGATTCTATCAGCATGTTACCGTTGTTAATTGCCTTGGAGCATTGGTGTCTACAGTCCTTCCCACACGCCTGGGACGCCTGCTCTGACAAGCTGGGTCCTCTTCACACAAGTTCAACATCATCCTCCTCACTGTACTGCACAAGCTGGGTCCTGTGGTGAATGACCAGATCAATATTCACCCGCACAAGTTCAACATCATACAGTATACAGTTAAAGAACACCTACATGGTGCCCACAATATGAAGAGACACTAATATAACTAGATCAAAAGTGTTCAAAGAACACGGCGTCGCTAGAACAACGTTGACTTATGGGCAATTAAGATATATACTGAAATGATGTATACTTTATAATTAAGAACTTTATGAATTTGAGGAGAAAACCGCAGAATGAATTTACAGCATTGATCAATTTTCAGCGAAATATATTGCTCTGTGTGTTGCATAATAATCAATAATAGTTTCAAAGCTATGTATGTAATGTGGCGTTCGAACGAACTCGTATTTTTAGTAAACACGAGTTCACGAGTGGTGAAAACACTGTTCGATACATGTTTATCTGGTGTTTACCACTGGTGAACTCGGAGCTGAAGGGATCACTACGAGATGGTCGCGCATGCGCACTGATTGACAAAATGGCAGCGCCGATAACTTCTTCTATTATCGCAGACAGTTTCACAAAATATATTCATAACAACACGCTAAAAGTCTCCCAAATTAATGTGATTGATAAATAAATATTAACCAATTCTGCTTAAGTCCTGGTTTGTGTACTCTGCATGCAATTTTTAAACAGATATATTTCCCAGTTGTTATGTAGTATCGAATAGCCACAGCTCGTAGTTACGACTTGTCAACTCGAAAGTACAAGTTCACGAAGTTGTTCCGAATGCACCATAAGTACAGTTAACTAAAATAAAAGTATTGTGTCTTTGTTCATAT
>CM032663.1:16518781-16722171 GCA_019095985.1 Streblospio benedicti
AAAATTTTCAATGAATATACGGCGAACATGCGAGGAGTTTCCGTGAAGCATCAGTGGAGTGTCCGTCACCGAATGTGGACGTGTTGGGAATGGGCGACCCGTCGACGGATGATAACGTCAATTTAGCAGACGCTGCGCAGACGTGTGCGTGTCTTCCTTGTATGTTTAATAGATTCTTGTCGGATTTCAACACGTATGTTCACCATACTGCAATAGACGCTCGTCGGATTTACATGTAATACCGACGTATCTCTGACTACGGAAGTCGTACAGTGTCAAGGGCTATAAATTGGCCCGCTGCTCACCTCTAATAAAGCAGACCACCAACTACTGGCGACCCCTTGAACCAGATTTGAAGGTAGCTCTGACTCTCCGCCACCTTGCCTCTTAAGGACACCCAGGATTACTATATGTTTTATAGTGATATTTTTAGACTGAATGTATGAATGCATGAATTGTTTCTCACGCTATTCTAATGTAATAAAAATTGATATTGCTGTTATAAAGGTTTGTATAAATAAGAGTTATCTGTCTTAGATGTGTGTTTGACATTCTAGACATTGAACATCAGCAATAACTGAACCTGTCAATGCATTTTGACTAGAGGCCTTTGCCACAATATACACCTACTGGGTGGGTTAAAAGGTTTTGAGCCTCATGCATAAATTAGGAACACATTGTTCTACAACTTTTTGTTTTAAGGCACATGTTCTTAGATTTATTCCCATTATAAACTTGACAGAGTGTTGCTCAGCAAACACACAAATGTCTTTACTGATGAAGGTTTGCTCAGACAAATTAAAATGAATGATACCTATGTTTTCATTCGTCCTGAAAGAGGCGCAAAACGTTTTAAGACCCCCAGTAGGACCTAGTAGGTGTGTACTGTAGCAAAGGCCTATAGTCATGTCATAAAAATGCATTGACGATAGTTCAGTCTTCTGTACGTCATTAAAATGCATTGACGAGTGTTCAATCTTCTGTAATGGGCCTTAATTATTTTAAATTCTAAAGACGAAATCAAATGATGTAAAATGAACCAATGTATTTTTTTCTGTTAAAATGAAACGGTTAACAAATCATGTATTCTGTTGGGGACCAGAAAATACAAAGCAAATGTTTACCATTCAAACATAATTTTATCTAACTGAAACAATGTAAACATTAATTTATACAGGAAGTACATGCATACATTCGGTCTAAAGATTGTTACTTCAAAGAAGAAAGTAGTCCTGTGTGTCAGTCTGTATGAGTAGCTCCACTGCTGGTTGTAGGAGTGGTAGGACGGGTGATCGTGCAGGTGGGGGCAGGCAGCTGACGTGCCACTTGACGAGCTGGTTATGGCAGTGATATGTTGGCCGGGGACTGACTGTTGTGGGGTGTTCACCAAGTCACTTTAATTGAAGTCTGTGTCTTGGATGTTGGTAGCCCTACTCAGGAGGGTGGTGAAGCTGCCATCAGCTGAATCGGAAGTCTGCTGGCTGTACAGTTGTGTTCGAGGAGCCTGGTATTTAAAGGGAGTCTTCTGTTTGTGAGATGGCAAGTTATAGTGTCTGTAGCCTTGCTGGTAGCAAGTAGTTACGAGGTAAAACACACCAATAATAAGATAAAAATAGAAAAATAAAACATCGCCTGTCTTGGCCTGTACTGGTACTGGTATGGGGCTTCCTCGAGTGCTGCGTCGTCCACTTGCTGTGCTTGGACCTCGGCTTGCATCTGGACTGGGACTCCCTCGGGTGCAGCGTTAATTGACAACTTGTTCTTCATGGACCTCGGCCTGTACTGTGACTGTAACTGGGCCTCCTTCTGCAGCGGCTTGTTCTACAATTTTCTTAATATTCATCCTCTTCTTGGTTCCTTTGGCTAGGGCTGCGGAGGTGGTACATTTTCGTTTTCCGGATGATGGCATGAGCTCACTGTGTTCTTTGTAATTCAACGGTATTCTGGCCTTCCTCGCCGCGGTGCCACGTTTTATATTCCGATGTGCGGACGCAATACAGACGCCGAAAGGCCAATGCGAGGAGGTAATACAGACGCCTCGACTTTAATGTCAATACGATAAGATTTTGTAAGGTTCCGACAAGCTTCTGTCAGCACGTCGAACTTGCGTTGACTATCCGACGAGATGCCGCGCAGCGTCCGGTATGAAAATGTCATTTTATTGGGCGTTCTGTCACACCAATATAATGGACTGATAGCGGACTGATAACTGACTGTTTTCCCCAAAAACTTTGCACTCCGTCGAGAGAATGTCCAATAAAATGACATTTTCATACTGGAGGCTCAAGAGGTAACGGATTTCGAGTCTTGCTGCATCCCCAAACATACTGATCACTGCCGCAGCATGGATTATCTCGGCTGCTTCACGTGTGTTACAGGTCTTTATCACGTGTACCGTCCATTGTTGGACGCGGAATAAAATTTTGAACCGTTCAAAATTTGTTTCAGCGTCGAACGACGTTCTGATTTGCTCCTAATTCCTATCACGCGCATGAGTCGGCTGTAAACAAGTCTTAAACATATTAGTATCACTGACAATCACGTCCACAAGATTGATTTTCACCAGTGTTTTGGACATAATGTGGACTTGGAAACCAGCGTGAAAACTGCGTTCTACGTCCACCCCACTTCCACACCACGTTCAAAACGTCACAAAAAATTTGTAGACGTGGCTGTCAGTGACAATGAGGTGTTTAAGACGTGTGTTAGCCGATGCATGCATGCGACGACGTGGAAACAAGTAAGAACTTTGTAGGACGCGGAATCAAGTTTTGAACAGTTCGAAACTTGATTCCGAATAATACTGCCAATATAAAACTCAGTAAAGCCACAATGAGCGTGCCAGAGAAAAGGAAGGGGAGCGCACTTCAGGGATTTCATGGGTTTCGTTCGCGCGATCGATGGTGGACGTGACAAAAACTATGGAAATACAGTATTTTGGTGGGAAAGGGGCCATATGCGGCCAGTTGTGTTTTTGGGCTCCTCCTTGCTGGAGATAAGCAATTGTGTCATGAGGGCTATGCTGGTGGTTGCAGCGCAACAGCAGTGTATTCTCAACAATGTCACCAATTTTTCATAGCTTCAGTTGCCCGTAATACAACCAGTAAATTGTTTTTCTTTCGCTTCATAATGTCACGTTTGGATAAAGATTGAGTTTTATTTGATTAAAATAAATCAGATTTAATTCTATCTATTTTGTTAAGTTGACGTGGCATAACATACAAACATATTAGCATATGATATACAGACCTTAGCAGTCACCTTTACAAATCCTAAACGAAATCATAGTCTACAGGGTGATGAGAACTTGACTAAGGTTGGTCAGCTAATTAAAATCTTATTCTTGACTACATTTTCATATGCACTGTTTAATTAAGTCTGTTATTCGAGTTTACAGTATATTTGCATAGTATCAGCTATTAATCACGTCATTTGGCTATTCGCAATATAATAATGTATAATCCTATTCGAACTTCGAAAGTGTGTGAAGGGTAGGGAACAATAGACAATAATTTGTATTAAATGGTTAGATAATTGTGAGATAATTGTAAAGACTTGTTTATTGCAAGGAAATACAATGTTCATTCCAAGTATTAATTTTTTTCAATTGGTAATATTTAGAGATGTACGTGTATTGAGTGCTATTTGTAGTTGACCTATTTTTTTAATAGTTTTGTTTGTCTTTCTGTCATTGTTTAGACTAATCATCATAATTGCCAATGTCAGGCTAATAGTGTGATAATGATATAATCATCGAGGCTAATAGGTGACCCCACATGCAAACGTAAAGTAACTGTGTCAACTATATATTTTGACAGATTAGGTATGACATTCCTTGTAACTGATGCAATGCTTTGTTGAAAAATCACCTTGCTTATGCAACTTAAGTTCACGACACATTTTCTTTTTTAATACAAGAAGGGTTTACTCAGAAAAATAAAACACAAAAATACCAGCTTTATTTCATTCTTTTTTCACTTTATTTCTTATCAACAAAATACAAGCAACACTAAACCTATCACTACGTCCTGTTTTGCAGAAGTACTGAGACTAGCAGCACTTGTTGGTTTCGGTCTTCTCAATCTTCTCCAAAGCACCGTCTAGTAGTAGTATGGACCAGGGCCGCCGTATGGGCGTCCGTAATAACCATTGTAGCCATAAGGACGGTCAAATCCGTAGCCATAGGGACGATCGTAGCCATAGTAGCCGTCTTTCTTGGCACCATAGCCGTAGTCAACCAGGTTGACGTCACAGAAATCTTTGTATCCGTAGTAGCCTCCGTAGCTGTATCTGTCATAACCGGAGTTGCGTGTTCCTGGGGCGCATGGCTGGACGTAGCTGTTGCCGTTGGAGCAGAAGACAAACGAGAAGGCGTCACGGTAGTAGAGGCCGTCGTTTGAGCACTTGCCGGGATAACGGCCGTGGTAGGCGTACGCTCCAACCTTCACGTCGTACTTCACTTCTTTCTTGTAGGCCACCTCTGAAGCAGCCGCCAAAGCCACGAGGGCAGAGAGAGCAATCAACAGCTTCATCATCGTGCTGGAACTGTTCTTGGAGTGTGCAAGAAGTCGTCTGATGCCGTTACGTCAAACCACGTCACCTTATATAGTCAGTGGTCGTTGGCACGGCGCTCGCATAACCTGGCATCATATGTCGTAATTGTTGCACAACGGCCAGGTTTGTGCATTGTTTATGTGAACGAATGGGTCAGTTGGCAACTCTCTCTGCCTCAACAATGCCCACATGGTGCCACCGTAGACAGCAAGGTGCGAAGAATAGCCGCGAGATCGGCGCTTTGAATAACACCAGGTTGAAGACCTGTGGCCTCGGGGCGGCAATCCTGACAGACGGTTCGTGTCTCGCGTTAGCGAGCCTCGTCACTGGCGATCGTGGCTGCCTCTCTGGGGCACTGGGTCAGTATTGTCGAGTAATGTACGCGTGCTCTTTGTATTGTCACTGTCGTAACTTCCTATGATGTAAATCGTTAGATTGCCGTATGACAATCAGTATGAGCAACATACGTGTAACTATCTATTTTATGATAAAAATAGAGCAATGATCAAAATTTGCTCATGCTTTGTTCACAATCGATCTCGATTGGGCCTAAGATATACTATTACTCCAGACAGGATTTTTAGGTTTGTTGGCCGGCCCGACGTCAGACATGGCCTGCCGTGCAGGGTTCTGAGATAACATTGGGAAGTTACCAGGGCCTTTTTAATACCAATTTAAAGTTTCCCCGTTGGCCGGTAGATTTACGTATCCCCCAAATTTCACAGAAAGAATAATAGCTACAGATGCCCCAGAAGACCCCGGTCATTTCCGGTCGATCCTACATACATGTACAACCTCATGGAGCCTCCTGAAGAGCCTGGTTTTAATCTGAAAGTTCTTAGGATCCTCTAAAGACGATTAAAAAGAAAGCAGATGGTCCAGATTCGCAGGTCAATGATCATGTGTCATAGGCAGAATACAAACAATTCTCATGAGATGGGATAACATTTGTAGGATAGAATATCGCTGTGCTCTCCGAGAACTACCAAATTAGCCAGATATCTCGAGATTCAAAGCCAGATTGGGAGCTGGTTTTACCATTTGTCTGACATCTTACAACACTAGCAAACACTAGTTGTCAGATTATCTTATTAAGTCAGTGTGATAACCGACCAATTCACCGACATTGCAAAATACAGTTTACCGGCCAATTCCCAACCGATATAAATCATATATACGTCTTGTGTATAGGCGGATACTTTAACTACGCGTAACTGACAAGTGGACGGTTTCAAAAACGTGTGCAATCAAAGAGTTTTTACTTGAAGTTAAAACTTTTATTGCACTTCCCAATGCTGCTACTCGTCTACAAGACCCTGTACAATATCTATGTACAGCTGATCTTATATGGCATAACAGATGACTTGCGTATATTGTTGGAGTGAGTTATAACGTGCACAGATTACATAACCGTTCAGATGAAAGAGAAGACAATACTTATCATTCACATCATGAACAAATCTGAGTGTCCCGATGCCTTTAAAATGCAAATTGTGGATTTGCTTTAGAATTGAGTGTGAAGTGTGAGCTTTGCTCTAAAATTACACATGAAGTAAGAAATTTGTCAAAAATGCATCAAATGTTCAAATGTGACTGGGCATCCCCTGCCCTTTCCTCTGTCCCATCAAGACCCTCAAATCTTCCGACTGCCGCAAAGCGTCAACTCTCTGTAACCCCATTCTCTATATACGTAGCGCACAGCCCAAAGCACTCATCCTAAAAACCACAGACAGAGTGCCCATTGTGCTCGACTGAGTAACAACTTACTCAGACAGCATCCGACAGTCCATACTGCACTCAGATGTTAGTCTCAGACAGAGACTCTCGGCAAACCACGTGCCTCACAGCTGCTGTGCAGTGTACTACAGCCGTGAACCAGCAGTATGCACTACTCATAACGCCGACACAGATGAAGTGCTATGACGAGTGTACGCAATAATATAATGCCCAGCTCAAGTGTACGTCAGCATTGCGCAATACACAGAGATTAAGCGGAAAGGCGTGTTTTGCCAAGTCTCTTCCCTGTTGCCAGATGTAACGGCTGTTTATTTTGGAGGCGTCGATTCTGCTATTACAACTAATTGTTGCTATTACCACAATTGAGTGCTGACAGTTGTAGATCTCCACTGAAACTTGAAACAGGATTTAAAATGGATTTAGAAAAGATTTAGGTGAGTTGCGGTTTTGTAATACTTTAACAACTGATTACCGCTTATTCTTTAGAACAAGCACACAATAATAACATTGTAAAGCTATCAACTGAGATGATAAAACAAAAAGTTCATGTTGTATTTTTACACTTACATGTAGCTTCAGAGTATTATAAAGGTAAGAAAAACTATCACCGTGTCGTAGTTGTTCCCCGAACATTTTTTACCACAGCAGTATATGTTTAAGTTAAAAGTAAATATCAGACCGAAAGCAAAAATCAATATCAAACTCAAGAATCGAAATTCGAGTAACCGAAAATGAGCCAATTATAATTTTAATGTGCAGAACATAATTACAAAGGCCGGAAAAATGCGTCAGGTGTTGCAACGACAACATATCCGGTAGTGGCGTGCACGCCATTTAATTAGGTTAGTGATATAAAATAGTTATTATGATTATATATGTAATTAGTTATTCAGAGCTCTGAATATGTGAGATCGATTCCCTATGACACCTGTTACGACGAAGGCTCGAGGTGGGTCAGGTAACTGTTGCCCTCGCCCCTCTTCTGACGAGATTTCTCATCATTTATCTATTTCGGCGATTTTCTAGACCAGTTCGGTCGTGTGGAGTTCGCTCTGTACGAGTTAGATCTCGGAAACCATAGATAAGTCAATGTATTAACATTGCTATTAGTAATTGTTACATGTGACTGAGTATTGATTGCGTTGTATTGCACGCAATGACATTCAATAATATTTGAAACAACTCAGTGACAATAGTCTATTGGACTGGTGAATAGTTTCTGTAAACTGATTGCTATAAAGCGGTAGGTGTTTTGAATAGTTTGGCCAGTGCAGACAATATTTATATCTGTGAATCCCACGTCCAAGAGCTGCTACGCAATTAGTAGGTTAAATATAATGTAATACATTCTCCAGGCACTGGATTACTATTGTCCAGGGTTGTTACACACTCGCAATGCGTCACACAGACCTACTAATGTCAACGCAGACCACAATCATAACCACCACCAGATTCAACCCGTTTCAAGATGAGTCCAAATTCCACGTATTGTGGGAAGACCTAATTATGCCACAGACATCAAGGTGGCTCAGATAGTACTCAGCAGCGTGCGGGGATCAACTCTCCATGCCCTTGACCTATATCGACCCTTCTGGGGGAGATGCCATGTTCGAGTGATGATGATAAAGTTGGATAGTATATTGGCAGGAGTGCAATATATAACGTGACATACTAATCGTAAAGCATTTAAGACTAGTTTTGATTTGTGCGTGTGCACGTGGGCACATTAAAGGGCAGTGGGTTAACCCAGATAGTGTTTTGGATCAAGTGATGTCTTAAGGGTAGTGTTTTGGACCAAGTGATAGCTTTATATATATTGTTACTGATTCAGATAAGAAGGTTCAATTTAGTTGAGACTTAATTGACATACTATTGGTGCACCACCTATTGGCATACTATTGGCACACGGTCAAACATTATTTAATATGATATCATGAATGTTGTCGCTTCTCCCTGTGCTGGTCATATTCAATCATCATTATCCGATGCAGCTCTATTTACATATATGCAGTGTCAACACCTGTACAGATATTGTCTCTGCAAACATGCCATTTTACTGTTCCCTATTTACTGGCAGTGATAATCAAGATGTGTTGACAAAACGTCCAATACGTCGCCCAGTGGTGTGATTGATAGAAATGATTATAACCACTGACCGTATGACATATTTGTCTGGATCTTGGGAAAGTAAGGACATTCATTCGATGTAGACCAATCTAAACCATCCTGATGTTTTGATTGGCTGATGCCATAAACCACGTTCCACGTAATATTGTCTCTTTTGTATTTATGGTTAGTTTCAAAAGTTTGTTAAGCAAGAACAGACAAACTGATTTTCTGTTATACAATTAATATCAATTGCGTCGGCAAAGAACGAAGTGTGCAAATACAGGTGGATGTATACAGTTCAAAGTAACTGAATAACCATAGTCGTTGTTATTTTGTACCTTTTTGATCACGATGATAGTAAGATTGCACTGAGTTCTCACACCGTTGGCGTATGTTAATGCGAGATATTCAAGTGTTTAGCTTCTAGATTATTCTCACGAGACGTCACTAGATATGTTACAAATGGTGCTATTCTGTGCACAATCTTCACAGTATAGACGTTCCTCGTGTCATTCTATATCACAAGCACATGATCACCATATCTGACATTCTCGGAGTGATGTATAAATATCAAGGAAAATCTAATTAGGCTACCTAAAATAGTGAACTGTTCTTAGTATCATAATCCAAGATATGGGCATAAGCTGAGCACAAGTTACCAGGTCAGAATATTTAATATACCATCGAAGCACACGTTTGTAGATGAGCAAATATTTTCATATTGCATATAGACATTATAAAGTTGTCATTGAAATGGTATGGGACTTAGGAGATAATACTTATTCCCTAATTATCATATATATTGATATTTAATGAACATACAGGCCATCGGACGATATTATGCGTGTAACCGTGTGAGTATGCTAGAGATCACTCAGAGATGTGACTGGTTAATACAGTTAATCTGTCTGCATCCGGGTGGGAACAATATCTGAAGTGTGAATGTAATTGAATTATTTTTAATCTTAAAATGCATGCAATACCACATGTATATTCAGCGGCTTTGTTCACATTGTCTACGGATACCATCAGTCTTCCCGGTGGAACCTTCAACAAGTTATACGAAAAAAAAGGTATAACGAGTATCATGATTAAACAAGTTATTTTATTTTGATTGCTGGCAATTTTTATAGTTGTACACTCAAATTGATTTTGGTGTGCACTTAACACAACCAACCCTAAAAAGCAAAAATGTGCTTTTGAAACCACTACAAGAAAATATTGATTTCACAGTTGACTGCAACATCTCGATAGCTGCCAGAGGAGATTAATAGTCACAGACGTGAGTTTGCACCTGGAGGCTGCAGCATGCATCAATTACATGGTGTGCGCTCTACAAATGAGTGACGCAAACTTAATGAAATACGTTGAACCAGGACTGGGGCAAATGTGGGTGATTTATGAGGGTGATTTGTAAGGTGGGTAATTTGTAAGATGGGTTCTAGGAAGTTCTATTCTCACTTTTCTGTCAAGCAAGCTCCTGCCACTGTATTGACATAGCTGAAGAGACATCTTCCGTTTTTACTATATCAAGTGGCCCTGACGGGACTCGAACTCACGACCCCAAGGTTGTGAGACCAGAATGATACCATCATCCCAAGCAGCCCGCTGCTTGGGATGATGGTATATATACAATTATTCATATAAGTTTCTAGGAAGGTTATAGTTGAACAGTAATTTTGTTTTACTTTTCTGAATTCAGTGTATCTGAAGTGAAAATTCTAACTTATTTTAGTTTCTGGATCTACAAATTGTTGTTATGAAAAGGGAGACAGAGATAGTGGTTGTATGGAAGCAGAAGTTGTAAAACTGGTGTTTACCCGCGAAAAATGCGATGAATTGCCTAACATAGATATACATGTAGGTACTACTATGTCTCCCACAACTTTAGTTAATACATTTTCTCATGGCAAATATGTAAAGACAAACGTCAGGTTTACTAAGACTGAGGCTTTTGCTTTTGTTTTGAAATCATTGACACTTTTGTCTTATGTGATACATTATGTCATTCAAGTGTTGGCTTTATAACTAAGACCAGTACATTTATGATTTGAAAGTAGTGAACATATGTAAATGTAAAAATGTATTGTTTATGGTATTCTTCGCTGCTATGCAGGATTAGATACGCTTTATCTGCTTTATATGCCATGCAGATGTGCTTTATCAATCAACATTAGAGTTCACTTGCCTGACGTGTACCTATTTAACGTGTAGGTATACCACAGAGCAGTGTAAAACTGTTTAGGAAAGAGTTTGCTCAACACCCACCACCAGACCTGACTAGAAAGTGACTGGGGATGGAACTCAGGACGCTCCTGTCACGAGTCCAACTCCCTATCCGCTCAGCTACAGAAGTTCACAGTATTAGCATCTGGAACCAACAAAATGTGTAGTAATCGATCAACGGAATACCGTACCATTGGCATTTAAGATTTTAATATTTCATTTTCTCTTCAACTACAAACTTTTAACAAAATTGACATTTTGCCCTTTGCGTTAAATTCAGTTAAGAGAATGCAGGAACTGTTATGTTACACAGCAGAAAACATTTTAGCAAACGGTTTTTGAAGCTTATATTATGATGTGATTTCCCTCATAGAACATCTTTTTAGTCTATTAATGTCCTCTAGAATATACTCGAACGCGTAATCTTGAATAGCTAGGGCCTCCATGAAAAAAACGTCAATAATATATATATGGGCATTTGACGATGACAAATGCCGTCCCACTTCTACTTTCTGTGGTCTACATTTCAACAAACAAAATTCCCGAGCTTTGTGACATGACTCAGATACACAAATAACATATTTTATTAGCCACCATTTCTTACAATGCTCAGTGTACCTTTAACATTCTAGTAATTTCTACCTTAACTTATTATTGTATCGTTATTAGTGGCATTATATATCACAGATATTGCGTTATTTCTAGTTCACAGTGCGACAAATACATGTACGTTCTTGTATGAAGAAGAAGTAATCATTCAGCGCATGGGCGTATTCAGGATTCGTCACACAAGAAATATTAATTATACCAAAACATTTAAGACTTCTAATTAGAACGAATACTTCTGAAGCAATTGCAAAACCCAACCCAACATTGCGTTAATTCTAGGCTGTCTGGCGTCTGCTGTAAAGTCTCTGGGCGCACGTGTGTTTTTAGGAGCTTCATCAGCGTGGTACTGGAAGAGAGGAGGTGCTACGTTGATTATGTTACACTGATTAAGCCAGCTATTGTTGCAGACGATATGGTGTGTTGATTGCCTAGGTAATTGTTTATTTGAATGGTGCTGCTCCTGATTGCAATAGAAAAGGATTTGTGTTTATATCACGACTGTATATTGGCAATCTGGACTGGATGCAATGGAGGTATTCTTTTTGTGCGTGAATGATTCCGATTCTAGTTTGTTTTATGCTGTCTAGAGGAACATTTCATCCTAGACTAATAGTGTTAGCTGTTTTCTCGCTGGGTTAAGAAGCACATATACATAAATACAGGTACTTAACCACCAGGCAATACATAATGAAAGAGAACATTTTATTCATATGACTAGCAAGGAAGCACAAACTCCTTCCTTACTTTATACGTAATTTCCACCATGCATAGGTGTACTAAAATCACGTTAGAATGTTTTTAAATGTAATTGTTAACGCTTGCATTCGTAGTAAACTAACGTTAGTATTGTTGTGTTTTGTGTGGGCCTTGTTTCAACGAATTTATATAAATGTTTTGATATCTGCAAATTTACCATTATGATGCCCGATTTGCCTATATAAAACAAATGTAATTTTCATAAACTATTCCAACAAGCTTACATGACATTTAAGATAAGATAAATTGTGTCTAGAACGAGATAGATTGTTCTAAGTGCTGGTGGCTCCTACGTCTTTTGGGAGTACATAAAATGCTAAGAAGAAGCACTCTGTGAATACAAAAAAATACCAAGAAATAGATCATCTCATTGAAAGACAAGAAATCACAACGAGTTCTTGTTTGCATTTACAGTCTGTTAATATATGCAAGTAGGCATTTTCTTTCTTGGTCTATAGCTATAATATGGAGTGTTATACAATTGAAATATGAAATGTAAAACTATCCACTTTACTTTTTCTACTCATGCTGGAATTCGTGCTTTTCTATCTAATGATATACGCAAAATAAAAAAAAAAAAATGAGATGGGGAGTTTCTTTTAGTAAGAATATGCACCTATATGTCTTCAATATGAATAGATTCTTAATATCAATAGAATAGTGTGTGAAAACAGCTAGACTTATATCTTTAAATATTGTGGATTAATTTTAAAGGTGGTTGCTATGTAACATACATAGGCTCTTGCATTGTATGTTACCGGGCAATATACCGTTTCAAGAATAAAATACATAAAGCGTCTCAACCACTAACACTAGAATGACCCAATACCCATACACCATTAGATGCTTAAATGCATTGGTTGATATTCTCTAAATCTCCATATACCAGGGCCTCCATTTTTGTAAAAAAAATCAGAGCCAATCTCTGCGTTCGTCTAGGTTTGCTGCACCAGAAAGCATATCCCATCACAATTTATAGTTTTTATTGCTGCATTCAATATGGACCCAGGAACCGGAAGTGCGGTGGTGTGGTTTATTGGTGAAGCTTGCCGTGGTCTACTTATACCAATTTGCGTATGCATGCTGTAAAACAATGAACTAATTATTATATTATTTCACATAATTTCAAACCGTCCACTTACTGCTTCAGTTACATGTATTCACAATGAGGTATGCTAAATAAATTATGTCATGAATTGTGTGTTCAACAAAATATTGAAGCCATCCATTTCAAGTCAAACCACATTCGTTCATTCAAAAGCTATTAAATGGTGGGGAGACGGACAATAGTTGCTACACCACAAACATATCTAAAACATGTGAGCAATTTATATGTAGACTTCATGAACAAATAGGACAAATAGCAACTAAAGACCCAGACAGACCATAACGATACCAACCGCCACTTTATTATCGTCCCAAATAGAGCTTCATTGAGGCTGGTTTGGAAAAACTCATGTACATACAACTCACTGCTCAACGCACGTGTTCGCCAAACGTAGCACTTATTTCTGTGTATAATAAACTTGCTTGCATTTATATAGTAGCATCATTACTAGAATTAGAATAATTTATTGACATTGTTGATTCACTGGAATCTCTTTTGACACTGCCTCTTGGAAATCTTACAACATATGATTTCCAATAACCCTTTGAATTGAACAATAAGTCTAAAATAAATGAGGATGGTTATATGGAGTTTTAACGTGTGAATGTTCTCAGAGATATTATATGCATTTTTTATATGCATTTCGAGATCATATCTCAAAACATGAAGTCAAATATATTGCGTTAAGAGTGTTTTTCTTGGTCTCTAAGCTGAAAAGTTTCACCCTCTAATAAAGCAACATCCATCACTTTAATGAGACAGAATTGGTTTCTAGGCAAACATGGATTCTGTGAAAATCACAGTAATTAATGTTTAAATTGAAAGGTGGAAGTATTGCTGATTAGAAGTCATGGAATGCTGCACATATATTACTCGTAAGATTATGCTTTCATCAGCTATTTGGAATTTAGATGGACCTGTCAACGGCCTGATGTGAGTCTGATGAGAGTCGAGGGATTTCTGAATGTGACCACCGCAGATTCAATGCGGTTTGTGAGCATTTCACAGCAGTTAATGTTTATATTGCGTTGGACAAAACCCACCTGGTGGTTGATGATCTAGATTTGATTTAATGGATTTCAATGGTTTCGGGACAACCAATGAGGCATGATGTGCTTGCCCTCTTCCACCTTTATGTTTCACACGATAAGTGGTCGTTTCTGAGAGTATCTCATTTGATAACCGTTATTACTCGTGGCTCTACTTTTGAATTAATAGAATAATATAGGAATTGATTTTCACAATAAAACAGTGTATTGAAAGACAAAGCAAAAACAAACAAACAAAACATCTGCTACAAAAGATGCATGATGATGATGTAATTAATATGATAATAAAGCAATAAAATATACTAGTTCAAACTACGCTCAGAACTATAAACGAGCTTGGTACCACGTCGAGTGCCCCCGTGTAGGATAGGATGTCCACATCGGGACTCGAGGTCTAGACACCAGTTGGTGTTCTCAGTTTTACGAGTTTTAGCTTACTTTTTGCCTTGCAGTTCTCTTGTGTAGCTGCCAAGACCCACATCATGGGATTTGTTTTAGTATCTCTGTATGAAACGGCGTTAGTTTGATATGATAAGTCGGTAAATTTTCAATTATCCAGAGCAGTTGATGTCATTATGAAATAAACAAAGGCTATATGTTTAGAATAATTCGAATGCATACAAGTTTCTTTTATTCACTGAACAGTCACACACACACCAAAACGTGCTGATATGTGCAGGAAACGTCATATAACAATACAACTGATGAACAATACACATTGCATTCACGACGTCTGGGATCCGAGCAGTTACTCTCATATAGAATGACCATAAAGTAAATATCAATGTACAGTAAACGTAATGTACAGTGTCATAAAATGACCGTACCCAAACACAATGACAGCACAAGTTCTGCCAAAACACTGCCAGGAAAGTCCGTCTAAGTTCGCACGTATTGCAGTTGCAACAGGTGTATTTTGTATGTAATAGACACATCAATCCTTTTGGCAATCATGTCAAAATTATGACATCCTGGTTAGCATATAGCTTTGAAAATTATTTGTCTTAGTAAAAATTACGTTGATGGGGTATCTAAAACGTTAAAAAACAAAAACAAAATAAAAAACAACAAATAAATAACAACAACCCCTCAAAAACAAAAAAAAAAAAAAAACACACAAACAAAAAAAACCCGCAAAAGTAAATGAATATTGAAATGCAGTTGGTGCAATTATGGTGGCATCCCAGATTTGATTTGAAGGAAATATGACTTATTTTCGACGTTACAATGTAATAGGCTTGCAAAGTTTACATATTAGGCTATTGCCACACAAAACACTTGGTGTTTGCAGCACTCGCTGGCAGGAATGTACTTTTTCCATAATAGGGTTCAGCTTACATTGTCACTCCCTCGTTTAATCTTGTACAGAAATGTGTGCTACCAATTATGCACGAGTATGCACAACTTACTTAACTGGGCTATCATAGTTCAGCATTTGTGCATAATCGTTGTGGACATACTAAATCAACATGTCATGTAGAAGCCAGAAAGAAGAGGTACGTAGTCATAATGATGATGATAGGAAGGGCACCACACTATTCAGAGCCGTCCATCATATTGAATGTCACCACCACATAATTGAATGCACGTTACATTGTAATTAAGCCACCAGTGACCATAAACCCATGACCGATTTACTAGGTATCTTGATGGGATGGTCCACACGGAGAGTGGTCACAGGATGACAGACTCATGGTACCGAATCAGTGAACGGTCAATGACTTATCTGTATTATCCACACTCAGGGGGCGTCAGTGACGTCCATTGATTGATGATCTCCATTGCTATTGTTGATCTTTTGCCATTATCATGGTAATATTGAAAAAGATGATTTTTTTTTTATTCATAAGGATGTGTTATGCCGAGAGGTTGCAAAGTGTGTAATATATATATTTTAAGTATTCACAATTGCATGGATGCATATATTGAAAAGAAGTTTTAGTTTACTAATGAAAACTAGATCAAAAGTGCTCAGAGAACACAGCGTCGCTAGAGCAACATTGACCCATGGGCAATAAAGATGTTCGCTTTGCAATAAAAGCAGAAAAAAAATCTTACATGTATTTGATGCGTGACTCATCCTACATCTATGTTCTTGGCATTGGACTGCTGGCGCTTTCTAATCATGGCTAAAGTAAATATCTATTGCCCATGAGTCGACATTAATATGGTAATGCTGTGCTCTCTGAGCACTTTTATCCCAATATAACCACTATGCCAATTCGATGGTCATGTTTCGAACATGTATTGAAACTAACGTGGAAAAATAGAAAGAAAAATAATTAAGATGGCCCTTTGAAAGGTAAACTCTAATTGGCAAAGTGCCAAAATTGAATACAGCTAATGTTCAGTAGGAATGTAGGCATTGTACAAAGTTTGAATGCTTTCTCAAAAGCATCAACAAAACTATTGCAGAAAATGTTGAAAATGGACCCAAAAATTGCACTATGGAAAGCACACTTTAATTGGCAGAGTGCCCCAAATCGAATCACTTTGGGGTCGCATCATATCAAATAGTTGTGTTAAGTTTGAACGAAATACGGCGAAGTGTAAAAGCTCTAGCTTGTCCGGAGACAAACATACATACATAGATACATACATACATATATACATACACAGTTACAAACGAACGAAACACAAGGCTTTTGCTTCAGCTTCTGAAGCGACGCAATAAGAAGTTGTAGCAGCCACTTTGATAGGACAACATAACACGTTTCCTTACTGAATTCTTTTCTTTTGAAAAGTTTAGACACATTGCCAATTTGCGATTCAAAATGCGGTTTGAATTGAAATTTAGTATCAATGTTCGTGAAATCACAACCGTACGCCAGTGAATCTCTATATGCATAGATATCATCGATTCATGGTTTATTGTCACCCCATTGCATGCGTAAAACGTGTACAGCAAAACTTCGCCTTGTGGACACCTCACCAATACGAACATCTCGCAATTAGGGACACCTTTCCTCAGTTGATGTACAATGTAACTAATCAATGGCAGATACAGGTTTTTGGAAAATGGTGAGGGGGCACTTAGGTACAGGGGGGGGCGCACTTAAGGGATTTCATGGAATACACTGTGAAAATGAAGTATTTTGGTGGAAAAGGGGGGGGGGGGAGCGCCCCGTACGGTCCCCTGGATCTGCCTATGAATCAAATACGCTCTAGAAGCTGTACATGGTTTCACCAATACTTGGAGTACACGAAACACATTCTGGCCAAAGCCAAGTATATGCTTACCTTGGTGCATGAAGTGCTTATCAATCTATGACTAGGTCATTGAGAAATCAATTTACACGTATATTTTCCAAACACCCACGACGACACCCTCATTGCTTCCAATCACTGTCGCAAATCACGCTGTCTCGCGTGTGCACTAAGTCATCAAATACACGTGTATGCTCCTGGCAGCTCCTCCCGAAACCAGTCATAACTCAAAAAACAGAAGCTCACTTAACATCACCTATGATCTTTAACGAAGAAGATTGTTTTTCAAGACCACTCACTGATAGTCGAACACTCTCCCGGGTCTGGTGTTCATTTGCAAAACTGTACACAAAACGCGCCGATGACTGTTGGGGGCGGTGATGTAGGGCTTCCCCTGACCTGGATGTACTGGTGGCGAAATCATGAGTTTGATGTGCACGTGGCTGTAATGTGATTAACTGTATTTTAACAATTACCCAGTTGTATGTCTATCAGTGTTATACGGTAGAACCTCCAATTCAGACCATCTCTATATGGTGGCTATTTATCAAATGCCCAAGTCTTTATTGTATTGAAGAGACGTCAGCGAACTTAGATTAAGAGGCTAACTTATGATTGAGAGACCATTCTAATTCTTAAAAACAAATCACATGTGTGTGATTGTGATTATCAGAATCTGATGTGATGAGAATGTACCCCTGGTAAAGCAGGATGGATTTAGACCTATGAGGCCAGTACAAGGGTGATCTTAACAAAGAGGTTTTAGACAGCATAACCTTCATAATAATGCTATATTGGTCAAGTGACTAAGTCAATGGAATAAATCACAAGTCTCTGCGAACACCTCTGTCTGATACCAGTAAACTTGACTAAAGTCTTGTGGTCAGTGCTTGCACACATCATACAAGAAATCGGAATTCCTGTTAATTAAGCGCACGGACTTATCATTATTATACATGAATTTGAAGCACTGCGGTGTACGAATGTAGGCTACTGTACATTTAGGGGTGACGGGAAAGGGGAAACCGGATAGCCATTTATCATTCATTATAATGTATATTATATCTAAACAGTGATAGAGTACAGTAAAAATCACCCCATATGCGCTGTTCACATAATCATATATAATTTATTTAAAAAGCGATCATTATCAGTTCAATGATATGAATATTAGTTATTTGTTATCTCACAGTTCGTGTCAGTAGATTACTGGAATTGAATAACATTAAAATATCAAGATGATGGAAGCTTGGAAATACTTTAACCTTCACATTAGTGCTTGATCTATGAGATCCACGAGATTTACCCAGCAACCATGTGGATCTGGATGGATTCTCCTCCAGCGAAAATAGTGCATCTAATTTGTTAAGGCAGGTTAGATGTACGATGCTAGTAAATCACTGCGACTATATTGTGTGCTTGTTTACCATTTTGCTTGCAAATCATGATGAAGCTTTATACGTTGGTATTTTGATAATAGGCTCACAGAGAATTTACACTCAATATTGTGTAATGTGTTATTTTGAACCAACTTTGCTATTACTCTGCAGGTACATGCCTGAGCTGGGGGTGGGGTGGTGGAGGCGGAGGGCATATCATGTGTTGAAAATATATTTAGTGTTTTCGGTGTTGGGTGTTCTTAATAGAGAGGTGGTCTCTTTTCAGAGGTTCAATTTAGTAGCTTCATGAAGGTTTGGGACCGTGAAAAGTGGTCTTATTATAGAGTTGGCCTCAATAGAGAGGTGGTCCTAGTTGGAGGTTCTACTACACATTCTTCAATCCATCTTTAACATATATAATTTCAATCAAGTATCTCTAACAAGTAGGTTTCACTGTAAGATTTGTAGGGTAGCCAAGGTTGTTACGGTAGAAATTAACGTTTATAGAAATTCAGATTAAGATAAAGAATATATCCAAATAATAACAATGCGAATTTCTGTTTTATTATAAACAAATTCCCTCACATAATTCATATAGAAAAAAATAACCTAAATTAAAAACTTGCAAAAAGTGACCAACAATGTAGCCAATCATTTGTATACAAAAAAGTCACACAAGGAACAACAATCATTTTTTTTTTCAAAACATCACATCAAGCTACATGAACATTCTGCACAACGTTAAACATTGATGTCGAGGTTATCAAACTAGTAGTCCCTCTAGAACAATGCGGGGCACCGAAAGAGCACATGTTTTATAATTACCTGCAGTAACAATATGGATACGGTATCAGAGTTATTGTATTCTCTGCATTTCTGGGCAGAAATCTTGATATGAAATGCCACTGCAGGTGCTATTGCATTTTACACTAACAATAAACACGATTTATCAGACACCTCCGTGAGCCTTTGGCGAGCTAGTTGTGATTTTATGCTGCAAAAACCTCCAACATCCATTATAAAACGCACTGAGGTGCCAATAACATGCAATACGTGGATTATTGTTTGAAATGTAGGGAGTCTGTTATGAAACACATCATGGCATCATGGCATCTAGTTTCAATAGGTTATGGTTGCATATCTAGGTCTAACGAATAATTTAATCATTAGACAATGATTAAAGAGGTACATTTTGTATGGTGTTGTTTTATAATCAAAAGTGTTATTAATTGATGCAGGCAATGTGCTCTCAAGTGTGTGTGTGTGTGTGTGTGTGTGTGTGTGTGTGTGGGGGGGGGGATACCAATAAAATATACAACATAACATTTTAAAACCCAGAACCTGCGCTGCTGATTATCTCTTGTGTGCGATCATTTAAGGTCTATTTGTTTGACAATAACCTGAGTACTAACATGAGTACCTCATTGATCTATTAGTGTATTGGGTGGCAAAATAAATAGCCTTTATGGAAACTCTTACTATATTGTAGCCAGTAGATGGAACGTTAATGATAACGGTCATTAAATGCATGCTGTGAAGCAATATTCTGTATTTACTCGATATGAATATAATCTTTATAATGTTATATAGACACATTTTCCACGATAAAGTCCTTCCCATTATTGTTTATTAACATTCCTTTTGGTTCATACATCATCATATGTTACACAGTTGTGTATCACAAGTAACCCCCAAATTCACTACCGCTTGCATTCTTTTAGGACTCATCACCAACCACCTGCGCACCCACCATAAAGACAATCACGAGGAATGAACAATACACATGGTAGAAGATTTCAATAAGAACACCCGGAACTAATAGCAACAGAATTTCTGTCAATTAGATATGATTTGATAATATGTTGTGATATGATTTCCCCAAAAGTCTAACAAACTCGACCCTTGCATGAACTATTTATAATCCATCTTGTAAAGGAGTTTGAACATTAATAGTAAGCCTTTGTTACTCATCTCGGTCCATCCCATGGTCATCTTTGACTGTCATTTACAATCTCTGGTAAAAGTCTATACTTATGAGCTAAAGTATTCAGAAAAGTGTTAAAAAATAATTATTGTTGCTGAAACTACGCTTGATTCAGATTAAAAAGTGCATTTTAATCAAGTAGATTTTGGTACACCATTAGCAAATGATACTGGAGAGTTTGTAGAAACATTTGCAAGTGTCTTCAATGCAATTTGTCCCGGGTTAGGTGTCTATATGGAGTAGAAATACTGGCCTAACATTCTCTTCAACAAGTATCATTAGCTACACGTAGATATCATTCTCAATGGATAGAGACGAGAGTACGGTACTCAGCCTTATCAGCCTCTGCATGCAGCGTGCATGTAAGCGTCCTTGATTTGTGGAAAACACGGAGTGTTGCAAAGAGAGCTGACCCGCCGCCGGCAGCAGGTTATCTGTCACAGACAGAGGCCACGCAGACGTGAGATAAATCACGTTCCCATGCCGAATAACGCGAGATACGTGGTGACAAGTGTAATCGATGGCTGGTCTAGATTGATATTGCATGTGAGGCACGCATCGTGTGTTGATATGTAATTGAATAGTTGTTGGATCATCGTATAACGTGTCATATTGTTATTTGGATGACATCCATCTCGATTGGTATTCATGTGTCACACATTAGTTGAATGATTGACCTATTGCTGGTTATATACTTGTGCGTGAGAATGATATTATGGCATTGTCTGTTTTATGAATGACGTTATCTTTATCTGGCTCAACAAATAATGATCCGTGTAGCAAATGTAGGAAAATAGGTGCCCGGAATGACGTCCCACAATGGTGATAAGCTTGTATTACAAGGTACTCATAGCCATGGGGCCCAGCATCGTGGTTGGGAAGGGGCTATGTATACTACTATAATTTACACACACCATACCATATATATTAGCACTATTATGTCTACTATATAGCAGGATAACAAATAGGTACAAAGTCAGGGAAGCCAGGGCAACCGTTTTAGGCTGGATTTATGGGAGGCTTTCTTTAGTATTTGTAAATGTGATTGATAAGGCCTGTAAACCATTTTCTAATATGCTAGGCGTATTGTCTAGTATTCCATATGCCAGTAATAAAATAAATAAAATAAAATAAAAGACATCCATTATGCAAACCTAAATAAATCTAGTCTTTCAAATATAACTTCCTGATTGATTTACTTACACATGAAATTATGGAATTTCGGGAAACATATTTAAATTGTAATTGTATAGTACACAAGTGTACATACAAACAACGTATAAATATAGTGCCCTTATTGGACTAGGTATATTTTTTCAAGGGCACTGTGTTTTGTACATTCTTTTTACATAGTTTGGTAGTTATATAGGTCTGTGTCAACGTATTTAAATAATGCGAGGTGATAAAGTATATACTAGAGCATGAATCTGGCCTAAAACGAATACCCTGGCTCCCCTCGTCTTTGTGCCTGTCAAATACCCTTTTATATAATAGTGGTAATGTGTATGTTATACCGTTTGTAAATCAAATTAGTATACATACCCCCTCTCAAGGTGCCAGGCCCATGCTCAGAGGATTTTACGAATACTAATTTGGACAAGTTCACTCATGATGATGCTAGTGGAAAGTAAATAAGAATCATGTACTATATAGTATTATACAATAGTGCAATTAAAAACTATAATGTTTAAGTCCCCCACAACAATACTGATTTAAAAAAAAATATTTCACGAACTTTGCAAATTACTTCAATGTTAAGTCAGTCTACGTAATCTAGAGATTTTAGATTGTTCCAGATCGAATTAACGTACAGTCCTAGTCTAGAATCGTGCTAGTCTATATGGGCCCGTCAGGCCGCACAGTATAGAAGACTGAACCACTCGATGTTCCTATTCTCAGTGTGACTCTCCGAGCACACAATTACATGAATGGATACTGAAATATCTGACAATGCTCACAGTTAATGCAAGTGCGTTTATTATATCAGAAAGAATTCTCTTCACCATAATATCTTTGAAAAATATGTTCACACATTGAATTAGGTGCTCGAAATGAATATCATCTTGAAGTATGTACCTATTTTTATTTACAAGAAATGGATAACTAACAAGAAAAAAAAGCTAATTTAAAATATGTTATTTATTGATAGTAATGTTTATATTACAGCTTTATCCTTTATTCTATTGCATTTATATTTAAAGAATTAAACACAGGCAACAATACAGTACTATTTGTGTCATGTTGTAAGTGTATACACAAGTGTATATACAAACGACGTATAAACACAGTGGACTTAGTGTACTAGGCATTTTTTTCAAAGGCACTGTGTCTTGTATCCTTTTTTTAAACATAATTTGATAGTTGTATGTATATATAGGCCGGGCCTACCTAATGGAGCGTAAAATATTGTGTTAACATCTTAAGTGTGCTGTGTTTGAAAAAGTATAAAGTTACTTAGAAGAATATGCCGATACTAAATAATTTCATTTTTTTCTTACCAAAATTAACATGGATGTATGACCATGGGCAGCATGCAGCATGCAACATCTTTCTATACACTCCAGTAAAAGCTAAGAAAAGTTATACTTGAATGAGTCAGTATATCTTGATAAAATGTCTTGGCATTTTGAAGAGTGTTTATGTTTGAGAGAAGAAACGAGAATGCTCTATTTATTCTCAGATGTTCTAGACGATTTTGATGATACTCTGGAATTGTTCTCATATTTGAAATAGGCGAAATACCGGATAGCAATACGAAACGTGAATATTTCTTTACATATAAATGTCCTGGGTAAATGTATATAAACCGTCTCTATATAGAGCTATGCCAATGGTATGTTACTGGATACGTTAGCAAAATGTCACAATCAGTGGACAATAGGACCAGTTGGAATCGATATGGGAATACGATGCAATGTGGTCAGTATTTGAGAATCAGTAACCTTGGCCAATCCTCGAACAGTTCAGGCGTATATGTATCAAATGATGGGTAGTGGCTAAAAAGAATCCTAAATATGCTTATGTATGCTCTGGTTACGTAAGGTATATTACGAATTATTGAGACTGTAGGTGATACACAGAATATTGAGCTAAATGCTCATCGATACACAGAATATTGAGCTAAATGCACATCATATATATTTTCAGTGTTTGTTGTTTTTTATAGATAAAAAACCAAACAAAACATATACGCACACTGCTTGATAAATGGCCAGGCCATGAGGGATGACAGCTGTTTGGAAAGGCTGCTGACCAATGCTACTCAACAGAATGATAAAAACGTTGCTTGTGATAAAGGCTGGTGAATGTGAGCTGTCAATCAGCTGTCAACATGGAATGTTGTTCTCGCTTGATGTGTGCTTTATTGTTTGTGAGTTGCTCATGGTAAACGGTCCCGTCTATAGCACCCCTTGAGCTTATAAACCACTCCGTAAAACGAACATAATTTCTCCATGTATGTGGAGCAGACAATTTGTTAAAGAGGTAATTTTTATTTATATGGTGCTGTATGTTAAAGAGTCAGATGAAAGACAGGCCAATAGTGGGCTAGATATAATCCATATTTGGAAATAGATAGTTTACATTCAATGGAAACAATCATGGGGTTAATTTTTTGTCACAATATTCTATCACAATATTCTGTCACAATATAACAGCAGTGGCATTTAGAAATGCTTCATGAATGGCATATCAAGCTAGCAGTTCATTGATCAAGCCTACCATTAACAGAATGGAAGCTAAATTTTTCAGTTAATTGCTGACTTAATGAAAGGTGTAGGTGCCTGGCCATGAATAATGGATGAATTGTAGCTGCCA
The DNA here is from genome assembly GCA_019095985.1 of Streblospio benedicti. Lineage (NCBI taxonomy): Eukaryota > Metazoa > Annelida > Polychaeta > Spionida > Spionidae > Streblospio > Streblospio benedicti. The sequence continues at coordinate 16,543,316 of CM032663.1, forward strand.
GGTACTTTAGTAGATATAATTAAGTGTCCGAATTATTATAATGTATTTTAAGTTGCCATTTTAAGTGATAACCGCATCCTTGATAACTCGGGATTATACTTTACTTTGTAAGTGTTTTTTGTCTATTCAAGTCTGAGTTATGCAACAAAAGGTTTTCACTTTGCAAAATCAAAAGAGCTAATCAAACAAATTTGAAGGATTGTAAGTGTTCCTCTAATGTGTCTGATATCGTGCATAAAATATAGGACAACACTCTTATGGTTATCCTAGTGTGTATTTACTAACTTAGATCAATCCATCAGAAGTGTACATTGGGTTGATAAAGCATGATGATAGATAGCTATGGCAGGTACATAACCAGTAGGGATATTGCCACACTGAATTTGCACTATGTTTTTTGAACCAAAATAATATTTTCCTGCTCTACAAGATAATATTACTTTAGTAATTAACTGATCAATTATTGAGGAAGATCGGGTTTAATCAATAGGGGCTATAGCAGCATGGAACACTTGTTGAATTACATACTGTACACGGAATATAAGTTGTATTCACCACTCACTTTTGCAATCCACGACATAATGTAATACGTACATGTACAGTTTGAATGGGCATCGATAATAGTGTGAATATATTTGTTGGATATTTCATCTGAGTCTAATAGGGTTCTTTGTTGCATTCCCTAAAATGTTGGATAACATGCATGTTGGATCATTTACTTACGGTACAAATAGAAAACAAATAATAAATTCTATATGATACACCATGTTATAATATGACACGGTATAGTTATTTACAACATTGTCTTTTACGAACGAAATATTGCAGAAACAACGCAACAGCCTGCAAATCCATCAAATTATCTGAGGCTAGTATTTTAGCACTAATTTGAATCAAAGCATATCTTACTGCAGTAAGAACTTCTCAATAAATCTAGATTATTGAAAGTGATATCCACATAGCAGAGACAAGAAGAATGAGAATAACGTAATTGCATTTTTCTGATTGTACACGACAAATAATAAGTATAAAGTATAGGATGCAGTTCCTATGCAGTTATGATAAAAAGTGGCGTCTTACGAAAGTGGGCCGGTGGTTTATAAGTGAAAAGTGGGGAAAAGGTCAGAAAGAGATGTGGGGGAAAGGCTAAAACGTGGGATGGTGGTAGGTTTTAAGGACGTGGGATGTGGAAAATATACTGACAAGATTGTGGGACGTAGAAAAAAAAAGGCAAACAAAACCAGGGCTATTGGAAATAAGACACACCATGAAGGACGTGGGCCTTTTTGATCCGTTATAAACCCAGAGCGTGTCTATGTACATGTGACATGTTTTTTAAAAATTAAATGTATGTAGTAAATATTAACGCAAAAATGTTTTTGAGAATATGCATAAATCAATCCTTATCGCAAACATATTTGATGGTCGAGAATTGTGCTCAGTTCCATTAATTAATAAATCATGTCACATCTTATGTGTTTCAGATGACACAACGATAGCACACAATTCCACGTGAATTGCCAGCTGCAATGGCCACGCCCAAGTACAAAACCGAGGTGTACGTGCCGATCCACAAGGATGACCAGTCGTTCGAGCAGCGCCAAAAAGGCATCTGGGATGAGATGCATGATCGCATGGAAAAGAGGCGGCGCGAGTGGGAGGACGAGGTGGAGGGCATGCGCAGAGACTTCTTTAAGCTGAAACCAAGTGAGATTCGTCGCGACAGCACAGACAGCTCCGGTGGGAGCCAGATGAATTACAATGCTGGCAAAGACGGCTCGAAAAACTTCACAGTCAGTTTTGACGTGAGTCAGTTTCTGCCAGAGGAAATAAACGTTCGAACACAGGACAAGAAACTCATCGTGCACGCAAAGCACGAGGAGAAAGGGCCTGGGAAGAGCGTGTGTCGGGAGTTCAGTAGGTCAGTAGACGTACCAAGGTCTGTGGATCCTGAGCAGTTGGCTTGCACGCTGAGTACTGATGGCATACTGCAAATTGAGGCCCCCGTCAATCCAGGGATTGAAGACGCCCGACCAAAGCAGTCGTTTCCTATGTATATGGAAAAATCGAAATTTGAGCCAATGAAAGCACAGCAATCCCAGATTAAAAGTGGACAAAGTTTTGTAGAAACGGATGGATCAAGGAAATTCAAGATTTCCGTAGACATTGGTCCAGAATTTGGACCTCAGGATATTCTAGTGAAAACGATTGATAGAAAGTTGGTGGTACAGGCAAAACATGAGGTTAAATCTGAAGGACGTACAAGTTGTAAAGAGTTCAGTCGCCAATTCGATTTACCCGAAAATGTGGATCCAAATTTAGTAACAGCCAGTCTTGCTGAGAATGGAAAGCTTATTGTGGAGGCTCCTATATCGGGATCCTCGTTTAGCCATGGACAAATTACTGGTAAACCTGGATCAACAAAACAACCAACGGTTACAATTTCATTTGACAGAAAATAAGGATACTGATACTGTAACGAAAGAATTGCATTTGGGTTTGATCAAACAATGGGTTGGTTAAGTGATTGTAAGTAGTGTAGAAAAACTTGTAACTAGATTAAGACAAGTGATGATAATACACTTTAAATGAATGGGGTTAGCATAAGTGTAAACTGTATCAACAACATTAGTGTATTTGAAGGTGTTGTGAATTAATCTTTGTTTTTCATTAATAAGTTTGTAAATCTTGCTTTTAGTAAATTATGAAGGAATATAGATGTGATATTAGCTTTTAGAGGATTATTACAATGTGTATATGTTGAAACTGACTAAGATTGGTGTAAGTTATTTTACCTTTTCATAATGTCCTGTATATGTTGAAAGGCAGTGGACGTTTGCTAGTTTAAAAAAATAAGTCTTTCCATGATTCAAGTACGTAATAAGGAATACTTGCATGTTTTATTGTTTATTATTGTTTAATTGCTATAGAGTTATGGTAATATTTTATTGTTTATAATATACAGAAGATGGTATGTAGTTAAGTTAGTCTCCTTAGGGTTTCGTTTGGTTGTTACATGATTTATGATGTTCATCATTATGTTTTTTATGGTATGAAAAAAAATCCATGTATGTATGTTTTACATAATCGCTTATAATCTATTTGATGATGGTGACTTTTGAATTGAAGCTAATTGTAAAGACTAGAGATTCTCTCATGGTTCAGATTTTAAGAAAACTTTCAAACTGCATCATACTTGTACATGAACTAGTTGTTTGATATTTATGCTCGGTGCTATAATAGAGCATAATAGGCCACACAGTAGGACCTGCTTCTCTTGAATTAAAAGATGTCAAACGACCATTGTCTGAAGTAAATTCTGATATCATATAATAGACGTATTTGAAATTATTAATAGATCAGCGACGCCACCCACATTAGAGCTAGCTATGATGTGCTACAAATTTTATATTGTCATATGATTCTTCATGCGTACGTACAATTGTTCAGTGTCCTTACGGCGGTAACCCTCATTTTGAACATGCTACCGACCCCGCAGCCATTATAATATAATAAAGAGTTAAAATTGCTTGCGATGCCGCAGTCATCACGAGTGACTTATGCTTGCTTGCGATATCGTAGTCATCCCATGTGAAGAAGTAAGTGGTGTTACAACTGCTGGCAACGCCGACACAGGCTCCCAGCAGCACTACTTTATTTGTAGAAACCACCAGATAACATAACAGCATCTGGCCAGACCATGATGTTATAATGGTGATTCTGGGTCACTGTTCACACCTGATACACAAGAGTAGGAAATCTCCTCACCGACATACTTTGAGAAAACATCACGGCCCCATTTCAAATCTGCTTCTTATTGGATATTATTTTAATAAGTTCTTGGGGCATTATGAACGCCGGACAGTGGCATCAGTAACGGGGACTGTCCCAACCAAAAATATAATGATAGTGATCGTAGGATGGAATAAAATCACCGGTTCAGACGTTTCAAGTTTTTGTTGAACAGAATCGCATAAAATACAGTCCTGTGAGAGACTGAAGCATGAAATACAACCCTGCTATGAGACTGAAGCATATCAAGCAGGGCTAACTTTATGTCACTTAAGCTTAATGATTTTACATGTAGCTAATTGTAAAATAAATAAAACAACCTTTTACTGGCTCTAGTTTATTGCAAAATGAAGATTATAAGTACACATTATTCAAATTAAATGAGAAACATAAACATATGAGTATTGAAGCACATACATGCATTTTTCTTTATGTAATACGATGTAATTATATTGTCAGCCACTATTTGAAAAAAAGAATCATACTTTTTTTTATTCTCATATAAATATCACGCTGTCAACCAAAAAATATTTATATAACTTTGTCATTTTTCACCATCTAAAATCTTAACGTAAAACCTGACTAGAAACATGAATACTTCAATGGCAAGCCGTTCTTATCTTTTGGCGTCCTTGGTAAGCGTTGGGAAGGCTTCACATAGCGCATATATTCCTGAAAACACTTAATTGGAGCATTTACAACAGGATCCTGTTGCAGCTGCTCTTCAGTCTCTAAAACTTCATTTAGATACTTTTCTGTTTGTTCATGCCTTTCCACCATCGCTTCTGTTTCTTCATTATGTCTACATATCAAAGCAGGTTGACGAGTATGGAATTGTGGGTAAGGTCCCTGAAGCCTGACTGGCGTGCATGGCCTGCCCCATCGGAGTGGTGGCGGAGGGTTATTATAGTATGATGGTCCAGGTGTGCAGCAAGGGTTCGTAGAACGAAAGTTGGGATTACCATCAATGGAAGGTAAGGATCGGGGTGTGGAATCCATTGGCAAGCCTCTCTCAAGATTGATAAGACGCCTTACACTCAGTTTTTCAGAGGCCCACTCAGGGTTGATGATGAAGAAACTCCTTCTAGGTCCAATTCTCTGAAAGTATAAATATTATCATATTGACTGCTACACTCTTGACCGGGATAATAAAATTGGTGATATGGTTCTTTTTTTTTGATATGGCTTGTCCATATGTTATATAGTCACTAAGAAGTGTTCTTGAGATCTATTTTTTCAAAGACGCATAAATGTAATTGGTCTTGTCCATATATATATATATATATATATATATATATATACTATAGTCACTAAGAAGATACACAAGAAAAAACAATTCCTTGAGATCTATCGTAAATCATACAGAGTCAATCAAGTTAAATGGATATATCTAGAAGCCTTGCTGACATTTTAGCCTCGTCGGTAGGAACAACGGAACATCACGTTGAAAATTTGAGGGATTTAATGAAGAATCTCTAATCTTTGACGGTAAATGTAGATGAAAATTTAGTGACTTTTGATGTGGTCTCGCTTTTCGCCAACGCACACATATTTTATTGAGATTGTCTCCTCAATGACAACAAGTTGTGACAAAGACCATTGTTAACAGAGAGTGACATGATGGAATTATTCAACCTGGTATCAACTTTGTTCATACAAGGTGGGTTGCCATAATGTATCATGATCACATTAATCATAAATAGTTTTTTGCCCTTGTTCTAATTTCACTAAATAACCCCTCAGGGGAACCTGCTTAATCTACCGGACAGGGGGGTCAGTGAGTTGATGGGGTGGGGAAGGGGTAGTAGGATTTTAATATTGGCGACAGGGGGGCGGGGTGCTCAGTTTTTTTACGCTCATCGGGGCGGAAGGGTGTGGGGGGTCGCTCAGTTTTCTAATGCTGTAATTCTAAGATGCTTTTTTGTAAATGCCCGCAAATATCATAATGTTCTAAACAATATTGATATTTCTTGAAACAGTTTTAATTTTCTTTGCATGAAATCACCATTTGGAAGTCACAAATTAACATACTCAATATGAATAAAATAAAGGAAAAATCAAATTTGATCTACGGAATTGCATGTCCACAAATATCAAGAAATAACAAAATTGGTGATTGCTCACCTTTGAACAACCATATAACTTGATTCTTAGGATGATGGGAAAATTGGTGGTAAAATGTTTAACTTGGTTGGTGTAAATAATGAAATAAAAACAGTTTGTAGTGATGAAGAATTGTGAAATATTTAATGAAGAATTGTGGAAAATTAAAAATAAATAAGAATAAATGATGGAGTGAAGAATAAGAAATATACATAATATAGATCTTTATAATGAAAGAAAGTTCAGCCTCGAATATGTATGTAGATCTGCACCTATTATAGCAAAGTGGGTAGTATTCTATATAAAGTCAATTGAATGGCGCGTTGAAGAAATATGTCATGTTTTTTATGCATGCAACAATGTCCGAATGTGGTGAATATTGCCCGAGTTTGCGAGAGCAATATTCACCAAATGAGGGCATTGCTTCATGCATATTGACCGAAAAAAACATGACATATATTCATTATATCAAGATTTACCTTCACAAACAGTTTTTATTAGATGGGAAAACTTCTCCATTGGTCACACCGAATGACAAGTTATATTAAAAGAAGCATATGAGTAAGTATTTTATCCTTTCTTGACTATAAGTTCTACTGGTTCTGCACACATTATTTAATTAGCATCATCCGCCATTTATCATTTCTAAAGCAATTTTAATCAATAAAACTAATAACACTAGGTTTATCACATTTCAGAGTATCGTTTTTGCTTAAAAAATATTTCTGAACAATCAAAAGATTCGTTCAACAATGATGAATGTCATATACAGGGATACTAGTCTAAACAGTTCACGGTTGGCTGCATCAAATGGTGTGCTCAATGTGGTCCCTAATCCTGTTTAATAAATCTAACTATTAGTACTAGTAGCATGGGGGATTATATTGTCATGGCTATTTCTCTAACTGTGTGTATCTAAATATGTGTGGTAACGTAACTCAATATAGTTAATTATTTTTTTAATCGACAGCTTCAAAATGGTGGACGCTTCTACTGTCAAGAGGGCAAAATTCACCGATGGTTCATGCAGTAATTATCCACTGCTGATTTAGGATCTTAGCCAATCAGAGAATAGTATTCAAGGGTGTGTCCTCGATAGAGTGGTATAATTGCCAAATTTCATTCTCCAATATAGGAATGCATAATCCATTATTACTTGCTAGAAAATAGAAATAACTGACATATTTTGGAGAAAAAATATACATGTGGAACATTTTCGTTCCAGTATGTATCATCAGTAGTTCAAATGTCCCAAGCACGATGCAAAAAAAAAAAAAAAAAAGATAACTTATATTCTGGTGTTATTTTGATATTTTAGCCCTGTCGACATCCTAAGAATCGAGTTGACATGGTCTAAATAGCAATATAATAAATCAAGTGACACGTTTAAGTAGTTCCTAATCAAATTCATTATAGAAAGATTCTAAACTTGGTGCCCTATCCAGAAACTTTGAGAAATTTTCACAGAGACTGTTCCAGAGGGATGGGGGCAGATGGCAAGGGGCAAGATCTCCCCCATTTTTTTTACCATTAGAATGTTATATTTGTGATGCTTTGGCATCGATCTATTCGAGCTTTCGAGGGTAATAAGGGGGGTGGTCGATCAATTTCTACTTTTGTCATATGGGGGTGGAGGGGGCGAGTCACCCAATTTAATAATTTTCTCTTCCCCAAATGATGGAACCCCCATGTACGATAAATTGTGCTAGCTCCTCAAGATCGATTCTTCTCAAAATATCACTATGCTGTTTTAAATATTAGGAATAATTATAGAAAAATTGTGAAAATCAAAGAAATATAAGTTCATTTGTGATGATAAGCATACACCATGCATAAAAGAGATAATCGTTACAATATCTTATTAATAATTGAATTTTTGATAGACAAAAACTATTGCCGGTCATTTGTGATCCGTCCTGTGCCGATGTGTGAGTATTGCTATTCATACCGTTGAAGGTTAAATGCCAATTTAAAGAAAAGAAACCATTATATGTGGATCCAACACTCTTCAAATTTACCCTTCTATTGTGATACAAACCTTTGATATAGTTATAAACACACTGGGACTTACTTGAAAAAAGGTTTCGTCATATACAAATGGAGGTAAACTAGGCGCACATTCTTGTTTGTACTTAGGCCTGTATCTATCTCTGGAAATGAAATGAATCTATGATGTTAACATGATAATATTGTGCTTTTTTTAAAAATTGTGAGACAAAACTATATAAAACAACAGATATGCCAGTGTACTCAAAATCCAGATTTGCAGACCAATTTAAAAGGATTGCCTTATATATTAACTCAATATTCCAAGTAATAAATCATAAACTTGATTATTTTGTCTAGATCTACAGTTTTGTAATCAATCTAAGTTCTCCCTTCTTATTAAGAAATTAGTCGCTAAAACGATTAGCATACACATAATGCATGTAAAGTGAATATATGTATGTTCACTAGCTCCGCCAGATGAAAAAACATGGTTAAAAAGCATTGCTCAATTCAATTTGCAGAGATTATTTTTTAGATTTAGTAGACTCTTTTCATGGGTTATACAACAGTATGAGTCTCAACGGCTTGAGGTAAAGATAAAGCAACATTGCTTCACATACACTTTCCCAATAGAACAACAAGAGCGGACATATTTCTACTAAACGAATATGGATATGGACCCCTTGAGTTAACTAGTCATCTATGGTACTGGCGATGGTTTTTAAAGAACCGAAGAAAAGCAGTCAAAATATATAAAGCCTAGCTAGTCTAACAGTAAGGGCAAGACCGGTATGTGCGGAAAGGATATTTTGTTCGGAGCAAGCAATGCAAAGTAAAAACTTACGCTGTTAACGCTGTCACGGACATACTCAGAAATTTGGATTACTGTCTACGTGATTATAAAACATTGAGCTTATTCACGCATTACAAATAATCAAAAATTTCATCCCACCCTACCCAAAAATATTCACCCTTGCTTCACCTTTTGTCAAAGTTATGTTGTGCGTAATGGCAAGATTTAAATGTTACGTTCACCGTAACTCCGTAAAAATTCCTACGTAAAACGTAGCCATCCCTTTGGGATTCATGCGCACGTGTAGATCTATGTTGTATCAAAGATATTATAGAATTGTATAATTCTATAATTATAGAAATATATAATTCTATAATATCTTTCGTCGAATACAATGCATATAGTATGTATATTTCACATTTTATTGCATTAATAAGACACGATACTAGTATTAATGAAAATTATTCATTTTCTTAAGAATACCATTTCAAAACTTTATTCTAATAAGAAAATGAATAAGTAAAACTATCAACCGTAATATTTCCAAAGCGTACATGTCCAATTGCATCAAGTTAATTTTTGCTGTATTGCAAAATATTCATGAAAAAAAAAAAAAAAAAATAATGATCCATAGCCTAAAAATAACAAATCCATAGGACCCAATCTGGGATTCATCCATGTGTTATCTGGAAATCCATGATTTTCGAAAAAAAGGAGGTGTGTGTGTGTGGGGGGGCATTTCAGGAAATTCATGGGTTTCGTACGCGAGATAGATGGCAGCCATTTAAAAAAAACTATGAAAATCTGGATCTGCCTCCTATGCACAGCATACTTAGTTTAAATATGTCACGTCATTTGCTGTTAGTAAATTTTGAATGTTCTCAATGCAAGTATGATTTTTATAGTCCCATTGATAATATTTCATTCTCAATATTATAACATCGTATTAATTTCAGATGACACCAAGATAGACCAACCCCACGTAAACCAACAGTTGCTATGGGCTCACGCAAGGTAATCTTGCCCATCTATAAAGATGACAATTCATTTGAGCAGCGACAGCTGTACGACGAGATGCGTGAGCGAAGGGCAAAGATGCGACGCGAGTGGGAAGATGAGAAGCGGCAGTTGGAGAACGATGACATGGCCATGCGCAGAGACTTCTTTAAACAGAAACCAAGAGAAATGGATTGGGACAGTATTGATAGCCCTGGTGGGAGTCAGATGAATTACAATGCTGGCGTGGGAAGCTCGAACATGTTCACACTCAGTTTTGATGTGGGTCCATTTCGGCCAGAAGAAGTAAATATTCGAATCCAGGACAACAAACTAATTGTACACGCCAAGCACGATGGGAGTTGGCTTGGGAGCGATGTGAGCCGAGAGTTTAGTAGGACCATAGATATACCGAGATCTGTCGACCCTGAGCAGTTGGCTTCTACTATAAATATGGATGGGATACTGCAAATTGAGGCACCCTATATGAATTCAGAGAGAGATGACACACAACGAAAGAAGTCTTTGCCCATTTATTTGGAGAAGACAAAAGAGCTTTTGTTCCGAGCAAGCATTGATGTGAGTCAGTTTCGGCCAGATGAAATCAACGTTCGAATGGAGGACAACAAACTAATTGTGAACGCAAAGCACGAGGAGAAAGGACCTGGGAAGAGTGTGAGCCAAGAGTTTAATAGGTCCTTGGAGTTACCAAGCGGTGTGAACCCTGATAAGTTGGCTTGCACTTTGGGAAGTGATGGGATTCTGCGTGTGATACATGTGAATCCGGAGATAGAAGATCTCGAATCTTTTTCGTCGAAATTTGAGCCCAAGTTCAAAGCCAGCATTGATGTGAGTCAATTTCTGCCAGAAGAAATAATTGTTCGGACAGAAGACAATAAAGTGATGGTGCAGGCCAGACATGAAGAGAAAGGGCCTGGGAATAGCGAGAGCCGAGTGTTTAGTAAGACGGTGGATATACCAAGTTCTGCGGATCTTGAGAAGTTGGCTTGCACTATGAATATGAATGGGATACTGGAAATTGAGGCACCTTTGAATCCAGAGATGAAAGAAGCCCAACCAAATCAATCTATTCCCGTACATACAGAGACAACACAATTTGAGTCAATACAACCACAACAATCCCAGATTAATAGCGGTAAAAGTCCTGCACAAACAGATGGTAGAAGTACATTCAAGATTGCTTTAGATGTTGATCCAGATTTTCGTCCACAGGATATCCAATTAAGGACAGTAAATGGAAAAATGGTTTTAGAGGCGAAACGTGAGGTTACGCGTGCAGGACGTACGAGTTGTAAAGAATTTAGTCGTCAATTCAATTTACCCGGAGACATTGACCACAACTTAGTAACAGCTAATTTTGCTGGAAGAGGAAAAATTATTTTGGAGGTTCCTACACCTAGACCAAAGGTACCCGAGCATTTCTCATTTATTCCCTTATAAGCACGACTTTCGAATAGATATGAAACTATGTTTAAAATTTGAATGATTTTTCCAATAGCGTATTAAATACAATCATAATAGTAGTTATGTGCACAACTCCTGATGCTAGTGCCTGCGATGGACATCCTCGTTTAACTGAGCTATTCCCAGAGCGTCAGTACACTTGACGATATTACGTTCTTTATGTTTCTTTGAAAAGTCTGTAAATCTTGATGTTAAACAATTAGAAAGAATACAAATGTGATATCAGCTTTTAATTACAATGTGTATGTGTTGAAAGACGAAAACAATTGTACGTTTTTTTACTCCTTAATAATAAATGTCTTGTGTATGTTGTTTAGCATTGGAGGTTTGCTAGTTTTCTTTAAGTCTTACTATGATATTAATAGTAATACTTGCACGTTGGATTGTTTATTAATGTTTAATTGCTATAGAATTAAAGTAATATTTTGCAGCTGATATATCATGATGTGATAATAGTCAAGTACAGTCATGTAAGTTCCTTGTTATAAATGGGTTAGTTGATCTATCTACATGTTCATAAGTGAGTTCTTATGTTATGAAAGTTAATTTATGTACATGTACGTTTGTTTTACGTAAAAGCTATTGTTATATTTGGTGATGGGGTGATTGTAGCTAATGAAAAAGAATAGGGGTACTCCAATCTCCAGTTAATAAAAGAAAACTTTCAAAATACAGCAAATGTATACTTGTTACTTGATTACTATATTCCATAATCAACTCCTTCAAATCACCATTCTCTCCCCGAAACCTACAGTAGATACTGATCTGGTCTTGTCTTTCTGAAGTTATTATGAAATTTAGATTACTAGTATATCATTGAAAACACTATAAATATCATGAGACGCCGCAGCCGAACTGAGGATGGTAAAAATAAGAAATTTCGGGGTACCAGGAAAAAGTCATGCCGCGGAGTACACACCTGGCTTCCGATGGCACCTACAACGACATAGCAAAAAGCATAGCAAAAAGCGATTAGACCAAGAGTGCTTCTTGAGCGGCATGTGGTGCCGTTTAACATCACGCCAGGTGCCGCCTGATGCCGTCTGGTGCTACATGGTGCCGCCTGGTGTCGTTTTGCATAACGCCCGGTGTCACATGCTGCCGTTTTGCATAACGCCTGGTGCCCGTTGAAAAGAATTTCGATCATTACCAATCAATAATCCCTCTGCCGTGCGGCACATAGGTTTGGGCGGCATATGCCCACTTCTCCTTTAAAGTGGCAGAAAAGTAAGAAATTGACTCATGTAAGGTCTGGAACAGACCCAAATGTGGATCGTTAGGGAACATGTGAAATAGGTTCCGACGGATCGCAATTTTCATATGACAGGGCAAATTTGAGCAACTGACCCTGGCTCTCACAATGTAATCTGTAGACTGGTAGCTGTGAAAAAAAGATTACATACCGGTCCGTTACGAGCCGAAGTATATTAACCATTTTGGTCCATGTGATATCTGCTACGTGTAGGTCACATTTTCAACAGACACACCAAATATTCACAGCCAAGCTCACACTGGGCATCCTATATCGTTAGAGTGGCAACACATTGGACAATTGGTTATTAATTGGAAATCGACAATAAAACTCATCCTGGACCCCAAAAACCCATCCTTATCTATTCGGGAGTATAACTTATTAATACCATGAACACGGATATTGAACATTAAAGGCTGTGTGAGTGAGAAAGCAGTGAAACTCACGATGTTCATAGACATTCATAATCTATATTTGTTCTACAATTAGAAATTATATGTTTTATTGTCACTTTCATTCAACTTATATATAATGTGTTTTATTTGATCTTAAACTGTATTACTTTATGTTTGAAAAGATTATTTTGTAATGGTTTACCATGTTTGCCAAACAATGGCCGAATTTATAATATATCAATACTGATTAGTCAGCGTAAATACTGGAATAACAGTTACAATAGATTTATGATATATTTAGAATATATTAGATACACCATACCCATATCAAGTAGCCTAGACAAAGGTAAAGAAAAAAAACATCATAGAACAAAAAACAAAAAAACAAAACACAAAACAAACCGTGAGTAGACCTATGCCAAAGACGGCATGTCAGGTAAGTGAATTGAGTTTTTAAAACTTTAATCATATAAATCAAATAGTTGGAAAGCATAAGCATGCACAATTAGTAAATAATATTACAATATGCATAAATAAACGTAATCTTTCTAGATTTTAGTACCAGTCCATTATGCACTTTGAAAGTAAATATTCAATCACAACATCTTCCCCTATTACATGTAGGCCTATAAATAAACATTACAAAATTATAATGATAACACCCACGACAAGGTAAATCAGTAAATAGTATATTTCAGAGCATTTCCATTTCTGTCTTTGGGTGTCATAGGTTTGCGTTGTGAATATCGTGAGGACGTTACATTTTGTATGTCCACTGGGTTCGGAGCTGACATTTGACCTTCGTATCTCTTTTGAGCGTCAATATTCTCCTGTAAAAGATCCGACCTCTCCTTCTCTTTCTTCATATTAATAAGATCTTGTGAAGTCACGTGTCTGCTCCGCATAGTCGGTTGAACAGGGAAGGCAGGCTTATTGTCCCAGGAATGATAACCTCTCTCGCGGAGTGAAAGTCGCTTTGCGCCGATATTTTCTGAGACAAATTGAGGGTGGATGATGAAGTAACTTCTGTACGACCCAGTGCTCTGCAATCATAATCATAAGCTCACTTTATAAGTAAAAAACAGAACAGAATAAAACAGTATTAGTACACGTATGATAATATGTGTTAGAGTTAAATGTTCATGACTCATTTATTTTATTTTCTTCTTGTTATTGAGATGCCCGAAACGATAACAAATTTCCTGTTTTGACCAAATCTGGTCAACAACTTGAGGGATATGACGTATCATTTGTCGTATCAGTTAATTACATATGGACCTTTACTTACGAAATTAATTAACATTTCCAAGGTTGCAACAAGACAAATACTTGCACCGTAAGTGAATGACCTTCCTTAACAAACCACAAAATGCCCACCCGGGTAGCGGGTATTTCTTGCTTGAATAATGATATACATTACAAATTTCTTTCGAGAAAACGAGTAACCATTTTAAAATGCTCGAGGCGTCTTCAATTACATCCTCATGATCCTCTCAGAGAATTGTGGGATTATGCTGCCTGAAGAAATCCACTCAGAGTGACACACCACTTAAAACTTGACATTTATTACGCAACGTGCCCTAGCTAGTATTGAATACATTCATAAGTGAATGAGCAAAACGAATATAGGAATGCTACCAAGAATTAGGCTCATCATCGTCACATTTTGTTTTTCCGTTGTAACTTTGATAATAGAAAGACGTGTATATTCCTATCAATACAAGTACCAGGCCCGCGATTTAATGGCGATTATACCAACACACTGTTCACGATAAACCATCCAGCTCATGAGCAACCTGCATGGACGTGATTAAAGCAAATAATATACGTTATTACATGAACATTAGAATACTTATAAGACACTCTTCAATTACACGCGATTGATGAATGATAAGGATACAGGCCTGGAAATAGGCCGCCTTCCCAACCAGGAAACAACAATATCCTGTATGCAACGAGGGAAGGCTTCCTCAGTTATGGTCCTTTGTAGTGGTCATGAGAAATGAGGATGACGTTCAGAGGGAGCGTGTTTCACCATACGCTTCGCATAGAGTAGTTTCAGATGGAGCGTGTATAACAACTACATGTATGAAACTGTTAATTTTAAACAAGAACGTAGACCTACAGGTAAGGTGCAAGATTGTTCACGAATGACTTCATAATAATTTCGGGGATTTATAACAGCCCTCTCTTCTCATCACGCATCATTTCTACACACATCCCTCCCCATATAAAAATAATTTTCAACCGACTGGACCCCTTCATTCGCATATGCTCTAGACATCCCTCTGGACGTTCCAGAAAAGCAAGCAGATGGTTCAGATTAGCAGAGTTGTTTCGTCACCTGCATGCCCTCCGACCGTAACAGTAGTAGCGGCACTTAATGGTTCGATAGATTGATCACACAGCCTTCCTAAACACCCAATTTTACATAGCCTATGCTTGCCCCATATGCTCCAAAAGAGGCCAGAAATGAGAAAACAATATTGTTTGGGATCATTCACAAATAACTTGAGCAAAAATTTGGCTAT
Source organism: Streblospio benedicti (assembly GCA_019095985.1). Taxonomy (NCBI): domain Eukaryota; kingdom Metazoa; phylum Annelida; class Polychaeta; order Spionida; family Spionidae; genus Streblospio; species Streblospio benedicti. The sequence goes on from CM032663.1 coordinate 16,558,652, forward strand.
TTTTGACCCCCCCCTTCAGCTTTTGTCAGCTTTTGATGACCCCCCCCCCCCCCGCCAGCCGACGTCAGCATTTATTTGCTTGCGTGCACATGTCAGCTGTATAATCGAACAATCATTTTATCAATTTTAAAGTTAAATCTTATGGTACCTATGCAATATATATTTCATGCTAGACCTTCACAAAAGCAGGCTCACCTACTTCATCATAGCCAGAAGATTCAGTGGCCGGGAGGTGGAGGGTATACACACCCCCCTTTCACCCCCAAAATGTAATATTATATGGGGCTTTCGGCATACCCACGAGCATTTGCATTTTTGAAACCTCATTAGATTAAGAGTTTCTGGCGTTCTGTGCACCCTTTGCCAAAAAGGTGAATTTGCCAGTCTTCATGACGCACTTAAATTCGAACTTGCGAAAAGTGAATGAAAAATATTTTAAAGGATAAAAAATTAGGATACATTTGATAATATAAGATGAAGAATTGAAGCAGTGAACAAAACATTTTTATTTCTTCTCAACAATTCAACATAATCATTAGATACAAAAATCTTTCTTTTGTTAGTAATAGCAATGAAACGTATATTGACATGAGCATTGTATCAATTCAAAAAAAAAAAAAAAAAAAAAAAAATCTGTCTTTTTTCACTTTTCGCAAAGTTATATCAACCTACTCCTGTAAAAAGTCTTACAGGAATTTTATCTTTAAAATGTATATTTTTTAATGCATAATGCCACCTCTACTGGTAATGTAGCTTGATTCCGGTACTGGTAGTATAGCGTATATCAATTTTTCATTATTAGCTGAGGATGTGTTCTATAAACACAAAATATATTCTTTATATTCTTTCTTTGGTACTATTTAACTAATATCAACTGGTATTTTTAATAAATCTGTTTTAGAGGTAATTATACTTGTTAAATTATAGTTATGCATGATCTGGAATATCTGTGACTGGTAAAATATCTCAACCGTCTTTAAAACTGGGATGAAAGCTGAAAGCTGACGTCAGTCAGTGCCGAACCCCCACCCCCACCCTGTCAGCTTTCGTCAAACTTTCATGACCGCCCGCCCCCCGGATAGCTGACGTAATCTTTGAAGGATCCCTAAAATTACACATTTTATGGTGCTTCTGTCATATATGTTGTTCCCAAAACGTACGGGATCGTCTAGAATAACGTGAATATTGTGACCTTTTTAATATACTGGGTGAAAGACCAGGCTTATGGGATCATTCCGAAATAGCACACCACAATGCGACAGCATCTGTATGAACATCGTCAGCAATACCACATTTAAGCAGAAAAACATTGCAATGATCAAGTTAGCCCTCCAGACGACACAGAAAAGCAAAAAAGATGATCCAAATCAACAACTCAATAATCCAAAATGGGAACCTTCAAGCCGAAAAAAATCAACATCACCTCTTCGGAGAAGTGATAACAATTTTTGGGCCAGAACCAAGCTGAAATGTGTCATTTCCTCTAGGAAGACTGCATTTTCCACGAAGCGTCGTGAACAAACCAACTGTTGGAACAGATGCTTCCGTTTCATGCTTCAATTGCTTCCGATTGTAATGGCAGTGGTGGCGCTTACGGTTTCATCTGTCGACCATACATCCACCAAAGCAACGGACGGGGCCCCAGTTAAGCTAAACGACGCAGAACCAGGCAGAAACTGTGCCCATTCTCAACCGGAACAGCCGGACCACTCCAAAGTTGAGGCCAAGAGACCAACGTCCACAGCGAAAAGACTCTACGCTTATGGCGTCTTCTTGAGCATCTGGGGCTAGCATCGGCTACATGTATGTGAAACTGGGGGTAAGCCTTCAGCCAAAGCCAACTTTAATCAGACAACACTTAAGATAGTCCGAATGACATCCAGCGTACGGGTGCACCACCCATTTGCAAACATATCTAGATCTTCGTAAACTTATAATATGTAGATGCAATTATGGCGGTCGTTAGCGTCTACATAGTACATACCATGCATGCTCAGACGATGTTACATCTACATTAGGGGATTCAAGGAAGCTTTGTCAGGTCTTATTTCCCTTCTCATCAGTCTGGAGAGCATGCATCGATTGTTGCTGCAGTATACAATGGTAATCACCCGCGTCAAATCTCACCCGCCAGGCATACATGTATATCTAGTGAACGCGTGGACGTCACAGTTTATCACATGTTAGTTATGCGCTTGTGCACCACCCACCACCAGTGAGTCTAGCTCATTACCTACTCGGGCAAGGATACACAGGTAAAGCATGCATGATTTCGTGGTGGTCATTATATTAAAAGCAACGTACGTGATATTTCTACGAAATACGAATATTTCCACAAATAAACCAGGAGATGATAATATAAATACCCTCGCAGACAAATCATTAGTAAGCAATACTATGTTAGACATGTCGGGAGCATGTGAGCCCCGAGTCATGGGCTTACTTTATAAATAAATGTCCAATGGAACGATTCATTTATTAACGTTTCACGAATTCATCATATCTCATGTATACAATTGCATGCATCATTAGATTGGCTATTTCTACATCTATAGCTGGCAGCTAGTTCGTTCTCATGTCACGGTGGGACACGATGCTTCGGAAAGAGAGCAGGGGCTGAGAAAATCCACTGTCCAATTTTACACTTACTATAGCAGACATACGTGTACGTTCCGACATATGTTCAAGGGGATGGGGTGTGTGTGTGCGGCAGAGCTCGTCTTGAGTGGCATATTTCACTAGGCCTCTGCTAAGATTATACATGTATATGAAACTTTCAGGAAAACCTCGTAAATGTGCTCATTGGACAATTGTCCTTGTGCAGAAAATACCCAGAACCACAGTCACTAAAACCTGAGCACGTCTCTCCACTGTATCCACCCATCACAGCGTGTGTCATAGCTTAGATGAATCTACAAAATCTAATCTCTACATAGCTCAAGCTGACGTTGCTCGCCGCATAACGCGTATTCCCACCACTTGCCATAAAAGGGTTTTCATTAAAGCTCATTCGACCATTAAATTGTAAAGTCCACATTACTTCAGTAAATGATCGTGTCATAATGTAGTCGCTATAGACATCAGCTTGTAGGACTAAGATAAAATGATAAAACCAGAATACCACAAAGAAAATATTAGTACACTGTAGCATTGAAAGATTTGTGTTAAAACTCATTCTGAATGGAATTCTATTCGACTTATTATAATTCTAATATTGTATATGGGTCTACGCATGATGTTAAAGATTAATGAAACCGTCTTAGTAAACCACACAGCTTTCCGAACTTGATTAGCAAGTGTGGATTGGAGTGTATTTGTAATTGAGGTTGGGTGGTGGTTAGGACTAATAATTGAATTGATGATCTGCAGAGACTGTACAAAGAAGCACTCCGTGTTATTTACATCGTTTCTTCAAAAGCAAAATGTGTGTTTCTATGAGATTACAGTTATATCACACATGGAAAGCGGAGTGGAGAGGACAGCTAATATTATGTGTGTATGTGGCAATCGTCAGCAAAGTCAACTTTTTGGTATCACTCACACTGCACTCTGGTGTATTACAGTAGAGATTTAGCGTTTCAGCGTGAATTGAAAAAAGACACTGATTAATGAAGATGACCATACACACAATACATTGCCTTGAAATAAAATGACTTTAGACTTACTTCGAAAAAACTTTTCTCGTGGACGTTTTTGTGGGCATAGCTAAATTTCGTCCTTCCCCTGTAAATAAGATAGTAAACAAATAATTAGAATATAGTTATTTCATCTCTTGTTTCTTCACTACTGTAACAGTTTAATCTAAGCCTGCTGCAAGACTGACAGTGCGGACATTTCGGCCGCACGATTTCTCCAATGCTGCAATGTCTATATTATACGGATATATTTTTTTAGTTACAACCGTAAAACTATGGGCACAACCGCCAGTGCTGATATGTTGGCAGTATGTTTTTTCTGAGGTTTGTGGATGATTTTTAAATCAATTTCCATGTAGTTAGATTTTATAGTGAACAAAGTCTGAATTATAAATAGCAGTTGTGGCCATTCTTCACGTTGTTACTACCTATTAGCAAGCAGCTCTCATACTTGGAGATTATGAAAGGCAATATGAAAATTTAATCAAGAAATTAACTTCAATAACGATGCACATTCTAGAAACTATGGACGACGATGCCATACTTTCGTACAAGAAATTAACTTTCATACTGGAGTCCCATGAAGGACATTAACAACACAATATGCCATACTGTGTCTAGTTGGTGGAAAATGAATAGATATCGGTACGGATGTCTTCGTTATATTGAGTATCTGGGTCAAGAAAGAAAATTCAATTACTTTTTTTTACAGTTGAAGACACACGACATGTACAAATGAATTGTTGTTTAAATTGTTGTTATTGTTGAAATGCTTTCAAGTGTGTTATATTTTGTAGCTAGACACTGAATCCGCTGCAACAAGAGCAGCCCATATACTCTTACAATGGAAGTATAACATAAAGCTACCGTACAAACAGTTATAAAACAAATCACATTAATAACCACAAAAACAACCGAATTGAAAAGCGTGAACAAAAACTGAAACGTATTGTGTTGTGTAGAAGGCATTCAGACAAACAAAAGTCAGGTTGAAAATGTGAAAGAAATTGCAAACCAAAAGCAGACAATTGCAAATCATACGTGAGTAAGCAATCAGAAACTATTTTATATTTTGAGGTATACTTCTCTTCAGATGGATTGGCATACATGCTGGCGTAGGGGCGAACTACTCCAGAAATGGGATCCCTTTGGTTAACTCCAGGCAGATGAACAAGCCCAGGGAAACTAAAGTTACACCCAAACGCACATTTTAAAGTGTTATAATATACATATGGCGTAGTTTGTACCTATATTAGTTAATGGTTGATTCAGTTTATATAATTATGGATCCATGTACTGGAGGGACATAAAACCGTGCCAGTAGTAGACTAGATATGGAGAGGAGCATTGGAACATGTGTGGTGGTATAAAGTATTTTGTGTATTGACCTATTCATAAATATTTTCTATGAAGCTTTCTGTGTCCCCCAAACAGAACTTTGTCACACAGCTGTCTTCATTTCTGACATAGGGCCTACACGTGGAGAAGTAAAACCTCGTGAAGGCGTTGTGTGTGTAATTACAGAAGACACCCCTTGACAATTTCGGAAATGGCGCGCACCACTGTTTGTGACATTCCTTTCAGGACACATACAATTAGAGAAAATATGGGACCTTGACATTCGTGTATGCATGTGCATAACATAAACATAAACACCATAAACCTGATATACAGCATCAAAACGTGCAATGATCTTCAACAATTATTGCATATCAACAAAATATGATTTTTTTTAGATTATATCGCGAATTAGATTTAATCAATAATAGATTATAGTAGTTCTAACATAACCTTTTTTGATCAAACGACAAAAGGTAAACATTGAATCATAACGTAAAACATCTAATACTAAATGTGTTGCTTGCTATCAACCAAGATGACACGAAAGCCCGAGTTGACCACAATGACCTCAGAATACATATTCTAAGTGAGATTAATGAAGGTTCGAATGTCTTCTACAAAGTCTGCATGCCTTCTTATGGAGCTGCATTCTTAGTTGAATTGAATTAATACCCCCCCACCCACACACACACAAGAAAAGAAAAAAAAATCACATACACGATAATAGCTTCAGATGCTCCACAAGACGCTAGAAATGAGAAAAAGATATTATATTGTCAACCATTTGATGGTGCCTCGTGTGCATATTTTGTGGCCAAAACTTAGGGGCTCGTCGGGAATCACGCTCTGTGACTCTTCAGATGGACGGGTGAAAAATGAACATCTTTATGATCAGCGTCAGCAAGCCTACCTTTAAATAGAAAGACCTTATGATCAAGCCATCCAGAGTCCAGACGACCCAGAAAGCAAAAACGATGATCCGAGTTTTCTACTCCATCATCCATGACGGGGGCCCACATGCCGAATAAAATCAAAATCACGTCTCCAGAGAAGTGATAACATATTTTTTGGGCCAGAACCAGGCAGATGTGTGTCATTTCCTCCAAGAACACATAAAAAACCATGAAGCATCGTGAACTAAGGAACTGTTGGAACAATCGCCCGATTCAGGATAAATACCGGCAGAAATATAATAAGTTCATTTAACTGGTACATACATTCATTTTGACTGATAATTCCCCCTGCCACCCCCTTAAGCATTCTGTAACCCCCAACCCTCCTCCTAAGCATTAGACCAGACATGATTGAAAACAATATCAAAACTGGGTATACGAAGCAACATCATCTGTTGCCACAGGAAATACGATTAACACCATACATTATACATTGTATGGCTGAAAAGACAAATTACTACTATATTATGTTAGAAATCTGAGTATCATTGAGAAGGAAAATCACACGAGAACGTTATGATTTACCTTGATTTAAAACAAACAAACAAACAAACAAACAACAACAACAACAAAATACAACAACAAACGAAAAACTGCACATTCAACCATACAATGACGCTACCCGTAGTGGCCTATACTAAAGCTACGTGAGCCCGCACCGGTAGTGGCAGCCAATAATTTGATTGTATATACCAGTTAACTGGTTCATTTTCATGTATATTGCGATAACTTTGGATCTCAGAATATCAATAATTTTCTTCCTTTGATGATTTACTTTGTTGATTTCCATTTCAGTATTTCAACCTTAAACCAAAGTTATAATTCAGAAGTTCTTGGATGTAATCTTGGCTGTCGTCTAAACCCCGCGCCTTTTATAAAACAAAGGCTGCATGTCATCTCGTTATGTGTACTGTGTAATGTTGTCATGTATATTGCATGTTTTTCTATAACTTTTTGTCAATAAACATGTAAATCCAACAGCAACAACTCTGAGCGGTGTCATAAACATCAGACAAGTACATTTATATGTCAGTTTTCTTTCTACCTTTATGGTAATTTTACCGATCTTTCATCGCAATATACATGGCCTTCAAATCCTCTTAGAATGTCTGTCATTTTTTTTTCAATCGAGAATTCATGCGAAATGTTGTAATAATAAAATTGCATTTCTAAATGCTTGAAAAGTTACAGAATGTATCAGAATGTACCAAGAGTGTAAAAAAAGATACAAGATAGGATATCCAATATGCTTAATGAAACACATGCCAAAGACTGAGATCTGACTGATTTAATGTTCAACAGAAATATTTAAATTTCTGTCAAAATGCAGTTAGAATGCTTCAAACGTTACTATAGCCACGTTCACTGGCAGGTTCAGCCTTTTGGGGAAAAAAGGGGGTAGGGGTGGGGACGGCGGCGCAGTTTTGGGGTTTCATGGGTTTGGGATGGCGCACATGACCAAAAAACCCCTTTAAAATGAAGTATTTTAATTGAAAGGGGGGGGGGGGAGGAGGCGGCTGTCCCCTGTTCGAATGAAAATACTTTGCTTCTCACACATACTGCATGCTCGATCATCTGGCCTTGATGATAGATTGTTTACTCATTCAAATATAAAATGAAAATGGAATACGAAATGAAAATGGGGTCACATATTCAGTTGCATATATATAGCATCTTGTTTGTAAACTCTAGCCTGCAATATTTGTAGAAATATAAATGGTATAGCACTCCCATGACAATCAGAGATGTAAACGTCACTTACACCTACAGGTCTAGATGTCCTTGAACATGTAGTGCTAATTACGAGGCAAATTACCACCATATCATGGATCTTTATCATCCAAATTATCTCTAATTACAACCAGAACGTGCACTGATAATCCGATGCAAATACGTAAAGTTCTTACCTCGGGTTTTTATAGGCTGGATACATAGAGGCTGGCCGGGCAGACATGTTGATTTATTTCGTAAATTATTGTATTTTATTCCCAACTGCTACAACTATCCCTATCCAAACCAAGGAAAAAAGTATTCAGAAATCCACGAAGGCCAAAATGTTTACATACATTATACAGTGGTGATTTTACACGGTCGTATTACACGTGGAGTAAATACGCCTATCGGATTTAGGCTTTCGTTTAAACAGAGCCTTTTTACTTGTGTCTGCGTATGGGGCTTCCTGGGATCAATGGTAACCAAGTGCTATGGAAGCTATGGACAAAAGCCAGACAGGCGCCGCGTTCATAAATGCTGTCCTGTATATTCGCAAGTTCATATAGAACAGAATTAATATCGCGGTAATTGATCGTCGAGAATGTATCAATCAGCTACATTGTTGAGGTTCTGTTTTAAAATCGTTATGTCATAAATATGTTGAAGTTTTTAATGAGGTAATGTGTAGGTTGAAATAAAACAACAATCTAGGAACAGAATCACCGTTGGAGGTAAATGTAAATGGGCTTACTCAGAGTTGCAATTCACTGTTTTTGTGCTCGCGGGACTTTACGTTTACATACACGTATAAAGCTAATTGGCCTTCTTTGTAATAATCTATTGGTTTTCGCAACTGATAAATCACACACCACTAGCTACAATGGAGCGTGGTGTACATCACTTAGAATAGCGTCTATTAGATAGTATGATTAGTTTGCCCAACACCCATAGCAGACCCGACAAGGACACGAACTCACGATCAACGAATCCAACTCAGCATTTATTTGGCCACGGTAGCACTTAAGGGTCTAGTCCTAAACTGATTGGGGATTTTCTGATTTCCATTGCTATGTGTAGAGCTACCGAAATGTGTCCTTTTTAAATTTCTCATGGCACATTCAATTTTTGATAAACGTATAGAAGCTATATGTGTTTCTTTTTATTCGGAAAGGACAGAGACACAGATTCAGTTAAATTCCATGCAAAACGTACAATTTTAGTCCACACTACACTTTGTTGCCATAGAAATGTGAGTGGAGTTGATTTAATTATCACAAGATTTACACCCCAGACAACAAAACTGGCCTCTTTTGGCCTCAAATCTTTTAAAACATGTTGCGTTTCAATACACACAAGCATATATTCACAAGGCAGCTAACGACCCTGTCCAACATATATTAAACATTGACAACCTGGCGTGTGTGTATATTTTTTAAAAATTGATCTGCAACAAAAAGTACATATTTTTCGTCATCTGCAGAAAGCCCAACAATGTTTGTTTCCCAAGAAACACCATGAGTCACTCACACCCTTTTCTCGAAAATGAAATTCTGAAAATTTGCAAGCACCCTTTCTCAAGTACATCCCCAATTACTGCTCAAGCAACCACCATACACCATATATAATCAATATTTTTAATATTTTTAGTTTAAGAATTATGTTGAACACTTAGTAACATTGTTTACAAACAAAAAACACGCGCGACCGCTATTATTTTTCGGACTAGACCCTTAACTAGTATACATGTGTATACTGTAGATCCAACTTAGGTCATCATTTCATAAGAACCAGCTGATAGGAACAGGCTTCATTTCAGGATCCAATAGCAAACAACGCACACGCGCGCGTACGTGCATACTCAGGAGCACACACAAGGGAATCCATCGAGATATATAGTAGCCTATCTAATAATTAATATATGTGCTATGTGTAGAGAAAGTGACGTGATAACATTTGAGAATAAAAGAGACGCCTTGTTCTAGTACGTGTCTCCACTCACTTTTAAAAGACACACGAAGACACACAATAAGTGAGCGTGGACGCTAATAATTCACACCAAACTCCATAGGCTGCGCATTATAAAGAACAATGACTCAGTTTTACCAAAGAGGGTTACAAGAAAATAGAGTATATTGATATCTTTGGGTTACTGAGAGTCGATACATGAGGGTCGGGGAAGTCTTCAATATATGCATAGGAACAGAAAAAGGTCTGCTCACACTTCATAAAAGTATATAAATCCTGCTCAACTATATATAGTGTGGAACTAGGTGTAAATCATTCACTTTCCAAAGACCAACAGAAGGACGTCCTTCTGAAAAGCACACAAAGCAACAACTTGTACTTTGCGCCTTAACAAGTCATTGTCTACACTTAAATCAAGTTTCAAATGCCCATGTCCATACTATAAAACAAAATTTTAATTATAGACTATACAATTGGATAAGTAAAACGGAGCACACGTACGGTGATCGTGAGATATTCAGTTAATATGGCCGCTAACCAGTCGATAACATCTTATATTAGACATTCCTAAAGATGTCTAAATAAAATCTAATACCCCCTGGGCTACAAGCAGTCCTTTCCCGGTCTACGTTGACGTGCGGACGGGCTTTTAACCGAAAAGCTCCCGTCATGTCAGCCGGCAATCAGAGAATGGCAATAATCTGCTATTACAATCCCCACGCCTTGCAATTGCTCTCAGCGACGTCTGAGGCGATCAAAATTACCACATACCACGATATATCAAAATAATTTCTTTTCATTACGTTCAAAGGACCGTCTGACCTGTAATTATTGCCATATTAATTGTTATTGTTCCTACTTGAGCAGTTTCGTGTGAGCAACGGGGAGCAATTTATTTAATGGTGACCAGAATCGGAATGTTATTGTCAATGCTTGGAATTTATGATGATACGTCCTTGTCATTAAAGTATGCTACATCATAAGTTACACCATATAACGAACGTTATTTGTCATCCAAACATCGTTATCTCTGCAACAGACGGTCTACAACAGTGCAAAAACAATTTGCAATTGCCAAGGTTTTCTTTGAAAGCCCTCATCGATTTTGAATTTGTTCTGAAACAATTTGATCGTCCCCGACGATGGCTATTATTTTACATCCCCAGTTGCTTTGAACACACTCCTTTGGTGCAAGGAAGATCTAGGGACGTACCACAGTTCCCGAAGAGGGACACTATTATCTTTGAAGCCGAGCTTATAGAAATACCCTTAACATATAATGACAGACCATCAAATCTGAAACATTCTCCAAATAAGGAACGACCTACATGCATATTTTTCTTTCGCCAATGCTGATGTTAAAACCCATTTAATAACAGACCATCAAATCTGACGTGCAATTCTCCAAATAAGGAACGACATGTTCAAAATTGTTATACTTTTTTTTCGTTAAAAATAGTTATGCTGAGGGATCGCAGAAACGGTGTAACACTTCGTTTGCCTCAGCAACTTGTCGTACCATGCATTTTTACTACGTTCATTGCCGCCACAATACGCCCAAGTTGACGACGTGACATAATACGTACAGATGCGTTGCACGGGTTCGCCCATGATCGCTCTAGTGTAAAGCGGGCTTAAACGGCGTGTGTGACAGCAGATTATGAAACGAACATTCATGGGGCTATCAAAGCGTCCAGACTACTTTAAAACCCGCTTTACACTATAGGGAATTCCACCCACGTAGCTCTACGTGCACTGGCGAACTGAAAATTCGTTTGGTTAACGTTTGCTTCAAATAGTTATGCTGCGTCTACGGATCGCAGAACATTCGCACATATAAGTAATACTTCGTTTGGCTCAGTAACTTACCATGCATTTTTACTACGTTCAATGCCGCCACAGCACGCCCAAGGTGACGACGTGACATACTACGTGCAGACGCGTTGCGCGGGTTGCTCATGATCGCTCAAGTGTAAAGCAGGTTTGAAGGTGAAAGCGGTTCCGTCCCGTTAGTTTAAACTCAAAGAGTGCTAGTAAAGCCGCCCTTCCTTTCATGGGGCCATTTCAGTCTCGAGTTTATGACTCAGTGGTGTAAACGCATGAATGTTAATTGTTAATGAAAATTAATGTGTGTCGTGTGGTCCATTCGAATTCCCTTTATATACAGGCCCGCTTAGATTTATATCAATTCAGACTCGATTCTATTATCTCAGTATTACATGACCATGTACTTTAGTATCTTACAACTAAGTTCAATTTAACTAACATTTCTGCTGCGACATTTCATTCGTGAACTCACGCGTAAAAACGGCAGTCGAAAATGTTATTTGTTATTTCTAGGAATACCCTGAAGGCCCCCCTTAAGGCGTATGTGTTGAGATACGACTACAACCAATTATATCAACTGGTTACTCTCGAATCGCGTTCAGCGGAAGTCATTGTTGCACAATAAGGTAATAAATATCCCATACATGCGCTCTGCACTGATGGTACTCAATTTACACTAAATTGTCATTCACACCGAAAATCAATAATTGCCCATTTGAAAATCATTCACAACCAAGCACATGCCGTTTAATTAACTTAATTATAGACCAGAAGACCGTTCTAAATATCCAGAGGCTTGTTGACCTCATTACGAGATATATGGCTGCGGCTCTCAGTAAGCATGGGTCAGGTACATGTAATTATCAGTTTGACCACGTACTTAAAGTGACCATACATTTATGGTTTTATTGACCACAATTACATAACACCAAATGTACATAAACGCGGTGTTGGACGCCCGGAGAATCACAGATCTCCAACTTGCAGAGGAATCACCATCAGCGTCATCATGAAGGTCGCCCTCGCTCTCCTCGCCCTCGTGGCCTACGCCAGCGCCTCTCGCTACGCCTACCACGGCAGATACGGCGGCAAGTGCGCCAAGGACGGTCTCTACTACCGCGATGGTTACTCTTTTGTGTTCTGCTCTAACGGCAACAGCTACGTCCAGCCATGCGCCCCAGGAACACGTAACTCTGGTTACGACAGATACAGCTACGGAGGCTACTACACCCACGCCGACTTCTGCGATGTCAACCTGGTTGATTATGGCTATGCCGCATACCGTGCCCCCTACGGTCATCATGGATACGCCGGATACGGCCGTCCATATGGATACGGATATGGACATGGCTATCATTAGATGAAATAAATTTTCTTATTATATTTGTAATTGGTGTTTGTTTTTAATACTGAAGTTTGGATGAACGATGGAGTTTTGAGATACCAGGTGGTGACCAGGCCATATGGTTTCTCAACTTTTTTTGTTTAATATAATTGAATACTCCAATATCATGATATTTCATTACTTATGATTGTGTGCTCTAAGCAACAGTCAATTATGTCTTGAATGAAAGCTTGCCTAGTATAGTATGTCCATAACCAATGATTGTGTGTTTATTTATGGTAATGTATAAACAGGAACAATTAACCCTATCATGCAGGAACAGTTCTTAAGCCAATTAAGACATGCACACTACAAGCTACACTTTGTTACTTGTCACTAACTTCTTTAAAGACTTACACTAGTTTAGTCTTTGTATATAAAACGCCCATATATCTATATACGTTATATAGATTTTTTGTAAGCATACATTAAAAACAAACACACCATGCAGTCCATGTCATATAAGCCAACCTCATGGCTATGACCTCCGTATTTTACATCGTGGGTGTGCCTTCAACTTTTTGAACCTGTTTGCTTTTCTTAATTTCATAATTTAATCGACCGGCATATCATTCCAATAACCAACCTGTATAAATATACACATGACTCAGTTTTCAGCGATAATTACTTAATTAAAGCGCATCACCATGTCAATTAGGCGGAGTCTCCTACGCGCTCTTAGACTCATCTGCACCTCTACAACATCACCATATCCTGCTCAAAGCTAAGATCCACATTCTGGCAAAAACGCTCACACGTGGTACTCACCCTAAAATTTAAGTCCACTAAAATGCCATTTAATTAAAGGTATGAGGAGAAATGAAGAACTTTAATTATAGAAATTCCAATGCCAGTGTTACAAAGCTAAATCACAAACGTCGGTTGTGAATCGTCTCTTTAACTAACAGGAATCCTTCCGAGTTGCTCCACTTGCATCATGGATTCCTCAACAGTAGCATTGATATTATTTTTCACCACCCTGATTGGATACGCCGAATGTGACTTTGGGTTCTTTGGAGATTTTGTGTCACCCGAACAGGTTTGTAAATCAGTCTTATTGATTTATATATCTAGACTTACGACGAGTAACAATTACTCACACGTATTGAAATGAATTAGTTTGGGAGTTAGCTTTTAATTTTGAATAAGAAACGAGTTAAATGTATTGGACGATTGATTTGGATATACAATTTTGCGAATGGGAGCTCGTATTACCTTGTTATTGTTTTTGTACATGGATTTATTATATAATCAAGTTTCCAGTTAACAAATGAAGAATTGTATATCACACACATGTACCGTTGGATGACTGTGGTATAGTTTTTTTTCAAACCAAACAATGCTCAATCAAAACAAGTATAATATAAACAGAACAAAGTTGTACAACGTTACAACACTACTTAAGTCTACCAAAGCAATTTAATATGATCGTATATACTTTCATGGAGACTTATATCTTTAAAATCCTGAATGGCAATTAAACATTTTCTAATCATGGTATATTTTTTAGAGGAAAACGGTTTTACTTTTTTGAAATTATTGTAATTAAAACAAACGTGTTTGAATACTGCTTATCGTTTCTATATCTAAGATGAGTTCTCCTTATAAGACGTAGAGTCCAGCAGGGCTTGGATTCGTATGTACAAAATGTGTGAACATTACGCTATTCGTCAACCTGCTTTACAAAGGGACCATTCACATCATATCAGATTCTGTTCCATAGATCACAAGATGTGATTGTGCTCTATGGGTTAGTATGCGCTATTCCATGAATATATCTGTGCACTTTCCCACCATGCATACCATTGGCATCATCAGCATCAAGGAAGCACGTCGTAATGACAAACAAGATCACGAACGTCCAATATAATATATACACCACCATTCGGGTAATCAAGCTGATTACTTTCAGCACGCACCATTTTGCTATAATGTATATTATATAACCATTATTGTGAATATAAAATATATCAACAAAAGATTGAGTAAAATTAATTTATAGTAATTATCTAAAATATATAAATTGACACGGTTGAGACTAATTGTTGTAAATACGAAATAAAAAAAAAAAAACAGCAATTTTTACACGAAAAAAACAAAACAAAACACTTTTAGCAAAAAAACAAACAAACAAACAAACAAAAACAAACAAACAACAACCTAAGCACGCACACAAACAAACAGTGAACAAAACAAAGCAAAACAGGCAAGATTTTTATCATATATGAATGTTGTGTGAACATATTAACTGTACTGTAAATCAGTTCATATGATAAATCGCCAGGTAAAGTTCAACGCACTAGTGCTTCCATTCCACCCCCATATCACTCACATAAGATCCCCAAGACAAAGCAGCCAAACAGATCCATTTTGCCGATGTTGCAAGCCGTCAGATCTCTAGATGTTCCACTTGCTCCAGACAGTCCTCCGGATGATCTTGAAAAGCAAGATATGGTCTAGATTAACGGAGTTGTCGTCACTTGCATGCCGGCTTTCCAAGTTCATCCACCCTGGCGGAGCTTGTGGAAAATAGGAAATTTTGTAAATGGATGTTTTTTTTTGTTTTTTTTTTTTTTTTTTTGGGGGGGGGGGGGGTATGCCTAAATTTATATTGGTGATTTACCCATATCCTTGGAGCAGGTCTGACCAGGATATTTTCATTGGTTATTTCTACTTTGCCTGCAAGGATCTTCCTAATCAAAGCCTGATTTTGCGATGATGTATTTTCAGACTGTCCCACCCAAGTTCTCGCATTGATTGTAATACACTGCAGTCCCCATGCTGGTCTATCATTAAGAAACGTCCAGCTCTAAGCTGGGTTTGTTCAAGGACAGTTTTGTCTTTTGCTAGGTGTGGGCCGCATGCAGCACATGCATGCATATTCCAGGATTGAGTGTGATTGCGCCAGAGGAAACCAATCTTGGAAATGAGGGTTGGACGGGGACCAATGCAATTTATCAGTATTTATTACTCCTAAATACATGGTACTGTAAAATTTATTAGGAGATACTCCACACAGCTGGTACACTGAAATAACATTGATGGGGTCCATGGAATGACATACTTTCATAATCTCACATTTGGTCGTATTAAATCTCATATTACATTATATTGAACCTCATACATCTAAAGCATGTAAATCCTGTTGCAATATAAGTTGGTCTCCTGCATTGGTGAAAACTCTAGATCTGCATAGCAGGCAGTCGTATGCAAAGAGTAGCATTTTAAAACAAAACAGAAATGTACCAAACAGTATCCTGTATCACTCCAGATGTCAGAGGGGCAGAGCGGAACCTGTCGCAATCAACAGCGACACTGTGTCCTCCCCTTCAGAAGGGATTTGATGATCAAGGAGTGTATGCGACCATCGATGCCATAGTGCCTATACATATATAATCGTGCAACGTAATTCATCATGTATTATTTTGTAGCAAAGTCTAATATAGCTCCAAAAGAGTTCTAGATAGTCCTCCAGACGACCCAGAAAAGCATGCAGATGGTCCAGATTAGCAGATAAATAACCCCAACGACAATCTTACATTGTGTTATTTCTTTTTAATCTTTTGATAAATCAAGTTCCATCTAGTAAGCTTACCAACATTTTTCATTTGAATATAGTTTAATACTCGACTATCATGATATTTCAGGATAAATGATTGTGATTTCAAATAAGCAATATTGTATATTGAATGAAATCTTGCGAATACGTCCGTATGTGCTAATGCATGGTAATGTATAAACTGGAAAAAAATAATCATGTTACCATGCAGTGTTATCAGGTTCATAAGTCAAGTAATCATATTAACATTTTGGATTATAATTCAAAGAAGTGTATGGTAGAAGAAACAAAAAAAACAAACAAAAAACACAAAAAAACACAAGACAAACAAAACAACACCAAAACCGGAAATTTTATTGTTCAGAATACAGTGTCAATTCTAAAACAAAAATCTTACAAAACTAGTTTGCAAGTTAGCTTATCCATATTCATTTGGCAAGTCTTCCCTGTATGCCCCAAACTCCAGTCTCATATAGGCTCTTCTGAAAAGTCACTACTACCTATAATTACCTCATCTTGGCAGTATCCTTTCATCATCTTCTGCTTTACAACGTGGCCCCTAGTGCCTAGCCCCTAGTTTTTCGTCATCAAGCGGCTCGTCTCATCCGTTTTATTAGCTAATTTTACTACCTCTAATCACGACCCCTTCATGCAAAATTAGGCCTCACCAGGACATCACACAATGGCCACCAACTGCACATGTTTCTAGTACACAACGATCAGGGTTTTTTTTTCTGCTGACAAAATTGCAAGTCTGAAAGTACATGCATTTTTTCTAACAATTTATTTAAGTTTAGACACCACAGATGGTCTCATTGTTAGTTATTACGTGTTTTCTCTGTTTCTTTTTGTTGGAGACTTTAATTCTAAGTCTCCAACAAACAGAACACAGAAAAAGACGTAATAACTGACATTTTTTTGTTTACCACGAAAATAAGGATAAATTTTAAGTCAGTTAAGTCCACATCATCAACAGATTGAACATGATAAATTCCACCAAAAGGAATCAACAATAAACGCTAAAGCAAATGTCTATAAATTACATGGATAAATATGTAATGAATGCGCAAATAATGAGCGTGGTAATTCAGAACAAAGCATGTCAATAATAGACTGTCACAAAGAGAGTTCACGTTGTATTACACGAGAGACGACATCTCGTGAATACGGCTTGATTGGCGCTTTAGCAGTAGCCGATGACAGCTGTCTGCCGATTCTCTCTGATGTAAAGAAATCCTGGGGGACGTAAAAGGAAAGTAAAAAGTAACGAAGACAGACAAAACGACTATGGCCCGCCCGTATGTTAGCAAATCATGTGCTTAGAAGGAAAATGGAAGTTTTCTTTTCTCATTTGAAGTGGCAAATCAAAAGCACAATCGGAAACTGGCCAGTACGGCCAATCATTACGAACAATCTAAAATGCCGGCCATTAGATTAAAAGTAACGAAACACTGAGCAGCTTGCACCGGCCACGGTACAGAGCCACTTGATAATATGATAGAGGATCCGGTCATTGCGAGCCACATAACATCCGGTATCCGTGTATAAAAACAGTGGTCAAATAAGGAATTCAAGAAAGCTCGAAACAAGCCGTTGGATCTAATTATATAATAACAAGACATATACAGATTTTACCTGACGAGAAAAAATGACCTTTAGCTGTTAATGTCTGCTTTTGCATGTAACAGACGCTCTCAGAGAATGAAAAGGAAAGAGGTACTGGATGACCAATCTTAATAAATAACAAACACAAAACAAACAAGACAACAGCAACAACAAAACAAACAACTCGGCTGTATCTGTAGTCAAGGTGTTGAACAGTCTACCCATAGAGACGTAACAAGCTACAAGTTTTAGAGTGTTTAAAGATCTAGAGCCATTATTTCATCCCGGTTATAATCTAAACATGTCACGTGGAATATTTTGCGACACCAACGCCGAGTCCCTCTACTCAGCATACATCTATATCCGGATATAGTTTTTGTCTCAATTTAATAGAGACATTTACCACACGATAATAAATAAAAACGTTCTGATTTCTGTGTTATATTCTTAATAAGCAAATTAGATACACGCATAAACCATTAAGGCGGCGGCGGCGGCGGAGACCTTGCCAGCCTAATAGGACACATGAAGCTGTGACGCCGTGGGCGCTCGTGAAATTGGTAAAAATTACCGTCTCATTAATGGATGGTAAATCGTCATGTAGCCCAACGTTTTTCTTATTTCACAGTACATAGCCGAACCCAAATCATGTTATTGCTAATAACAATCCATTATAATGAGCTAAATACGACAAAAAATGCTGTCAGTTCTAGTGGTGTATAATTATCGTAATTATCGTTCTTTGATTGAGCTGTGGAATGGTAGAGTTACTGTTCTGCTTGTCAAAGGGTTACCGTTCGCACTAAAGATAGTTAACGTTCTCTCGAATCAAACCGTTCCTCGTATTCTATTCTTATATTACACCATTAAATGCTGGGTTTTAAAAAGTTATTATTTCGAAATGCATAGGAACTGTAAAATATACTGAAAATCATCTAAATCTTTCAAAATTTGATAAAGAATCTACGTGGAAAAAAAAAACATGCGCCATTATGACGTCACGGAGAACGGTACCTACTTCGGTTCAAATTTGTGAACTTTATCTGTTCAAATATCTTGTTAGTATTTTTACATCATGTTTGAATGTCATTCATTAAGTACCTAATTGAAATTGATAATTAGATAAATTAAATATCCCCTATTACAACATTCACGCCAGAGTCTTTTGAAGGCAACACAAGCCAAGGTAACATGATACCACGTGACGTCACCATTTTGTGTTAGAGATGTTTTTTATGATTATACATGTATATGTTATCACTAAATCCTGGCGTACTAAACTTATTTTTGAAAAAAAAACCCACTGAATACGTATGAAGAACTTTCCCTAGTAGATATTTCAAGTACTGCATACGATTTCTTACTAATGCATCTTACAGTGGCAGATCCAGGTTTTTTGACATAAGGGGGGGGGCACTTAAGGAAAGGGGGGGCGCACTTAAGGGTTTTCATGAAAAACCGTATGAAAATGAAGTATTTTGGTGGGCGCCCTCTGCGCCCCCTGGGTCTGCTTATGTCTTATTGACACATACGCATATTTACAGATACATGTGAATAGGGATAAAGGTAGCACCTTGCAACAATGGGCCCCACTTTGAATCACAGCCGAGGACCCCACTAAACTTTCATCGACTCTGCAACAGTTGTTGGCATTTCATAATTGCAATACTCATTTCGTAAATTGTAATGAAATTGGCGGGTAATTTTCAGGCTGCTAACAATGTAGTCTACATGGCTGAGGTGACGCCGGTAAGAGGCGTTTCCCTGACAACGTAGCCATCTAAATCATCCCTGGAAATACACAATATGCTTCTTGAATAATGACCGACCAATAAAGCTGAAGAGCCTTGGACCATATATACATATAAATTACATTTGTATGCCGGACAAACCTTTGAGCGAAATCCCCACCGCACAGTCATTAGTGCCTCTGCCCACTCTGATTGGCTATTGATATGAGCTATTGATATGAACACAAGTCGGCTGCTCCCAACTGCCGTTGTTAGTGACACACAGACAGTTGTGAGTGCACGTAGGTCAACCTATACTAGCGCACCCATGATGCTCACTTGCTGTGATACTCTAATACAGGCTGATCATTCACGCCTCAATACACCGAGTCATAAGGGCATTATATTACCAGGATCAAATAATGTCGACCAGGAATTTTAAATTTCCTTTTAAGTTTTGCATGAGGGATCTTGATAGTTGTTAATCATTTTCAAAAGTTAACCATTTTCCTTTACAAAAATACATGAATAACATGATAGGTGTAAGTTATCATGAAACAAAATGTACGTGTAACTGTTATACGTATTGGATATTCAAGTATAAATTGTAGGAATTGACCACGAGATTGGAGTGTCAATCGTGAAATTGAGCATGCTGACGTCAGCATGATCAATTTCACGAATGACACGACAATCGAGTGGTCAATCACCATTCTATCATGACTAAAATCCATTTTATTTTAAAATAAATCATATTATAACGTTCTCATTGCGAGTCAATTTTGCCAAAAAAGAGCGCGCGGAGACCACTACTACGGCTCTAGTCTAAACTTCTGCTCTCCTCTACACGGAACACGCCTTGCGACGTCAGCGGCTGTATTGATAATGTGACGAGTTTAGACTAGCGCCGTAGTAGTGGTCTCCGCTCGCTCTGGAGCGTGTTTTCCATCGCAAAATTGAGCACGCTGATTGACCAATCAGCGTGGGTTATTGGCGGTGATTTTTGCAGGGAATGATAGAATGGTCACATAAAGAGGGTGAGTCACATGTTTGTGCCAAAGAAATTTAGATTTCAGTTTTCATTATTAGAATTTAAGTTGACTGTTGAGTGATGAAGATTGGTTGCTTTGAAGCCTCTTGAAGATGGGAGCTGATTTGAATAGTTTTAGGTTGGCCTTTAAAGTTATTTTTGCCCATACCTGGACTTCTCTAAAGTTTGCCTTGTGACATTTACCATTTTCCTACCTTTTAGCTATGCACAACTAATGAACTAAAGTCACACTCACTAATTAACTAGTGAATGTGACAAAACTTCACAAATTTGCAATGGATACAAATGGCATTGCTCGGGAAAGTTCCTTACGGCTGTCGGGGATTTTTTTATGTTTAAACAAGAAGAAAAGAAAGAAAAAAAAAGAAGTAGAGACAGACGAAGAAAAGCAGTGGTGACAGCAATGACGCTGACGACGCCGACGATGATGACGGCGCCCCGGCGACAACGCATTTAAGACGACGACGACGACGACAACGAAGCGACGACAACGAAGACGACGACGAGCAGCAGCAGCAGCAGCAGCAGCAGCAGCAGCAGCAGCAGCAGCAGCAGCAGCAGTTCTTCTATACGCAAGAATTACACCTATCCACAGCCCCACTGAACCTCTTTTATCACCGTCCAGATATCACTTTTGACTGGCATTTCTGGGTAAAGTCCGCACTTTTGACCTTGAAACACAGCACCACAGCACGCGTTTACAGCGAAACTACTGAGTGAGTGCCTTAAGCCCTGATATCTACAACTGTAACAAGTTTGTTAACCCTGCGGTTATACCCCATGAATGCCTTTGAAAGTTATCAAGTTTGCATGCTACATTGCAAAGTAATTGACACAACCCAATTAAAATTCTTAAACGCCCACTCCTGTTGTGTACAGTATGTGCCATTGCCACAGATGGAATGAGTCATATGGCGATATATATCACCATAGGCAGATCCAGGGGGCGGGGGCGCAGTGGACGCGCGGCCTCCCCCCCCTTTTCCCACCAAAATACTTCATTTCCATAAAAACTTTTTAAAAAACGTCTGGGCAGTCCCCGGACGATGACGAGACTGATTGGCGCCACGTGGCACAGTTGCATGCTGGTCTATCATACGTGTATGGTTGTCACGTGGCAGCTTCATAGTGAGGCACCCTGGGACGTAGTACAGCACTTCCAGGGGCTGACGTACGATGAACCTTGTACTATTGATTTATTTTAGATGGCTATTTGTTCCCAGCGACGTCTGAGGTTGTATCAGAATACATTTGACTTAAAACCCACTGCTATTTTGAATGCTCCAAAATTACATCTATTCTAACCATTTTTCATGAAATCCCCCCCTTTTTCAAAAACCTGGATCTGCCATTGATCACTGACCCGGGATCAGAGAATATCTCGTTGATGTTCATGCGGCTGTGTTTATACAAATGTAAGCATTGATTCAGTGGGAAATTCACTAGACCTCTAGGTAGAAAGTCAGCGATATATGATTATGTCGTTCCAAATGATTCTATGTATATTTTGTATTCTCAAGACATTCTTCTTAAAATTAGGTTTAACTAATTATGCTTAAAATGGATGCATATTCATTTTGTGCATGTATGATGGGCGTAATAGTGTAGTTCAGGGTTTAGGTATTAGACATCAATGTGTCAGCGCGTAATAATAAACGCCAAATGTAAAAAAAAAAAAAACTAAATATTACATGCAAACATGGGTGGTCTGCAACTATAAGCTTGTCTCATATGAAGGTCACATTCTGGTCAAGCCAACTTGTTTTGTTTTGGCGACAGGAGTCTCCATGGGAGTGATTTACTATTGCAGCTTTTGCATTTAATAGGCAAAGCTGTCTTGACACTAAATGGAGTGACTCTTGGAGTGATTTGTATCATAGAATGTTTAATGAAGTGTTAAATGTGTGATAGAAGTAGAAAACAACAATTTATTGATAGGAAACTTTATGCGGTCACATCAACAAATTATATCAAAATGCCCAATTAGCACCCTCTATCTATATCCAGCTTTGGTAGTAAATAACTCTAATAATGTGCCATGTGTAGCATGTTTCAGTAGATGTTTTTCAAAAGGGGGTGCACTGATTAGTTCGCCACAAATATAAGAGGTTTTTGTCTATGAACAGCAATTAAGCACCAAAAATAGTATATTATATATAACTGATAAGTAGTGCCAACCATTAGAAGTTTTAGGCACTTATAATTAATGCACATATTGCCACCTAATACAATCAAACAAATACAGAAAACTAGATATAAGAATCAAATGCATGAAGAAGCTGATATGATTCCACCCTATGACAGACCGACGAGCACGAAAGCATCATACTTCATAATTACTTTACTCTAGCGATGGGTGCAATACTAAGTATTGCAAGTATTGCAATATTTTTTGAAAATGCAATAAAGTAGTACAACGCATTGCAATACATATGAAAAGTATTGCAGTATTGCACAATAGTTTGCAATACTTTTGTATTATCAAATTATCTATTTTTAAACAAGACCCCCTCCCCCTTTTTTTGACAGCAATACTGGTTTAGTATCCCCAGACCTTATTCCTTTTTAATAGTCGTCACGAGGATGTTAATGCGTAGGATCAACTTGTATTGTTTTGAATAGTTTAATAGCTTGGTTTTTATGAAGGGCGTCGCTCTTGGATGGATCAAGCAATGTCATTATTGTTGTTGTTTTCTTATCGACCTTTTCTATATTTGCTCTTTATTTTCAGGATGAAGATGTACCATATGAACCAAATTACAAAGGTGGATTTTGGCGTAAGTAAATTGTTTTGGCTCATTTTTTTTTAAAAAAACTATAAGCTTGGAATAGCTCATCTGCAAACGGCAAATGGTTGCTACTCATTCACGATTTGAGCACATGTTATCTACCAGAATGAGTTACAGAAAAAAACCTGCCCCATACCGATGGTGATGCCAATGATATGATCTTATTATGATAAATTTATGTTAAATTGTAAATTAGTAATTGTTTTTTTCCCCAGATGAAAACAGTTTAACAGAAAAGGAGCTTAGCCATTTGAATAAGGAGCAACAAAAATATGGGAAACCCTTCAACAAGGTAACATACGTGAAAAGAACAGAACCCCAGGCTCTAGATGATGCTTCCTTCTTATTCAGACTTGCTTGGATGCTTGAAAATGAAAGGGACTTGAACCATTAACGTTTGCGTTCATATAATACGTTAAAATATTGAATGATACGTTCGGTTATGCACTCTCTACTTCTAAAGCAAATCGTGAACTTTGTTCTTACACGTATAGTACTATCTGGTCAAGTGCTGTAAATGCCACATTTTACACGGGGTTTATGCTGAAATATTCAACAGACTTTTATTGTTCTGCTAAGTGGTCGTAATGTGTCCATATCAGTTACGTGTGTATCCATTTATTAGTTGATAATGAATCCGCCTGTTTTGTGCATTGTGTACTTGAAACAAACTGAGACACCCTCATTGCATTACTAATGTAGTATCAATCAAGGTATCATGTGCAATCCTAATACTCGGAAGAAATTGTTATTACCTTTACTGCTCGTATATTAAATGGCGAAATTTCTCTTACCAAACAATTGTGAGAAACCCGAAATGATGCCATGTAGGAATTTGAATGTACTAACGCAGAGTAAAAGTTTCTGTTTGAGACGGGCGTCGCACTATATACATTCGTTTGTGGCCATAGATTATAATACATGTA
Source organism: Streblospio benedicti (assembly GCA_019095985.1). Classification (NCBI taxonomy): domain Eukaryota; kingdom Metazoa; phylum Annelida; class Polychaeta; order Spionida; family Spionidae; genus Streblospio; species Streblospio benedicti. Next base: position 16,583,130 of record CM032663.1, read on the forward strand.
GTTGGAAATTGAGTTTTATTTTCTGAACATTCTTTACATTTGGGCGAATCTCGGAGATAAGATACTAAAATTCATATGGCATTTTAAAGAACTATCGAGATTGGGAATTTACATAGAAATTGGAGTTCAATTGTTTTAAACCTTCTAGTTACATGTAAGTAATGGATTGCATTATGATTATGTTCTACGTGAAATATATATGTGTTAAAAATACCGAATATAACGTATGCATAGGTTATTTTTACAATACATATACACTGTACAGATATCTGGGAATTATCGTGGTCGAGTGTTCATAAATGTAAATGTATTGGTTACAAAGCACTATCTGTATGCCCATGTAAATGTTGGTAATTGCACTGAATTATGGTTATTGTAAAACGGTTATATACATATGATTTATGTACATTACATTTAGTATTACATGTAATCAAATGCTTGAACATCATTGATTAAAATTTGTAATGCAAAAGCGTGTTATGTAAATAGGATTGTACAATGTCTCAAACTGTGTCTTTAGTGCCATATTTTGACATGTATTATTTTGTCAATAAAATACCTTTAAATTCAACCACATGTTCATCCAATTAGAATAGTAGATGTGTAGCAATTAAAATTGGTAAAAGCGCAACTTGTAGTTTTGGCAAAACACGAAATACCATACCCTACACCGATGGAAACACCAAATACTCAAGCTTTATTCGGGTCTGTAACTTTGCATCTATTGATGAAATTATTACTTCTCAGGTGGATTTTGTTTTACAGCTTGCATTGTGTTCCTTTTTGTTACCATTTTGGCTGTTGTGTAAGATATGCAACTGTCGTTAAATCTTCTTATGTCTTCATGGAATGCATATAAATCATACTGTGGTTTAGTTAGAACATTTTAGAAAAAAAGGGAATGGTGTACTCTCAGCGTCAACATAAACACGATTGTAGAGCAGTTGCATTTAATTCTTCACTCAAGATGAATTGACGTACGTATGTTACGTGCATTGTCTATGTTCACCAGAAGGCAATATACATATTACAAGACCAGCAAATTTAATGTCTACATGAGCAGTGTCATCCTGTGACAAACAAAGACGTATCACCATGCGTGCATGTCTTTAATTCGCTGTATTTCATGATGTATTATGTAACTGATGTACAGAAGGCAGATGTTTTCTATGATGACATATGATAGTGTCAAACCTTCATCTTACTTGTAATTTAACTTTTTAATTAAATTACCTATCAACTTTGAATGGCGGATGGATGATATACAGCTGATTGTGACATGTAATTCATTGCAAGCACAGTACTCATCACCGTCATATTTCACGGCTATATACGCAAATGTTCAGCAGATTCAACGTGATTTTGGATTTTTTGGCACTGATGGCAAGTTCCGCGGGATTAGGTAGCTCTAACCCACAGGTTAGTATTATGAACATTGAATTGCAAAGGCAGTGTGAATAAAAAGCCGTGCAACCGACGATGAGTACTCATATGCAAGGCTCACAACGTTTTAGAACTCCAACGCGATAGTACACAATGACAAGTGCCTATGTGTTAAATTAAAATGTATACCAGAATCAGTTGAATGATAATATGCTGGAGACAACCCCATAGATATAATGTAACAAAACTAGTTATATAATAAGTCATCCAGTGTACAGGAATCGTAGCATTCCTGTAAGTATAAAGTAGGCTATAGATAAGTTGCACTGGACTAGGTTTAGTTCCCCTTCGTTACACACACCCTGTAAGGACTTGTCATCTCTTTACTATATGGCCACTGTAGGATTAGGAACCAGTACACTTTAGTACTGGGTGAGAGACATTATGTCTCAGTTCTACCTTAGAAACTGGTCGGGCAGTAGGGCTGGCAACGTATTCTCCTTGTAGGGGAATAGGCCATCAATGAACATCTTCCGCACAAGGCTATCCTGTCGTTAGTCTTCCTCACCATGACTTGGTCAAGGGGTATGATCCACGCGGTCACCCATGAAAAGGAGTGCGTGTCAGCAGCAGAGCAAAGTCCTCCCCAGCCGGGGGCCTCTCGTGAGACCTGATGACGACACGGAAGCTTGGAACTCCAGAAGAACACAACGAGAAGTACGGTAACAGTCCCCAGGCGGTCGGGCTTCGGTCCATTCCGGTTTACCGGGTGGCCGCAGTGCGGCACGGGCAGCCGTCCCCAACCGGGGGCGCCGTCCCAGAAGACTTAATTTGTTTACAATAAATGTTATTGTAAGACATGGAGGCGACTGTGCATAGGAGGCGAGTTACAGAGTTTCATGGAATTTCGTCATTACAGAATCATGAACTTTTACCCTAGTCTATCGCGGCGACCTATCAGCCTTTCGTGAAGGATGATACGTCATGCACATGATCACCCTAGAGCATCGCCGATGAACGATGGATTGATTTTTCTGTTAATCCTCATGGGGACTACCTTCGTACGAAGGGCTGAAGTTCGCCATCTTGTGTCACCACCACGAGAGAGTTACCCGAGAACTATCCGCAACACCATCGGGTGTAAACCAATGATCTTTGGCGTGCCAAAGAACGGCTGATGCTCGCTCTGAACACTCACCATCGATCGTCTTGCTATCCCGTGTCCGTCATGAATGACTATTGCGATGTCATCCATCAGGTACGCTCGTGTGATTTTAAAGTGTTTATCGTGCGTGCATATGATATGAAGGACATGCAAAGCTTGCTGACGACATTACGAAGGTAACACTATGACGGGATTCACCATCGCCATGGCCTCGCGTGCCATTCGTTTGTCACATGCTACCCCTGATGAATGATCTCCGTGAGCAGTTTTGAGGTGTTATCAAATACATTGGAAGGCAGCTAAACTATTGTTTTCTTTCGCTTAAACACCACAGGCATTGGTCACCATAACATATACATGTACGAGTGAACGTCAAAATGCTTTGAATATCTTGCAGAAAATGTATTTAATGTTTATATATTGGGCTGTGATTTACTTGAAGTTATAACTAAAGCAGACAAACACGGTATCGAATTGGGACTTTGATCTTGTAAAAATGGCGATACCCTCACCCACTCTCCATTTCATACTGAGTGTGGTAGCTCCCGATGCTCAAGAAGACGCCAGATTGGCCTTTTCGGGTTAGATAACCTAAATGAATCACTGCTGATTACGTCACAGCTCAAAGACGAAGCAGCTGGAAATGGCCCTACTTGCATTCGGAGCACAAAATGGTCCAGATAGCTCTTAGTTGATCCAGAAAAGCAAGAAGATGGTCCTTACTAGAGATGTTTCGTTGATTAATGAGTACATGCTGACACTTACAGTTTTGCTAGATCGATCATACAGCTTCCCTAAGCCTCCGGACACGGGTAGCTGTCATTAGAAACTCGCTGGGATGCTCCAAATAAACTCCATGATAGCCCCCCCAGACGATCCAGAAAAAACAAGCAGATGATCTAGATTAGCAGCTCAATAATCCTTTGCCATATGCTGAAAAAACACAAACGACTTCTCAGCTGATCTACTATGGGGTTAGTGTTGAGTGCCCTCCTCCCTCACCTTGACCGGAAAGCACTGACGATTTCAAAATATTCCAAGAAAACACCTCCTCGCGTCCCGTTGTACACTTCGGTAGATTTTAGGATCCGCCCCTGGGACCACCCTCTGGCAACATCATTTTCATTTTCCTCCTTATTTTAAATGACCTCGTTTTATGGAAGAACTGGTCACATATTGATTGTATGTGTACCCTGTTGATTCAGATGTTGTTTTTGTCATTGTTATTGTCATTGTCATTGTGTCATTGTCGTTTTCCTTGTTGTTGTTCCCTGTTGCTGCCCTTCTGCTGCTGTTTAAAAGAATTAGAATTAAAAAATTGCCATCTTTGATATTAATTGAAACGATTGCTTAACGTATATATGCCCGAAGAATTCAAATCATTATTCCTTCACCATATCTTAGACGAATGAACTATTAAATGGATCATTACAAAATCTTATTTTATGTTATCTGAAATTTATTAAAACCTCACGTCTCACGGTGAGACACAAACCATGGGTATAGTACATCAGGAATGCATAATTTCTCCTTCCATGTCTGTATGGACTATAAATGGGCAAAGCTGTCAATGTGGCTTCCATATATCACACCACAGAATCTTATTAACACAATCTCCTTGTATTAGCAATACATAATTTACCAAAAACACACGTGGATAAAAATGTAATCTAGTCAGAGCATTTCTTAGTTATTTGATTTCTGGGTGCGTGCCAGTGAGTAAACTGTGATCCACTTTATATTATTTTCATATTACATTGGGGAACTACCTCATGATATCACACTCGCACACTATTCTTATATTACAACCGAGCAGCAAATTATAATTTTCTCTAAAATTGCAAATTGAATTCACGTATTCATATACGGTATGATGAATCATCTAGTCATCGAAACTCCCAGAGGTGCATACCATTTGACAATTTTCCAACTCACTAGTTTTGAGAAACAACAGATCCGGGATGTTATCAACAGGAAACACATTTATTTCTTCCGTGAAAATCCCAAAGTAGCACGCTGCTTTTATAAATGGCTAATTATTCTGGACTTATCAGTTAGGTGGTCGCGGCTGAACTGAAAACATGCGCTAAAATGTAACAACAACAGTGCAACTGTAGAAAACTTCACCTTTGCATCAGATGTAGGTCAAATAATAGTGCAAACTTTTGCAACAATAACAAACAAAATCACGAAAATACAGCCGAGAAAAAGAGACACTCTTTTCCATTGGGCTGTTAGCATTTCAAAGTGTGGGATAGCAGACAATAAAGTTAGTTTTGCGTATTGTTGTTGAGTGGATTGTTTACCTCTGACCATGTACACAAGCTCCAGAGGGTCCAGTTCTTGGGTGAACAATGGCAGTGCCAAGGCAGGCTGCTTTTCGTGGTTGAAGAAGCACTACAGGGATATCGTGGTGACACTTGTTGTTGTCGGGCTCATTGGGTGGAATCTCCACCTGTCCATGACAGTCACCACTCGTTACAAAAAGGATCAACACGCATCTCAGGTACGTCTATTCTCTTTCCATCGTGATATTAAATGCAACAAAAATAGATAATTAAATAAAAATAAAACAAAAATAGAATGAAAAATGAAAATAAAATAAGAACAAAAATATACTTTTCGCGACGGTGCAATATTTATCAGGGAGGGGGGTCCGGTGCATTTGGTAGGGGACAGGTACTTTTTCAAGGTGCAAAGTAAGGGGGGGGGCGGATGACTTTTCATTCTCATTGGGCATGGGACATGTACTTTTCGTCAGCTGCTTAAATCCCATCTCGACATAAGCGAATCGGTACAAATCAATCGCGCGAATATTCATGGGAGGGTACGCGGACTTTTTTTATGAATAGCGGTCGTGGGACCTCAGGTTTTTTTCATCACATCACCATGAGACATGACTTTTTTTCAGACAAGTTTTTTGATATCCACCTGCCTGTTAAATATTGCTCCGTCCCTTAATACTCGTATATCGACAGTTAGCCATGCTTGAATGTGTTTCAAGTAATTCAGAGAGACCTGTTGCTATTAGCTGATACAAGTGGGAATTCCATGAAGCGAAAGTAAAAAAACAAAACAACAAAAACAACAACAACAACAAAACAACAACAAAAAGCAACAACATTATTAATGATAGAACCAACATCTTTTTTATTCACATTTTAATTAAATATTTTCTACCTTGCGGTCATCTTCAGAATATAATGTAAAAGGAACCAACTTAAATTACAAAATAGTACTGTTTTCAATATTACATGGATATAATACAGAACATGAATAAAAAACATAACAACACAGGGATTAAGGATTGAGAGATCAGCAGGTGCTGACAACATCTAAATCTTGATGGCCAGAGCTCTGCTCCTGTATTCCTCCTTGGTGTTGATCATGGGTAAAAAAACCAGTTGGTGATACACTCAAATTTGGAATGAATAGCCATTCGGTATTTGAGCGACGTGGAATTGCTTACGATGACGTATAAAAAAGCACTTGTATTTGGAGTGTTGGAGTGAATTGACACCAAATATCATGCACACATTGCCACGCCCGGGTTATGAAGTGCAAACTTCAGGGCAGGGTGGGAGTTAATAACATGCTCTAACGCATGTGCGCTGTCTTTTTGAAAGTGCCATTATGTGTGGGATGCCACCCGTCTCCAGCAGTGCACACCTCAAGCACGCCATGTTTAACCATTGGCAAAGGAACGTTTGCAGCCACTTTCTCCAAATCGAGGGCATAAAGAGGCGCCTCTTCATATTAAGAAAGGGCGTTCATGTTTTGAAATATGCTTGATTTAGGAAGTTATAATGTAGTTTCATGCATCGTCATATCTCACGACTATATACGCAGTATGATATGAACAAGGACTGTAAGGCAGTGTGAGTGATCAAGCCGTGAAAACCGACGATGAGTTTCATGTAGAATCGATTATACTTGGGCCATGTTATAGAACGTTGGTACTCGTTACAATAAGTCTCGAAAGCTCAACATCTAGTATTAAACTATAAGTTGCTTAAGTTGTGTTTTAACAGCACGCATTAACAACAACATGAATCTCACTTCATTTTCAGCCGGCAAGCAAATTTCCCGGAATATATATTGAGCATTACTGGCATTTAGCATTGAATAAGAGCTACGTTCGAGATATAATCAAGAGCATTTGCATTCTACTGTGACTCAAAGTGTATTAGTCAAGGATCATAAAAGTTGTCACGGCATTGTTACAAGAGATGGCCATTAGTCCGGCGGAGTGATTTTGGCGGGGATATTGCAACAAGATTTCCATCTGCATGGTAATCGTTTTACTAAGAATCCGCCAATTTTATAAAGTGGAAGTGTACGGTGGGTGCAGATGACTCATGTTAGCTTCATTGATCTGGTGATGGACATACTTCTAGAAAATAAGTTGTAATTCACTTTGGGGGTGACTTGTGCATATTGTGACTATTCTCTGCCAATAGTACACCGTGCGTATCACCGATTGAAGTAGTTGCAGACTACAGATCTAATTTAATAATAATTCTCATTGGTTATGCATACAATCTGCGCATGGTAATGTATTGTGCAAGGCACTCCGGTCGGTAATTTTGTATCAAGTACGAAGTTTCATGAGCCTTGCAATGGATCGTCACACATAAAGTACATTACAAATAGCTTAAAATGCAGTCAAATCTTTTTCAAAACCTAAGAAATAGATTAAGTAGATTTATGAATGACATGTTTACTTTTATCCACCTCCTAGTACATCTTATTTGTAAACACCCAGTTTGGTCAAGCTCCTGTAGCTGCACAAGCAGGCGAGCCCGTCCCCGGACCATCAGCCGACATTCGACACAAGCGTGACACGTCCAGGGTTTCTGCCGGGAGCGATAGTCTTGGTGGCAATGTCTTCATCCGCTGGGGCCGGCTCAAATGCCCCGATGACACGAAGAGTGTGTACGTGGGTAAGTACGGAGAGGTCGTCGAGATCAATGTGCTGTCGATGTGAAGTAGTTCAATATTTGGGTGAATATGTAAGACTTATTACCAGCCGATCCGTTTTTTCTTATATATATTAGTCGGAGGAATACATGGGTTTCGTGAACATACAAGAAAAAAACACACGAAAATAAATTTAAGGGTGGGTATGGGGGCTTGATCTGCATATACTCATTAATTGTACCGTGTTTGCTGTACTACATTTCTATTTTCTGGGTATCTGTTCATTAATACTACAATATGTTCCATGGATTGTGTCCATTGTTTTAGTAGCTTATTGCAATACATAGCGAGGTGTAAGTCTTCATACACATAGACAAATACACCCACCCACAAACAATCATCCAGACATCAAATTCGGAGATGAAAGTGTCACAATGTTCTCAATACTTGAACAAAGTGTAAACGAGTAGCGCAAACTACATAACCTGGATGCAATAAATTACCACTCCCCATTTATAAATGCACCAGGACAGTCGTTTCCCGTTTGCATTATGTCAAAGGTTTGTAGAGATGCATGTTGTCTCCTTTAGATAGTACTGTTATTTTGATAGCCGTTTTTATATTAGAATTGAAAATTTTCAGCACAGTCATGAGCGCTTACAAATAAGAACGTAGAATTACACAAACCCTAATAGTAAGATGTCCTGTACTATATAAATCTCATCAAGTATCATTTTGAGCATGCAATAAAACCACAAATTACCCACCAGGAGTCGCCGGTGGCTCGCATATCACCCACGCCGGCGGAGGCTCCAACTATCTGTGTCTGCCCCACGATCCCATCTACGGCGAGTTCACGGCGACCGTCAACAACCACGCCATCGTGTACGGCAGCGAGTACCAGCCAGCAGCGGCCGCAGCAAACAACGCACCCTTCTCCTCACAAAACGCGCGCGTGCTCCATGATCACAACGTCCCCTGTGCCGTGTGCAAAACCACTCAGGTAGAGCATACATTTGGATAATTTCTGTGCACATACGACAGCCCGTGGTTTGTATAAGTCTATAAATGACTGTAAATTATGATAATTTCATGGTAGATCGGCGTCTTCACATGTATGTAGAAATACAATCACCGGCTAATAGACAGTGAACGCACATTGTGATCTATTGTAATATATATCTGATATGCGTCTAAATTTAGAGATCGTTCACAAATGACGTCATGGGGGTGGGGTGGGGGTGTGCACAGGTGAAGTCAAGAGTGATCTTTTTAATAACATTCCAATGGAATTATTTTGAACTGAAAATATCAATATAGTCACAAAATGCTGAACCACGATGGATTATAATGAGTGATGGAAAAATACCACTAAAAGAGTTATATGAGATTTCTTCCTTCACCATTTACGTGGGTAGTACTAGTAAGTACTGGGGGGGTGTACACGAGTAAGTAAACATGACGAAACATAGTGGGGGGAGGCGGGGGGGTGGGCGAAGAATATTGATGTATGATGACAGCGGGTGGGTGGGGGTGGAGGTCAGAAATGCCAAAAAATGTGATGACGTATTTCGTGAACGATCCATTAAACGTTTAGCATATCATGTAGCTATTAGCAGTTTCTCATTCCTCAATCATGAAATAATGCACATTCCGGTGCAAAATGCATCAATGTGGATGAGATCAATGTAAATAAATACGTCAATCATGGCACACGTTTCACGACACTAATGATGGAGTGTGCGCTCGAATGTCAGATTTGCATACAGCATCACAGGGGACTTAAGTTTGTCATTGCTGCCGCGTATCAGTTTCATGCAGTCAATTGCACAGATTTGACCAAATCCAGATCAGCAATGAACTTTTCGAAATGGCAGTGCTTTACACACCGTGTATCCCTTTACACCATTTATACACGACATTTATACCACGATGACTGAGGGTGGGGGTGGGGGCTTAACGTGGTTTAGATGGGACTACAATTCTAATAGTGTAGAGGACTCACTTAATGGAATGGTGCAACAAGTCAGAGTTTACCCCTCAAAGTAAATTGAATTACATGGTTCAAATTTGTGTTTTCTATATAGACATGTTATATATCTTAATTATTGAATTATTTATTGAAAATGGAAGCATTTTTTTAAATATAAACTATAAATGGCATGATTTAAATGATATATGGTTCTGTAATGGTCACATAATGGCTATTGAAGAATTGTTTACTTAATATTTTGAGGGCAATATCGTGTGATAATGTTCCCCAATTTGGTGGATATAGCCCTAGCGTGCGAAGGATACTGAGTTCTTGACTCTGCAAGCAGATTATAATATAGGCCCAAAATGACAAACGGCCAAAATATGTCGTGGGGCCCACCCAGCCCACCCGACAGTACGTCCGTGTGGAAACTCGTGACTGTAATGGTAATTTAATACTAATTAGAGCAGAATTCTACCATAGACAAGAAACAGATGGCCATCAAACGTCGAACTTTGTATTGTTATGCTTCCGATGTTTCACTTGCCTCGATACTTTTACCGCCCGCGTCAGCCGGTGGTGCTGATGATCCCCGGCCGCAGCGAGTGTTACGCCGGCTGGCGGCGACTCTACGACGGCTACCTGATGGCGGGCCACCACACCAACAAGGGCCGCACCGAGCACGTGTGTGTGGATGCCGACCCCGAGGCAGACGAGAACGGCTACCGGTGAGGAACGAATGCAGCGAGGGGTGACGAAAACCTCTTGTTTTGTGCATTTCTTATTTAGTTTACTGTGCAGTTGTAGAATAAAGTATGCTTCTAGAAGGTACATTCCAATGATTAGAAGAGTTGATTTTTTTTATCTGAAAAGATAAAGATGCAGTGTGTCTGCGTGCCAATGAGTATAGTAGTGTGGTGGCCTCCGTATTTCCGTCCTTATCCATATGTCTGCAGCACTATGTTCGGGCATGTGGTTTCAGGAAAGGTGGAATATGTGAATGAGTACATATGAGTGTGTGCATGTTTGTATGCTTGTATTAGATTTTATGCTCTAGGAAATTTCAATATAATACAGACATATTTCTCATTTAGGGGTGATGTATATTTTGTCATACTCCAGTGGAATTGACATTATATAATGATATTCAATATCAAATTTACATAATAAAAAAGACATCTATCTGTCTACACAATTCATGGATGTATGGGTGAAAAATTCAATTCCACGTTCAAATAGCAAATAGATGAATCCTGATATGAAAATTTTTCACCATATGTGAGAATTTTAGCACGCGAGAATATCAGAAAATTGACCGACCCCCCCCCCACACACACACACACGCACACCCCACACCCAAAGTGTGGAGCGTGACAAAATGTACATCATCCCTAAGAAAATGCATGCTGATGCATAGACAATTGTAAAACAATTGCCACACAGTTAGTGTTAAAAAAACCACAATAACATAAATTTACAAGCGATTGTCAAAGGTGTGCTCGCAGATTGATTGAACGTTTTTTAATATCTAAAGCTCTCCTTTTTTTAGGAATGAAGATGGCGCTAACTTTTACCAGGTAGAGGGCGCATGTGGCTCACTTCCGTGTCCGCCGTACGAGAGTGGGCGAGAACTGACCTGTGTCGTCTGCGCGCAGTAGTGACGTCCACAGAATGCATTATTGCAATAGGAAAATGTATAATAAGATATCAACAATGTGTAGTACAACTGATATACAGAGATGTAGAGCAAGCTATCTGTTTAACCTTATGGTAATAACTGGTGGTCTCACTGATCACGCTGTGGTATCGTTTTCATGAAAGTTTGATTTGATTACATAAATGTTATTATAATCTTATATCTGACTGTATTAATTAAACTGATTTTTATATTAGCATTGATTCATTTCTTTGCATTTCATGGTGCCATAGAACGATTTCTGTATTTTACATATTTGATAGTCTGTAACAATATCTTAAAAACCATTTCAATAGAATATGTATAACGGTGTCTGATGTGCTCGTTATGTTCGGATTCATTTTTCCTTATGGTAATAGATTCAAGATGTATCAAGAAAGGCTTTCACCCCACAATAAATTACAATGTTCATCAATCTTCTTTTGGTTGAAAGTCTCTGATATAGATAGATTATAGGTCAGCTCATTCTAGATTTGAGTTTAGTTTTTCTTCCGATTGGCGAGGATGTAGTCATACTAGACTTTACAGTTGGGCCATTATAAATGGGTTGTTTGTATAATACATAGGTACAAATATTCATTTCCTTCATGAATTCACAAGATCACCTAATAAGTTGCTAAAATACATAGATATATTATTTACCAAAGAATTATAATGAATTTTGCTTACAATTTGGGACCACATAGACAAACCTTTAATCAAATGTGTATCCTTATATTATGTTTATATCATACTGAAAAGTAAATGTAAAATGTTCTATGGCATGATGTGGCAGTATCCACTGATGTAAAAGTTACATTGTGTGAATAAGCATGTGCTTTAGATATTTTAATCAACCAAGTAAACTTTTATTGTAATAATGTAAGCATGTGCGTTTGAAACTTTGAAGCCTTCAGCAACCAAACAAAAATAATATTGGAAGTTATAATAAAGGTCAAGTGAAAAAGTCTGTTTACAAAACATAAATAACCAATTTATTTGCTTTGTTTATATATATATTTATCACACATTCACGTTTGCGCATGGACGAAATGTGAGTCCATAGCAGCCAATGGCATCAGAAACTCATTAATTAAAATACAACTTGTATCGAGTCTGCAGCATCATTTGACCAACCCGGACAAAACTCAGCCACATCTAAAAATAATAGTTTATCAATATATCCACATTTTAAGAATAATTCTACTACTTCAAAAGCCGGAGTAAAAGAGATATTGAAGCTCACAAAAATCAACAAATTGAGATCAAGAACTAATTAGCAGAACAATCTCCAAGAATTATCAAATGGATATATTACATAAATTTCTCAACGATTATGGGTGTATTTTGTCCGGTGTTCTAATTGCTACTTGTCGTCAACTATAACATATGACAACGCAATACAGCATAAGGCAATTTGCTCAAGTTCTTTCAGATTTGTTGAAGACCATTTGAATAACCCCCTGGTTTACTTCTCGGCTACTAAATATACATATTCCACCGATGTGATGTAAAGAAAAAACTAGTATTTCTCTTATGCGGATACCCGGTGAACTATTAGTTGCGTTTTATGGTTATGTGTAAGAACTTTGAGCTAATACTTGTTATTTTTGGACTCGGCCTAAAATATATCATGCACTCTATATGTACAACCTTTCCCAAATTCCAGTTTTCTCCATCCTCGTGCTATTTAAATACACTATTCGTATATATTATCACTAAACACAAAATGGAGGTATTCTAGAACAATCATAACTATTCGCAATCATATTTGAAGTGGGGACCTACAGAGCGCATAATCTTTATCAATAACAGCATTTGGCAATTAACTTTACATTAACTATATGTTTTTGTTGTAAAGAGTGCGCCAGTTATCAAGCTAATACAATATCATTTGGACCCATCACACATACCCGCATTACAAATCAAAATTTCATATAATAATTTGGCTTATTAACTGCATCATATTTCATTGAATTAGTAATTGTTATCATATTACGCTGGTCAAAATTATTACTCTTGCATTGATTATTATAAGGATTAATTTTATACACATTCTGAGTAAATACTATAATTACTAGGAATAATGTAAATATAATATTTTGTGAAATACTATATCAATTTAATATCTACTTACAAGTATAGCACGATCAGATGTATTATAATGCACTCGTGTTTTATAATTCGTTGACAAAAGGTACATTGTGTTATCACAATATATTTACACGTGAAATAACTCACGCAATCTCTTCTGCCTGTGTTACTAGCCCAACAATAGAACACAAAACATTGTATCAAAGAACAATAAATATCGAAACACAGACAAATCATCAGAATTTACAATTGAACAAATAGGTTGGTATGAAGTGGATTTAAAAATGATACAGCAATGTCCTTTAGACATGTTTTCTACAGGTAGTAAACACGAGTTTTTGTCCATGCGTGAAGGTGCGGTCATGCAGCATGGCGTTGTGTGCGTGACGTTTGAGGTTCAGAAAGCAGTGGATGTCGTAACCCAGCGGCGAGGCGTTTCAAGAAGTGAGCGACAAAAGAGCGGCTCATCTCCGGTCAACTGCAATCAGTTCTTCGCCTCTTGGCTCTCTGAAAACAAAGAAAGAAATATTTATTGTTTGGAATAACTGAGTGGTTCTTATATGTGCTCGCTCAACGTCATTTAAAGATGTACATGGTTCTTCTGAGTCATGACCTTTGTTGGTATTGTCTAAAATGTCGTTCCAAACACAAACGGTTTATCTAATTATGCTGTTTAACAGCATATATATCGCCTTATGATGACCAATTCATATGCATTGCATGCATTGCCAGGTAAACTATATTTAAAAGTCATTGATAAAACAATTCAAATAAATGCAACTTTGTTTGTACCGTGCTTTTCTCTCTCTAAAAATCACACGGCTTCTAACTATTTCATGCACCGAACATACAAAGAAAATTCAAATCAATATTTAATTAAGTACGGGATCATCATCCATGTACAGCTAGTGTTCCATGTTTAGTGAGTTCTCCTATGCAAAATGTACACTTACAAAAGGTAAAACAAAAATAAGAAATAAAAAAAAAAAAGTTAAAACATGAAACCAGATGGAAACACGGATAAAAGAAGGAAATTGATTAAGACATAACCTCGCCAAGCTTTAGAAACATTGCCATTACTTTGAAAGAGTAAATATAATTTGAGAGCACACATCTTCCTTCCCGACAAAGACGAGCGGCTCAACTAAGCGTGCTACGAGAGGTTAATGGACCCTAAAAATGGCTTTCAGTTTCATACGGTTTCCTCTGAACAGCTTAATTGCTCCACCAAGATCGTTTACCATTAACGCTAAACAACGTTACATGCTTGCTTTTGACTTGCTTTTGACTGGTATCAACAAGTGAACATAAAAGTCAATAGAAAGACGACTTTCTTCGTGACGCAACTTCCTTAGGTTCCCATGCACATCCTGCTAGTAAACATCCGGGAAATTCGAGTTGTAAGTGTCACGTGACATATTGTGAACACAGATCTTGTAGACTTCTAATATGAACCCCCGTTTCTTAATAGATACACGTATTACTGTAACATTTAGCATCCATTACTGTACGTTTGAAAACTTACTCCATGACTTGATGTTTATGAAAATGTAAAAGCGACGTTAAGGGGTGCCTATGCAGGTATTATCAAAATAATTTTGAGTCAAAAAGTAAGAGAACAAAAATAGCAGCACATTTGTAAAGGCCTACAGTTACTACCTGATTTATTACAAATTTCCACACCCAAATAATCAACTCACGGAAATAAGCATTTTCTTATGTTTGCACAAAATGTTAGTTTTTGTCATGGTTACCAGTACATTTAAATGTTGAAATATTTATTTTGGTCCTAAAATTGCTGGACGAACTTTAATTCTATCAATGTCTCTCTCGGTTTTAGGAAAATACATAAGATCAATTTGAAATATACTTCTGTGATATTAGCATTCTATTATAATCAAAACTGTAAAAAAGCAAATCTTTAAAGCAGGAATATAAGTTTAGATGAAAAAAATAGTGGATTAGCATCTGCTGTCACTTTGATATTAGTTAATAACCTTAAGATACATAGTTATAACAGAATTTTATGGAGAAATACCGACATGTAGTAAACTATTTTCCATGCTTCCCTATACATTTGAGCATCGCATGCTGTCTATGTCTCAATATTTTGTATCTGTTCCAAAAGTTCATCTTTCCCCACACGATGTACAATTCGTACGAATCTTTCAGTGCTCAAGACCGCGCTACCGTGCCCCTTTGGCCGTGCAGACTTTGAAGTGGTTCTGTGCATCTTGGACTTCGTGTCTATTTTTACTGTGGCAATAACTTTATTTCTGCTTCTTGCATCTGCAGATGGTGCCGTCCATGGAATGAATGGCATACCGTCTAGTCACAATGAAAAAAAAACCCCCATAGAATAAGATCGATGATCAACTTTTCTCCAACACCAGTGATACTTATGTTGCATTCACAAGTAACATTGTGAAAGCAGCTGACCAAGCAGCACCACAGAAAGAACTTGATATATTACTTAATTTGGTTCGGAGCGAAGGTTTGAATGCCAACCCTAGCGACTGCAGAAGGTGATCCAGCACCAGTAGACCTCATTGATATAATCGAATTTAGCTGTCAAGCGTGCATCATAAACGTATTTAGTTACAATAAATATGGATTGTCATGTACATTGTACTATAAACGTGGCATTGTGCAGTACCATAAACCACATACTAGAAAATTACAAGAAAGTAATGTAAAGCAGGAGAGACCCCAACTGAATGATTGAGCATGGCAGCCATCTTGTTAGCTATCTTGAATTTTGTAAAAGACTATTCTTACATCACATATGAATCCAGCAAGTTGAATGTAGCAAAAATGATGTACTACACAACATTATATGGTAGTTGGTGGGAATTCTATGGCAATTTGGTATGTGATCACGGTGGCCATCTTGCCATCCATCTTGAATTTTGTTAAAACATATTTTTCAAAATATAAATCAACTCAGTTTGTTGATTTTTGTCAAAAAATGTTCTGATATATGGCGATCTAGGCGACCATTTTGAAAAACGTCCAAACCTATTACTAACGCCGTACATGAACTCAGCATATTTAATATAGTCAAACACGATATAGTGCACATTATACTATAATGACTGGTATGCTTTATGATATTGTGATATCTGGGGAGAGTGGCAATCATAGCGACCATCTTGAATTTTATCAAAGCCTATTTTCAACATTATTAACTCAGCATGTTGAGTATAGCAACAAATGATGCATTATTCAATATTTTATGATGACTGGTTTGGTTTTTATGCAGTTCTGACTTCTGAGGGTGGTGGCCATCTTGGCGGCCATTTTGAAAAAGTTGCACAAGCATGTCAACTTTACAACCAAGCTGATTTCGTTCAGGGACCCACTTACTATAATAATATGAAGAAAAAGATTCCATAAGAACCACAATTTCTATATTGGTAAAATTTCTACTGGACTAGTGTTACAATGGCCAGAAACTTGTATATATGCCATAACGTTCAATTTGTATTCTACAAATTTCCAGCGATCAATGTAAATCCGTTTGTTGTAATAGACTCCGTGGTTAGATGAACACAAAGGCTTTCGGGATATCTTCTATAATAGTTCTGTACTAGCATCCTTCATCTATATACATGTAGGTGTATTTTTGCACGGTCCGAAGATAACGAATCGTGAGTAATATCACGCCGTATAAATTATCTGGTGTGAACCAATAGCTGTTTGCACCCTAACGCGTATTGGCCAACAGTCATCTGATAAAAACATCTATGATAGGGATACAAAGTCATGTAAAAGTTTACCCGCATTAGTACATACAATGTAGTCACGGAATCTTATCTACATTTTTACATCACAATCTTTCCTCGTTATCCGTCGATCCTTTCGGTCGACATGATCGTAGTTCAGACAAAACCGCACTGCTTATATAGACCATTTGACTATCGCGATTAATATCTCTGTCGCCCTGTCGCCACTCTACTACTAGATATACTGTTTCTATCGTAAAGAAAACATGTCATCGAATCTCTACAATACACACTGCTCTGGGGACGTGTAACAGACGGCTGTGTTTGATGAAACACTGACGGCAGTCTCCGCCGCTTTTCAAGATACGACCGGAGCCTTGTCAAGGCAGTGACGGAACATCCATTGTTGGCTATCATAGGTTCTTTTGAGACGTGATTGATGTTGCTTTGTACTTATAGTAATACTTTAATAAGTTTTGGCATGTGCACACCGTTGTGGAATGATAAACTAATATTTTTAACTGTTGCAATGTTGTTATGACGATGTCGTACACGGCAGACAATGATATCAATTGCTTGTTTAATGTCAAGGTCACAAGACTACATAAGTTAATTGATGAATACAACTATGCATACTTAGCTAGCATAGTGTAAATATTGCGTGGCACACAGGGGAGATATCAGTTTGAGAAAGATAGTATCTTAAAATCATGGTGATATGTAAACTGTAGTTTTAAGTTGAAAAGACTACAATTGCGAAACCGTTTGAAACAAACATACGTAGTTGCGATTAACAGACATTTAGCAATGCGTCATCCCAGGTGATATCAATTATACTAAAACATCGTTAATCATCTGACAACAGCAGTTAAATGCGTTTAAGTGTTCACGCAAGCACAATTTAGTAAATGATCAAGTTCACATCTATCATGTGTTATTACTGAGCAAAGATTGCCTGTAATCGCCGTAATCAATGATAGTTTGTGAGACAATGTAGTCCTGGGGCAGGCCCATTGCATGCTATTAGCGGCCAGCTCAATGATAGAATGTGTTGATTATTGCAAACTATATATCCTAATTTAGTTTTAAATAGAAAGGATATACCACTATTGTGCTTCCGTGGCCAAATGGATAGGGAGTTGGATTCGTGACCAGAATGTCGTGGGTTCGATTCCCGATCGGGTCTGATGGTAGGTGTTGAGCAAATTTACCTCTAACTGGTTGCACACTGCTCCGTGGTACCTACCAGCTGGTACCTACACGTTAGATAGGTACAGGTCACTCAAGTGGACGCTAATATGAGTGATACGCACGTCTGCGCTACGGTAGCACATCACTGTCCCCGGGGAGTTGAGAAAGATATAAGAATTGCGACTGTAGACACTGTCAGATCAAGATTTTTGGAACGGGGGGGAGCACTTCAAGAAAAGGGCGGGGCGGGAGGCACTTAAGGGATTTCATGAAAAACCATGTGAAAATGAAGTATTTTGGTGGGAAAATGGGGGGGGGGTTCTGCCCCCGCTGGATCTGCATAAGGTAAATAAGCGCATTTACATTTACTATTGGTGTTAATGCAGTACTAGGAATATATGCCAGGTAGTCGAAGGTTGTGGTGAACTAATATTGCGTTTCTGAAGGTTTGTGGTGTTTGAGGGAGAACACAGCAATGAATAATACCGGCGGTGCACGTGCTGATGTAAGAAAGTTCTAATTTGGAAAGCTCAAAGACATACACTCTAGAACATTCTGTCAAGCTTTACTTAAAAGAAATGTGATAACGTTTGTTAGGATTAATGCTGATGGGAGTGCACAAACGTCAGAAACACATACTTTGCATGTAAAAAGATCAAAATACCCAAATGGAAGATGTCACGAAAGAAACAATGTTTGGTGTTTGAATGAGAGGCAATTATTGTACACTGATTTACAGTATGTTGTTTCAGTGTCAGTCCTTTCACCAGTGGCTATCATTCGATGGTACTCAAGAGCCTTATATGTATTATTAGCCCTGATCAAACATTGTGATTGGAGTATGTACAGAAATTGTTTTTTCTCTCAATATTATATGATATACAGGGAGGTAACAAGACTTTTGAAGAAAAAGGAAAACATGAAGCGTCGTCCATCACGCATGTCACAACCATCGCAAAGTCATACTATCATAAAATTTTGATCATTGTCATCACTGACTGTCATTAATAATTTCTTGACAAATTGTTGCATTTTATAATGATATGTAGATAATCGAAATGAAAAGGAATGTGTGCGAAACGTCTAATTAATAGACGATTTTAGTGACTTGCTTAATTTAAGTACATACATACATGTGCAGAACAAAGAAAAACGCAGGTCATGCATATAAACATTGTTTTTCTTTCTTCATTCGGCTTGATTGGTACAGAGATCTCCATGGAGCATTTTTTCGTTCATCCAATATATGTAGACTGAAGAAAAACAACAACAACCTTCTGACCACATAACCCAATGCTAATGAAACTCAACACGGTGACACCATAAGCTGTCTTGGTAGAAAGTATTACAAAGATTAACCCGGATCTTGAGGTGGGCAACATTCACTAGTGTAAAAGTGTCTCGGTAATTCGAATTCTGCCGTCACAAAGATTGATGTACGTAGGAGTCACGTGTTACACTCATTACTATCATTAACACAGCAATGTTTACATGCATGTAAGTGTTTAAGTACCATCTCAATTTTATGCACATAAAAGCTGAAATTGAAATCTGTTTTCTTCCGTTCATATGTTTCCTTGGAGATGAGCTTTACCATTTATTTCAAGAATTCGGCAGCTCAATACCCTCTTCAATATCCACGATAAAACGGTTCAATGAAATTGTTAAGGCACACACATTCTGGACACCCGACCGAACGTAAAGAATTGCAAATGTACCAGTGTCTGCTGCTCTAAATGAACAGTCACCCAATCAGTTCAGATTGATGAATTCCTACAGGAACTAGTCACGTGTTACTCAGTGCGCAAGCAACAATAACAATAACTAGATGACAGTATTACTTAAATAAACCTCCATAAATCCAAGCCTTAGTAGCAATATGGAGCATTCTGTTTGGAAACATCTGAACGTTAATATCGCCTGAAATGATGACAATAGGCACCATAAAGTCGCGTCAGCTGAGCAATAAAGTCACCGCTAAAATTATCGCATTTACTTTCTGGTAGTTGTAAAAGTTCTTAATTTGGTGAAAATCAATTGGATCTAGGATATTTTTGTTTTGTTTCACCATTTTGGAGATAGCAGGCTGATAAGGCATGTGATAAAGACACCAGCGGTTGTTATGATGAATCCAGGGGACAACTTGCAGTGCTTAAAATTTTCTACTCGCGAAGTCAGACCAATGAGACCGTCTAACTCAGCACCCAATGACGTCACACATATGTATCAGGTGTGACATCAGAAGAAAAGAGCAATTACGTCACTGGTTCCCGAGAAGGCGGGGTGACAAGCGACATTGAGAATATTAAGCAACTTTCACGCGGAAAATAGAACACAGTGGTGATCAAAATCTCATAATTTCAATGAATACATCCCGATCGTTCTTATAGCATGTATGATTGGGTAACAATCTCAGTCGCCTTTTGTGATTTTTTACTAGGTTGGCGACAGGAGGAAAAAACCAAGGCTTTGCTATTTTACACAGTTTTTCTTAAAGTATATTGGTATATAAAAAATCAAAATTAAACGATTGTGAACACAACTAACACAGGATAAAAGAACATTAAAAACAAAATAAAAGTATATTGGCTTCAATGAGAAAAGATAATCACCAACACTTAGACACACCGTGTTTTATTGCTACGTGCACGTCATTCGTTATAGGTGCTAACCACGTGTTGACATGTTCTGCGTACACTATCTTCATTTGCACTTAGCACCTACAGTAGCCATTTGTGGTGTGATGCAAGGTCTCCCATTCTCTTGATATTGTAAATTGTGTATACATGCACATCTTTATGAATAGAGGTTAAGCAGCGTAATAAACATTGCAGTTTATATACATATTACATATTATCCAGGTCTAGGATATTCCTCGTAGATCACTTGTTATTTCATGCGTCCCAATGGGACACAGACCTGTTCGATTAGCCTGTCGCAAGTATTGAGAGTCGCTGTACAACAGCTATACCTGTAACTGGGATATATTTATCTAGTTAGAAGTTCGTGAAATCTTGAATGAGCTTGAACTAATATACTAGTACAAACTGCCGATCGTTGGCCACAAATTACAAGACCCATAGTCTTGTGGCAGGTCAACACAATGAGCAATAACATTCGTCCATTATTTCAATAATAATAATAATAATGTACTTTTATGAGATCAGTATAATTGGGAATACACTGTAACTTAACCATATTCACCCTAAATATACACCCAACCTACAAATAATGCGAGATAGATAGAATCCAGAGCATTTTGATAGAACATAGCAAAAGCGTGGTAACTGATTACAGAATAAAACTACTGAATCCTGCCAGTTCCAGTGGGAAAACGACCAGCCGATCACTCCATTGTCTGTGATTATTACTTGATTAAACGTATCAGATATTGACATAGATATACCATAACACTTTTGTCAAACATAGCCCCATGCCACGACTGGTTAACACCATTCCATTCCAAACAAACCAGCCCCTGCTAATTCTATCAACTCATCCATAAATTTACACATTGCCATTGGCTGTCACCAGGCCACGTTTACAGTAGTTGTGTGCTGGAGCAAATCTGCTATATGCATGCACCGGCTAATTACTGTCAATATGAACACTAGAGGTAATGTCTTCATTACATTATTACTACTGTATACTGCACGCAAACTCATTTACAGCCCACTGATGTTTAGACAGCGTGAGATTACGGGTGAATTTGGAAATCAAATGAAAAGTGTGCATGGCACATGTGTAGGACGTTTCAGTTCACTTTTACGCACAAAAGTCTCCGGAAACGTCGTCTGCTCTTCTGAAAGCCAGTTACAACTTGGGAACACACTCTTTGTGCCTGCGCGTGCCCGTTTCTTGTGTCTTAGAACTTTCATAAATGTAAATTTATGAGTTGGCGTGATTACCTATAGGGGTGTGATTGAGGGAATCTCGGGCATTTAAGATTACCGGTGTGGGTCCTATTGGGCGATAATGAAGTGATAAGACTGGGAACGGCCACGTGGGTGATAGATGAGTATATTGCTTATTGAAGCCTACTCACAGTGGTCGGTTTATGATATGAGGCCATTATTGAATAGCCTGTTTACTCAAGCTGAGGTCATTGTGGGTGGATGGAGAGGATGTCGCTTAAGACACATGGGAGATAAAGATGAGCCTCATCGAATATAAACGACACATCATGTTATGTGGGAGTGTTCATCATTTTAGTAAATGACTCAGGGTGAAATACTCATGACAAATTATTAGATGTAAAGTATATCTATTAACATGTACACTTCTCCTCCAGATGTTACTCTGACGTTTCTAAATCCACGAACAGGTCATTCTCACAATGCCCAGCTGAATTGATGGGAATCTCAGTGCGTGAACAACAATTCTTTGTCATGGCCTTGACGAGCTGGGACCCTAGGATGGCAAACAATGGGAGGAGACCCATTGTGGTCTCCAATCAATGTTTGGTTTAGTGTGTTCTGAATGGAGCCTAGCTATATGTCAGAGGGTGGTGTAGGTTGTATCAATCCATCGTTATTCCTTGGCTAATGGCGTTTGTACTGGACTAATGTTCACAGTACATCTTGCAACTGCACATTTGAAAACAACTGTCAGTGTTGGTCATTTGATATGCGGTCATTCAGATACGCCTCGGTGAGCAATAGGGCCTTTAATGATAGATGTTCGTCGCCATCACCATCTTGTTATTAGATTTAACCCAACGCTATATGTAAATAATGATCTTATATCACCACTTTACTAAAGACGCGTTTTTATTACATAAACATATTCATCTGCATTGAAGTGAAACATACTCACTTTCACAGTCCTCTTTCAAACTTTGTTTTCTGACGGCAAATGCAACATACACACTACAAGGATCTGATGGAAAATAGTGATGTCACTTCAAATTTGTGCTCAACAAAAGAGAGGAAATTACGTCACATATTGCGCGAGCTGAATGATCGTTGGTTCTTCCCAAAGAGACACTCAGAATCATTGCCCAATTTTACATTTGAAGTTTTGTTTTGATCGATGATCAGACCTTTCATGCCTCAGCAAAAATCTGGCTATTGTGTGACACCATTTTCAATGTCTGTTACTTACAGAAAAACTCTCTATATTTTTAAGTAGTTATTTATTTACACCGTATACTGTAACTGCATTTAATACGAATATGAATGGACGGTGGACTAAAGTATACAGGCAAAACTAATTGATTTTCGTTCAAACTTTCAAATTTATCAGCAGGGTGACACAAAAATTCATTTTCTGCCTGACTTCTTATCGGCGATGACTGCTTGTGGATTGGACTTTTAAATTCTATAGTCTACTATTCAAGATCATAAAGAGATGTGTTTCGACTTTTTTCTGCGTGGTCTCTTTTGAATTACACGGATGATACCCACAAATCAGCAAAAACAACCCAATATGTTATAATCTATATATAGGACTTATAATCAAATTAGTCCTAATCTATATGAAACACATCAACGTACAAGTTGGTTTTATCATTATTCTAGTTAATATTTTAATCATATTTAGAACAAAAATACTTGCATGTCAATACTGTCGTCATGAGTGTAATTTGCTTCTCATGAGGGAGACGGGAAGATGGGCACGTTGGCCAATTTCTCTTTACATAAGCCGACATGAGCATTAATTTAGCAAATAATAATTTAGAGCCAGCAATGACATGGACCCAATGCCGCGTTCATGACCTTCAGTTCGCCCTCCATTTTCATGACAATAACTCACCTAAATTGATGACTCTGTTACCCAATAGTTTTCCTCAGTCACGCATTCTGAGGCTTCCGTCGTTTCCTCTTGCCATGAAAGGCGTGTGGGTTGATGAAAGATAATGAACTTGAGCGACTTTGATAGTTGTCGTTACTCGAAGGATGTCTGGGGTGTACAAGAGGATAATCTAAAAATGACATCTGAGAAAGGAGAATCAAGACGCATTCATTGATCGGCAGAGTGGCGCGATTAAGTGCATTGCTCTCAGTGAAGATGTTTACTATTAGGTATTGACAAACAGGTGCATTAAGTAGAAACCAGGGCCAGAAAAGATGTTTTAGGCACTTGAGTGTCTCCCACAATATTTTAAATATGGAACAATCTATAAGAAGTTTTTTATATTCATTTGTTCCTGAAATACAGTCCGATAGAGAGGCAAGTAAAATAAATGCCAAAAAAACCAACAACCGATGGACGTTTAGAGACGCTATTAGACTCATAAGCATACTAAAATATAGTTTATGGTTTCAATGTTCAATGTTCAGTAGTTTATGGTTTCATATATTCTATATTAGGCCGCCATTAAAAATACGGGAGCCCGGACCTTTAAGAAATTCCACTCTAGATACGTGACTAATCATGTAATACTAACCCATGCATACATGGATTGATGATCAATTAAGACGAGCTAAAAATATTTCGGACACAGAGTCTGCACCTACTAGTAAACTTAACTCTCACATAAAAGAAGACAAGAACTCAGTGTTGTATATTATTGTTGTTACACTTAGTATGCTTTGTTATGTGATGTGAACTTTATTCAGTGATGAATTTCTTTATTATAATGACTGCAATAATATAGTAGTATACCCATGTATTATGGTCATGCATATTTCATATTACTGGTTCTGTATTATAAATAATTGGTTTGACCAATCATTTTGCAGTATCATAGTGGACGTCTTGAAAAGTGCCTAATAAAATCTTGAATTTGAGAAAAAAATCCGAAAGAGACCAAACCTATTCCCTGTGGGATAAAAAAGGCGCCCTTTACCTAACCTATTTTTTTGCGGTAAAAAAATATGAAATAGATCAAATTACCTACCTAACTGACCTATTTTTCAAAATCAGGATACCAAACAATCATTTTGCCGAGGCCTAAACAATATTGATCTTTAATTAAACTATTTTTGTTTTCTTTGCATGATATTGTCAGTTAGAAGTCACAAATCAGCACACTCAATATGAGTACAAAAAATGGCGATTGCTAATGATAATATCAGATTTGATCCTGCTAAGTTGCATTTCCACCAATCAAGAAAAAAAGGTGATTGCTTACACTCAAATAAAACGTTGCTATTCAACCATAAGCCGTAGTAACTTGATTTTCAGGAGGACGGAAAAATTGGTCCTAAAACTTTCCACTCGGTGGGTAAAAAGGGGGGAAAATTCCAGGGTGGGGGAGGGGTGGGAGAGGGTTCCACTCTTTTAATATTTTTCTTTTCTCCATATGGCCAGCCCCCTCGTGCGATAAATTATGCAAGCTCCCCAACGGGCTTCTTCATTAAAAACGCAATTCCGAGATGATTACAGGTCGTAGCCTCATATATAGAAAATTGTAGTTACCAAATACAGCTAGACCATGCATGTGGTTCAATGCATTTCCCATCGAAAGAAAAGATAATGTGATTGTTCCTTGTCACCACAATAGCACATCTGGTACACTGGATTACTTTGTTGCACACTTTATGCCCACTAAAATCTAATGGATTTGTCATGTTTCATCAAATTATGGAGGTCCCGCTGAGTATATTATTTATCTAATTGTAGTTTTTATACTATATTTTTGTTATTGGTCATAATATTGTAGCAATTGTTGCTGAGAATTTTATCTATTGAATGGACTTTCCGTGGACGGTGTTCTACCAACGCTGACTTCATGACACTTACTTATATGCCAAGACGCCATTGTCAAGAATTGTCATTGCAAACCGCCATCATTTTCCCCACGGTTAGACAATTCCTATACACCTCCCTGGATAAGAACTTAATTGCTCACTTTCTGCATCTATGTACACAATTTGAAATTGCATTTCATGTTTCCCTATCAGCCTATTTTGGCTGTTCAGGAAAACAAACACTAGCACATTCTCAGATCATTATGAAAGTTTTTACACGTCTAATATCCCCTGAAACCCACATGTAAAGTTTAGTAAACCCATTTCAAGCTCTTATTGCATTGACAGTGCACATGCGAAACGGACATCCATTCAAGTTTACTGACTGGGTTTTGATATAGCCCGGACTAAAGCACATTTAAAGACAAAACAACCACATAATTACTTCAGGTAATTACTTCACACGTATATTTGAAATTAAATGCTGTTTATCTCGGTGTCCACATAACGTCTATAATGGACATTCTGTACACAAATTATAAGTTGGATTCTTCCGTGGATTTGACCTAAAAATAGCTTATTAATCATACCATCCGGAGACCCCCCAAAAAAAAAAAAAAATATGTTTACACAAAGTCAATTACAACTTCCTACATCAATACAAACAGAAGCTGTATTGTACTACTACTTCACACCACCTCATGGTCAACTCTAGTAAGAGCGGAAATAAAAAATTGACCAAAACGAGAAAGTCATTGTTTACCCGGAAATCCGTGCTCTACGACAAATGAAACCGAGGGTGCCCGGCGTCAACTCATAGGCGCCAAAGACGTCTTTTTCTATTTTCAGCATCGAATCAGTTCTCGGATGACGCTTTATGTTCGCCATTACGAGGTGTTCATTCGTTTATAGGCACCGTTCGCCAAACATATGAAGCCTTTTAGGGCACGCAATACAAGTAAAACACATATATCTCCCGTCCCGTTTATGCCCTCTTCGTCTCTACTAACAACCGTATCAACGTCTTATGAAAATTAACGGGACTGCTACCAAATGAACTCCTATTGGGGGACGCACGAACTTCTTACCAAATGACTTTTCGTAACACCGAGTCACGTGGTGTCATTTACCGAGAAACATTCTGAAGATGAATGAATGCAGTTGACATTTTACACGGTAATGCCTAGATAACGTGTGGCGACAGTAAAAGCAACAGCTAGTGTTGAATTGTGCTCGAAAAAGTTTGCCTTTCCTTTAAGTTACCTATCACTTGAAATTTACATAATTCCAATATGGCGCCGGACTTGCTTCATCTCCTAATTAGCATATTGTGAGTGGCATAATGTTATCCAAACTTGCTGGCAATATCCACCAACTTGCCACCCGCTTAGCAAGTAATACCCAGTGGCTCGTATCCCAATATTGACCAATTTACAGGTCACACCCAATTTTAAACTTGGCCCTAACTAGTCCATAAAGGCGAAATTGGCCATACGGAAGACGTAAAAGGAGTTACCGCTAGCTTCCCACTAAGTTTCTCAGGCCGTGATGAATATACAGATGGAGGCTCTTTCTTTTACGCTTGTATAGGTATACAAGACAAAGCATATCACGATATACGCCTGATGTAGCCAGGCGTGAGCAGTCGATGAGTGGGTTTGTAGGATGCCATGGAACTCCTGCTTGTTGGAACAGTTGTTTTTATTTTTTTATCTTATTTTTTATTTGCTGAAATGCCTTTTCTCAACAGAACTCCTCGTGGAGGAATAATAATATGACAGAATGTGTGCCTTTGTTGCTGCTATAGTATGATGTGCATGGTATTTAGGACATGTGCTATGCTGTTCATCCCAGAACTAACCAGTTGGATGCAACACCCCATTACTTGGTATTGTTATTTTAATCACTCTAATGAGAAGATAATAAGCATGTATACGAATATTTAGGAGGTGACCAAAAACTTGCTAAATGCTTAACAGCAACCCCAACAATACACCATGGATGCAGCTATGATTTAAACGCCAATGCATGAATTAAAAAGCTCATTCAATCCATGAGAAGTAATTAAATTAGTTACTTGAATCACACGTGTAACCACATAAACAACAACTCAATTTCTCCTAACTTGGACGAAACCGCGCAAAACATGCTGTCAGCTAACGGGCTCTATTGCTCACTAAAAGGTATAAAAGGGCACAACATGCAATTAGAGAAGTACATAAATGCAATTGGTGTGCGGTTAGTGGTCCAACACCCCAGGCTTTTCTGTTGATAGGGCGAAGGACTAAGAGGTGACAGTTGAAATGTTGGTCTTTGCTATAAGCTATTATCACACTATTTTCCTGTCGGCGATAATGTCTTTCGGAAATTCATATGCGGATTTCTACCATTGACTGCTCAATATTTGCTCATATGCAATGATCCCCTCATATAGATATTGCGACCCCCCAAGGGGGTTCTCCAACTATCCACGTGGGTATACTCCAACGCATTGATCTAGTGTAGGATGTCGAGTGCGTGTAGTTAAGAAATCTTGCGCGGTAGAGCTGTCTTGGTTTAGGATTCATGCCTATAAAGTTGTCAGTGGGTGAAGTCATTATGGTGTGGTTGCAATTATATAGGTAAACAAAAGTGATGAGAGAACATATCATAATAACCCATACCATTGCCATGCTGCGACATGCACTGCGCCACTATCATGCCATCGTTTGGTCTGCTGCAGAGATAAGCACGTACGATTGCGTGGGCCGGACTTGAGATGGTGGCCTTTAATTACGAGACCTATATTGGTTTAGTGGTTCTGCTCGACTAGCTACTCGTTCAATCATGCTGCTCAACCCACAAACAGAGTTTTATTGAGCACGTGGCGCAAATGCCGGGCTAGCGGTCAAGTCAAGTTCAGGTGAGTTCATCCAAACATAATTCAATTTCTAATGCCACCCAGTTTGTGGGACAAATGAAGGGGAACAAAAAAACTCCACACCACAGTAGCAAACGAGGCATTTTTAGACGTGCCGTTTGGAATATGACATAATCTAATTGAGCAATATGTGCTGCACGGCGGAAGTGGCATGGTAACATTTACATACTTTATCAAGATTACTTTATAAAGATTAAGTAATAATCAAAGTTTGACGGAAATTTAGTTGATGATCACGTAATGCGATATAATCTATTTGTATTCCGTATTAAAAGAAACAAGACATAGTGCCATCTATAAAATCTGAAAATAGCATCGAAACCACTTAATAATCATTTCTTTTTATCTCATCAACATTGACATTTTTCTCTCAAATGTTAAAGTTTTCTGAACCGATTGTAAATTTCCCAAACTGCACACCAATGATTTTGTACCGTGATGAGAATGACCTTTGATAAAATTATTGCATGTAAAGCACTCACATAGCTTGTGGTGAAAATGCTACATCATGTACAGTGTTATTTCTTCATTTGAGTAGGCCTATATTAGATTTTATTTTATTTTAGAATTACTGGCATAATCAATCTTTTGAAAACCATAAGCCTAGTTACACCAACATGGAGGATGTTAGTAAAAAAGTTGGTGAAAATCTAATGGGACTAATCGTAATCCATACACCAAATCGATATTCACGGACAGTATAACGCACCCTGCAGCTGCAAAACAAATTAGTCGTAATAAAATAGCTGTTGGGCAGAGTCACAAAAAGCGTGCGTGCCATTTTCACCAACACCCTGGCGGTCATCGTCAGTAAGAAAAGAGCTAACTCGTGATTGTCGTCTTCTACGGGCGTCCTGGCGAGGCCACATTCGTCATAACCACGCATAAAAATTCCGTGCACTCCCTCTGGAGTGGTACAAATAAGATGTAAAGTATAGAGGATGCTTTCTGAGAGCCATTACACAGCGCGGCTGAGGTCTTAACACGAGATAAAGTGTGATTTACCTCCCAGACCCGGTCTCCCGTGAATACAAACATTGCCATCAGCCGCGGACTGCTAATCTTTACCGACTTTGATATGGTTAGTTATTGTTCCCGGTGCCTATTGTCCCCACAAAGCCATTAACTGTTCATTTAAAGCTTATTAGTAGCCGATATATTGTGCTGGATTTCATTTACCGGACTGTTGAATACCAATGGGCGGCTCGCAATGGAGACTGTCATGAAGTTACGTGTGCGTTCATTGTCCAACACTTGATGAACTTCACATTTGCATATTGCGTTTTTACGGTGTGATTTGATGGCAAAGCATAGATGTGTGAGAGCAGTAAGAGTCAACATTGGATAGCCTACTGTTATCAATAAAATAATACAACACACACACACACGCGCGCGCGCACACACACACACGCATACACACACGCACACACACGCACACACACACACACACACACACACACACACACACACACACACACACACACACACACACACACACACACACACACACACACACACACACACACACACACACACACACACACACACACACACACACACACGCACACACACGCACACACACACACACACCCTATGGATTTGAACTGAGAAACAACTTGCTCTTACAGCATATACGTCGAAGTGGTATGGTTTTAGTATATGACTAGATTTGTTTTACTGTATAACGTTTGGTTATAGATATCTATCTGTAATTTGCCCTCACGTTCCACCAGTGTGATATCTTAATGTATACGTGATCATGACCTAAAGTATCCAATTTGGATACGTACACTCACTTTTTCTTAATTTAAGTACAACAATAAACATAAACTTAACACATGGCTGCTATACTCATATCCACGTGGACTCTACCACCAATAAGGGTCCCCAAGACACGTATGTTGCCACTTTGACTTATTCTTGGCTTACAACTTTCTACATTTGATATGAGTGTTGGTTTGGTTTCTGCCGTTGATTTCAAATTACACTAACACATAACGTCATTATTTAGCTTTACAATTATTGACTGTAGAGAATATCTTAAAAGTGTAGGAAGGTTCTATTTACAATAAAGCTTATGTCATAGAGTTCTTTTCTTCTTCAAATTGCTCCAAGCCTATGGAGAAAGACAATCGAACCCAGTAAAATGATGACAAACTTTGATGGAAAATATACATATGAGTAAATATCATATTAGCCTGGCAGACTTAAACTGTAGATTTAAATCATATATTTGTTGTTAATATGATAAAATAATTCATAATGTAACCCACCTGATGACCGTTTTTCTAGAGAAGAACGTTTACCAAGGTCCATGTTAAATCTCTTCCCTAAGTCCATGTTGAAGCGTTTTCCCAAATCCATGTTGAATCTTTTGAACAGATCAGCACTAGATGCTACCGACCTTTTACCCAAGTCCATGTTGAATCGCTTTCCCAAATCCATATTGTAATATCGCTTTCCCAAGTCCATATTGTAGGATCTTTTCCCTAAGTCCATGTTAAAGCGCTTGCCTAAGTCCATATTGTAGTATCTTTTGCCTAAATCCATATTGTAATACCTTTTACCTAAATCCATATTGTAAGCTCTTTTACCCAAATCCATATTAAATCGTTTGCCTAAATCCATATTGTAGTACCTTTTCCCCAAATCCATATTGTAAGCCCTTTTACCCAAGTCCATATTATAATATCGCTTGCCTAAATCCATGTTGAACCGCTTGCCTAAATCCATATTATAGTACCTTTTGTTCCCCTCGGATCTCTTGTACTGTTCAATAAGATCTTCATCTTCCTGTGGTTCGAACTCCTCATACTCATCAGACCTTTTTCCCAAGTCCATATTGTAGTAGCGTTTTCCTAAATCACTGTTAAATCCGCTATAGCGTTTTCCCAAATCACTGTTGAATCCGCTGTATCGTTTTCCCAAATCACTATTGAATCCGCTGTAGCGTTTTCCCAGGTCTGAGTTGAACCTCATCGCCCGTTTTTCCACATCGTCCTCAAAGTCACCTTCGTCCAATGCTTCATTGTTACCAACTTCATTGTCGAATCTAAAAGAATTGCAAATTCTATAATACACGTCTTGGGTATGTATGTACATAAGTTATGTTACTGCAATGAATACTATATGGGCTTCGGGAATCGGCTATACACATACCCTTTAATGAAATGTAATAAATATCAAAACAGATGAAATATTGAATATAGCAAGAAGGTACACGTTATCAGCCGTTATACATCTCTGAATAATATGAAGCGTGCATTTTGTCTTGTGATAACATACACGTAATATTTGGCCAATGGCCGTATCACAGATGTTTTGAAAGCCCACATAGAATGGTTCCTGCATATAGTTGTCAATTAATGAACACAGAACGCATTGATAATATTAACACTTACGTTTGAAAGCTCTTATTGAAATGAGTGTAACAGTACATGCACTAAATATCACAACGAAGAGGTCTAGATGGCTTGAGCCAGTGGCAGATCCAGGTTTTTGGAAGGGTGGGGGTGCACTTAAAGGATTTCATGAAAAACCTTATGAATATGAAGTATTTTGGTGGGGAAAAGGGGGGGCGGCCCCTGCGCCTCCTGGATCTGTCAATGGGAGCAATGACAGTCATGACATTGATGTGATTCACGCTGCCCTGTTAGGGAATCGGCAACCGTAAAATAATATTTGTGCCTCTATGAGGATTTCACATAAATCCTACTTGGGGTTTCTTGTTGGGTGCCACAGACGTATAAAATGGTTGTTTAAGAGGCCCATGACCATGCCTTAACTCACTTACAACACATAAAGCAGATAGAGTGAATAATGTCTGATAACTCGAACGCAGAGGTTCCTAATGCAGCGCAAATGTAGTGAGCAACTGTTCTTTATGCCTCTCCTATAACGACCGATTTTTGAATATCCAGACTGGATCGGCTTATTATTGGAACAACATGTGCAACGTCACAGTTTGAAGACAAAATCAACTGACCTTCAACCAATAAAACCCGATTGCAACCCAATAGACAAGTCGCTGAACCAACCAGTAGTGCGCCGTTCCCTTCATATCACAGGACCTACCGAATCAACCAGATATCCCCAGATTCGAAGCAAAATAACCCACAATCAACCCCGCACATCCAAAGCCGTAGCATCTGGAGCTACCATCTTCCATATAAAAGTTGGGAGTTGCCGAATAGGAGCCCTAGTTTTGCCATCGGATTAAAGTACGAGTACGGTGCGAAACACACAAATACCTCGAAAAGTATTGAACCAACTTAACACTAAATAACCGGACCGTGCTGCGTAATACTACAAATACTGCATTATCAACCGCAGAGCTGCGAGAGGCGGTACTATATTTGTGCAGTGTACCTGAAGTCGTCTGCGTCCCTCTTCTCCTCGGCGATCGCCGTCTGCACGTGGAGCAGCCCCGCGAGGAGCAGCAGCAGCGCCCCGCGCCACGCCGGCGGCGACATCTGGAACACA
Organism: Streblospio benedicti; assembly: GCA_019095985.1. Taxonomy (NCBI): domain Eukaryota; kingdom Metazoa; phylum Annelida; class Polychaeta; order Spionida; family Spionidae; genus Streblospio; species Streblospio benedicti. Next base: position 16,616,294 of record CM032663.1, read on the forward strand.
CCAACACACACTAAATCATGACCTTTATCAATGGACGGCTGGTATGTATCAGCGCTCCCAAGTCAGCACACCCCATTTTCGCCGTCATAAGCCTATGGAACAACTAGAGAGCTTTCAAATGACACTACAATGGTCTCTACCATCATAATAGTCTGGCCCACGCCTCGTCAAAGTTGTTCATTGGGTGGCGTTACATGCCCAGCCCACGGGTGGACTGGCACAATAAAGAGGCAAAATTGACCACCTTCATTCCCGGTCATCTTTCGACGTATCTATAAGATGATGCACGAAAAGCATCTCCTCTTCAAGCTCGTTTTCATTAGTGGCAGTCCCATTGCCAAACGCCATAGAATAAGACAAGTGAGATTCCTTAGCGTGATTACAATATAAGATGGTTACATTTTGCTGCCACCAGACTAATTTTGTAGGCCGTAGATTATAACCGGCCACAATTTATGTCGGTCATAATTTATGGTGTAACAGCATTGCATATTGATACGTTTGTTGAAGATCTTTGACCATCGCTCTTAAATACACAGTCTAAAGTGATCAAATACCCATTAATTTTACATAAAACACGACAGCAATTTACACGACCATGGTTAAAAGGTAAAGACTACGTGTCTTGCATGTGACTATTCTACTTGCCGTACACTTTGAGGTAATCAAATATCTCAATTTGAGAACAACTTTAGCATCATCTAAGCAAGACAGTTGCTTAATTCGATCATGCTTGAAGCCTCGCCAATTGAACACAGCAGTGCATTTTCTCGAAATAGAATCAAATGAAGAGAATAATATGATTTTGGCATGGCCCTTCTTTTTTGAGTTTGGAAAAAAAAGACCCGATAGGCCAACACATTTACCCGGTGTGCATTGGAATATGTAAAATACGTTTGCCTATTTGGCCAAATAAACTGGCTTTTAGTACAGACACATTGTTTGAAAAAGTCCTTTGTATTAAGACTGGCCATGGAAATCTATAACTCATAATGAGCACAATGGAGGGACTGTCAAAAATCACACATACATCAATCTTGCCAACAAAACGCTAGAGTGGCAGTCGTGATAAACACATTGACTGGATTGTGATATAAATGCGCCAAATGCCTACAAGGCACCTGCTCCATCACGTGTTTGCCAATAACACGCGTAAAATACAGAACAAACTATGGTTGGTGTATGTGATGTTATGTGTGCGATTATAGGAATTTACCTCGTTACGTGTGATGTGACAAGCTATATGTGACGTTACACCACATTACGTGATCTTTTAGCATAGTGTTTTATGCCATGTTTTTGATATGCTATGCACCGAGGTGTTACGTGATGACGCCCATTATTATTATTACGCAGCTGTAGTAGCCACATGCAGTATTGTGCTTCTGTGGCCGAGTGGTAAGGGGGTTGGATTGGTAGCCAGAAGGTCGTGGGTGCGATTCCAGGTCTGGTCTGGTGATGGGTGTTGAGCAAACTCATCCCTTAAGTAGTGGCACACTGCTCCGTGGCACCTACACTTTAATTAGGTACAGGTCATTGGGTTGAAAGAGTGAGTGAGTGATTATGTTGGTGATTAGTATTGTGCACTGAATGTGCTGCCGATGCAAGTATATGAAAAATTATCAATTGGTGATCAATAAGTGGGCCATTGACCTGGTGTAAATTGTAAAGTCGTGGGGAGCAAGGCTTGGATCACGACTATAAACCACATTTAAATTTACATCTGTCACATACTGTAAGATTAGTATATGTATGGTTGAATTCTAAGGTATTTCACGTGATTCACTGTTGCACAAGTGGAACATAGCAAGCAGTGGCACAACATCTTGAAATCCTTATACATGTGGACTGGGAATCTTAATTCAGATAAGTAAACAACAAATGACACGGAAAACCGAAGTGTTTTCTGTTCTTCTTGGTGTAAATGTCCCAGTCGTGAACGGAATATCCACCAAGTTGCACCTCCAGTGAAAGAGTTTTGCTTCACAGTGTACAATGCATTTTCTACATACTGGATATAAACTATCAAACATAAAATGAATAATGTGTTTGCATATATAGTAGCTGGAAAGTTCTACATATTCATTTCAATTTTCGAATTAAAACTATTTCATGATTGTGGGAAACAATACGTATACAGTTTGCCGTAAAACAAACACAAATAATGGTTCAATAGAGTTTTTATGGTGTAATAAATAGATTAAAAAGATGAGAAATTGAGCCTACTTTGTCTAACAATTTCGTTCTAAATTTCTGCTGATGCTTCAAACCAACATTTCGTGCGTGAGGACCATAACTAGTTAACTACACACACACACCAGCAAAATTCCCCAACGACACATTAACACTCAACATGGTCCGCTGTATACAACATCTCTGGTGGGCAATAGTCATCAATATACTAGTATGAACACTGGTCAGTTAATATGGTCAGCGACAGAGCCCGTATATTTGACACACTAACTAATGACCATTGACAAAGTGCGTATCAATGTGTTTAGCAATTGCAAGAGTTAACAAAGCATGTTCAAGAATTGGTGTGTCAAGAGCAACACCAAACGTACGCAAGTACATGCCTGAATAGGTAAGTTGGCGTCTTCCTCAATACATACTCATATTTATGATAGTATAATTAGATTGTCTTAATGCTAATTTTGAAGTTGACTTTGTGAATAAACCCAATAGAGAGAGTCGACATAGGGAGTGGGTGATGTGCGTTGTAGAGGCCGGCTTTGGATGATCTGTCCTTTTGAAACTAACATCGGCTTTAAGGGTTGGTATAATTGAGGGGAAACATGGCAACAACGTGACAATAGATATGCCCCTGTATTATTGATTGATACCATATCCGATATTCCCCCTAAAGGAAAGCTTGACAGTGTTTTTACTGTGTGATGAAAGCTTATTTAAGTTTTTTTTTTAAATATCTGAATGAAAAAGCAAAAAACTAATTATGGTGTTAAAATCCGAGTAATCTATCGTTATTTCGGGTTCTGGTAAAGTAGACGCTACGATACGCGGATACGCGTATCTTCTTATCGCATCAAGCAGCCACAGGGACAAATTAATTAACAATACTCTTGGTACTCGTAGGCTATGTGGTGGACTGTGAGTTGTGACAAATGTCATTCATGTCATCTGTAAATATATTATAGGATGGTTAACGAAAAGAGAATGAGGTGTTGGTATATGAGTGTTATCGGTTGGTAGCTACTGATACATAGTGGTAGAATGAGACCGAGAGTGGGTGTGAGTGTTGAGAAGAAGCGGTAAATTGCCAACCTGATACTTCTCTCCTAGTTCACCCCAACAAATCTCTATTATACGTGGTCTACGACCATTTACACATCTTTGGCACTCTGACGGCGTTCCCGCCGGTGACACCCTTCTATTAGGTGGTAAGCACGACTAGCGTGGCTAATTCGCGTCGTGCGGGGAACAGTGGCAAGCGTAAATGTCGTCGCTCTCGCTCCAAGGGACGCGCTGACAGGGGAAGAAAACGCTGATCATTGACATGTGCACATTTGATTTCCGGCTTGTGAGGGAATAATCGTCTGCGCTGATTGTGTCAATTACAGAGGGCGCCACGCGTGGCGGACGTGACTGCGCGCACGCCCCGCGTCTTGTGACTCGGGACAACCGAACAGACGACAATTGGATTTGTGCCGTCGTTATTGGGCGCCGTGCGGAATACAAAACTAGGGGTGGGCGTTTGATTTCTTGCATTCGCCCCCTTTGTGTGTTTTATTGCTCACGATGTTATTGTTATGTCTGTTTTGTCGTGATTTTATGATGGAGAGAGATGCAGAGAGGGAGCAGCAATGCGTAAGCCTAAATTTTCCATACAATTTCTAAGTTTCATTAACATCGAGAGGTATAACATATATATAATATGAATAAGTTAGGTGGTAAACAAACACAATTTAAAAAATACAAACCTAAACGCATGCACTAATGAATAAATATGTTACTCACATACTAAGTAAAACAAGTGCAAAATACAAGCAAACTTGCACATTATGAAACTCTACTAAGACCTTTCAAGGGACTGGCCTCAAGGGTCTCAATGCACATGTGGACCTTTTATAGAGGTCCTCTTAATTAGATTTTCTACTGACTGTATGGTTGTTGTGCGGGATATATTTACTGAATACCAATTGATACACCTGCCCATATCATGGGATGATGGTATTATTTGGTCTCACAATCACGGTGTTGTAAGTTTGAGTCCCGTCAGTCACTCAATGGAGAAGTTAGCTATTGGTTGAAACACCTTTCATCAACCATTTCGATATTGTGGTAGGACCGTGGTTGCTATATGTAAGGAACAGAGAACGAGAGGTCAATAGAATCGCCTTACATTATGTTCTATGTATCTAACATTATCGTAATGGTCTGTAAGTATTTATTCAAGACGAAAAGTATACAAACTAATTATTTCTTTATCCTACCAGTGCATTCCTTACGGACATATAGTATGAACATCGATATATACGTCACTTTAAAACTACCCTCAACAATAACACAATAATACTGTTAATTTATCAATTCACCCATGGTAAATATCTGTGGGGTAATGGGCATGACTTCTGTCATACTGACACGTTACAGAATACAACTGCAACAAAATGCTATTCAATTATCCTGAGAAGAACAACATGCCTAAAGGTAAAAGAAAATATACATACATTCAGATCCTGTATGCCTAATATATTTTTGTTTTGTTTTGTCAATTAAACATATACACATATTAGCTTAACATGTGACTCATTATAGAGGTGCTCACACAGTAATGGAAATGCACTACTTGAGGGTGTTGGTGTGGGGGTGGAGGGGGGAGGTTACAATTCTCACTTGTCCCATTAAAACCTATGATAAATTCTGACGTAAAAGTTCAGTGAAGTAGCTTGTTTGTTATATAATGCTCGACAACAAGCTTCGACACTTTGTTCACAACGATACACGCGGGAGTTCCCCTCACTTTCTGAAGCAATGTATGGTTTAAAGCTTCATATAGCAAGATTAGAACAATACAGATTCAACCATCAACGAGATACGCATGCGATTACATGCTAAAAGTGAACACGAATGCTCATAATAACTATCGAGGGACATGTGAGAAAGGAAATAGCGGTTTGGAGAGGGAGAGGAGAAGGAAGGCAAGAGGTGTGTGGGGTCTAATTTCACTTTACATGAAGTCAACTGCTTCATTCCAGCAATAAACATCCTCTTTTTACCAAGCAGGACACAAGCGCGTTTATCGTATCCACGTGGGTCAATATTTTAGATACCGCTCCCAAGCAAGACATTTTAGTATACCTTTTCATACACAGGAAACATCCGTGTTTCTATGTGTACATAATGCTGGCAAGTGCCGTAAAACACACCCAGGACACAACATGTCAGGGCCCAATCATTCCCTGCCATGTCTCCCTCCCAGGCGTCGGTGTCGCGGCGCCAATGGAGCATGATATTGGCGGTGATTTATCACGCCACCGTGCGGTGAGTGCGTGAAACAGTCTCCCCACGTGGCTGATGAAATACAATGGACATCGCTCCTCCACAAGGGACAAGACATTGCCAGTGATTTATTGGTGGGTATTCAATTTTATTACTGGTCGTACCCATATTCTGTGATAGTTAAATTGGTGTGTTTTGAATGTTTAACCACTAATTTCCTGACAAATGCAATGAGGGAGTGCCATATGATAACGGAGCATTATTACACCTAGTCCCACTTCACAGAAATCAGAATATGGAGATATATATGCAAATAAAAAGAACAAAAAGAAAAGATGAGAAATCAGAATGAAAACTCTGAACCCAACAACATGCCTTTATCAGAGGATCATCACTTTGTACAGATAACAGAACCAGCGTATTAAGATAACTTCATTTTTCATGAGTAATTACTCTACGTTAGTAATTGAGGTTCGTCAAGTCATTCCCTTCATGGAACCTTTAAGCTTGATTAGCATCTACATTACGTGACTTTCCAAGAGTTTAATTATCTCTTCTAAGCAGTTGAGTTCTGCAATTCTCACGGAATGAGTAGATTTGTAACGCCGTGTATGGTTGAGAAGATTATATTTTTCTCATTCTCCTGGGAACTTTTTAAAGAGTCATGCAATTGACTCGATTGATCCATGGTGAAGCTTGTTAACTACGGCAGCGTCAAGGACTGACTTATATATCAAATATGGGTCTATTACGATCACATGCCACACAAACAGATCCAGAGGGAGGGGTGGGACTACAGGCCACTCGCCCCCCCCCACACTTTTAAAAATGGATCTGCCAGTGTGGCATACACATTAGCATTTTTGTAACAAGAGTTTCGAGTATAAACATGCCGCCGAGTAAAAAGTATACAGTGCGTAGATACTAGCCTATATTATTATATGGACGTATTAACTAGGTGCAGTTTGAGGGGTAACTTAACGAGGTGCTGATGCTTCGTTCATACTCCCAATAGTCGCATGCACTCCGGGAGGGTGCAGATATTATTGGCCATGGTTATACTGACGAAGACGATGAATAACAGTTGAGTAAGGTGGCCCCTAGATCTGTAAACTGTTTACCTATTCAATTAATTTACACAACAGATGCTCGCTCACAAATGGTGAGATTATCTCCCTGGTAAAATAGTGCATCTGCGAGGTCAAGATAACTGCTGATGAAACGTACCAATGGTCGTCCATCTTTACCCGTGAAGGCCAATCAAGCAATACATTTCAATGAATTAGGCTTGCATTACACCAGACAACATGGATACCCCTAACGATACATTTAATTGTTCATTAGCTTGTCTAAATTGTGCCTCGGTTTGAAGTTAGGCGTATCTACCACTTTGCCCAGTGGTTATTTAATGTCCATGATCTGATGGCTTGCTCACATAGTGATGGATTCGAGGTTAATTATGGTATTTTGTAGACAATCATTTATTTGCAGGTTTGCTTATTCGTGTGTGTTCGTCTTCGAAGCATAGTCTATATGAGAAGGCGACAGATGATTTGGACACTAAGAAGCGGGCACATTTGTTTGCCCGTTAAATATTCTATATTTATCTTTTTGGTCTACTAATATAAACCTATACCGGTTACACTATTGGACCCTTCAGCTATAAAATTGCGAATAAACATGTATGTGGATTTCGTTTCCCAGTCGCGCAGTGTTGAGAATCATTTATATCGACACGCATTGCTGTAAATCAAGGGTCCGACTGTCTCGATGCAGCCAAATTGTTCGGGTTGATTGACACATTGATTGTCTCGTCACGTGTTTGTTTTCAAGAAGTAAACTAACATTTTCCCTCGTGTACGTCTCAGATCCTTCCATAGCAATTTTGAGGAAAATGTTCGTGACAGTCAGACTGGGTTTAGAAGAAAGCTTTTGCGTCAGAGTGGCACTAAACGTATTTTGGTCCATGCGGTAGTGTACATATATAATGTCATTCAAACTAAGTTGTATTTGTTTACTTGTTTCGTTTACGTTAACAACATATACAGTTTCACCATTCACCACCTGTGTCTCACCTCTTACTTTAAGTTTTTCTTTCTCTAAATGTATATCGTACGCCTACTCATTGGTCGTATAAAGCAGAATGAATAGCATAAGCTATATTGGAAATTCAAAAGTGCGCTGTTATATCACATACGTTCTATTAAACTCTGTGGTTATATCATATTCCCATACGTTATTATTACGAGCAAAGTGGCAACCATATCCAGCCATTGATAATAGCGATGGTTCCTGTTTCATCGTGATGGTCCAGCAAATAAAACAAAACCCTTGCCATTGCATTATGCTAATGTAAATTGGAGCAACCTTATTCATGTTATTAATAGTTTTCTTTCAACTCAGCCACATGTCAATTATACGATATTCTCAAACTCTCTAACGCAGATTGACGGCGTCACAGTTTTCACAATTACTAAAAATATACAGTGTTTGAATCTATCTTGTCACGTACCAGGCGTGATGAGTAAAGGTTTGTTTTAACATTTACATGACTATAGTGCAAGCTAAAATGCGTGCCAGTCAATTAATATGCGGCCTCAGTGTTCTTAGGTCCAAATTATTGGTAGATGATGTCAATGGTGTTCTAAACTGAGCTAAAACATTTGTTCCCGCATCAATGTTCGCCCAAGGCCTTCTATTTATAGGTTCTCCTTACTCTACTTTAGTGTTCGAGTGCACGTGTACAGGAATGGATGTCACACTGGGGGCATGTGCATTAACGCCTTCCTATAGCAGACTGCATGCCAGTTGTTCATTTTCTGCTGTCCATTGACTGTACTACAATAAGTGTATGCTCCCAGTGGAGTGGAGATAGCCAACATAGTGTGACAAGGATTCCAATAACCTGGTGGGAATGTTAAGTCGTTCGTGCAAAATAACAGCCCATTGGCGATTGTAAATAAGCACATTTACATTTAGTACACGTAACAATGTTGACAAAATCTTAATGCCGACTTTTCCAGATCTGTATTGTTCTCTGTAATCATAAGTAACACTGCTTATACTACACTTGCGTCCCAGAACAGGGCTTTATGTTTATTGTATGTAATGTTGGAGTTTGCGCAATATGGATTGTTTGCACTTTGTATGGATGTATGTGTGGAAGTCTGCGTATTTTGTATGAATCTTTACTCACTTTATATGGACGTACGCCATAAAATCTACACCCACGCAAATCCACCAATAACCAGTTGATATAACACAGCATTGTAAACACGATAGTATCAACTATATTTCACATGGAAATGCGGCACCCCGCTTACACTAGAATGTCCAGTGTGCGTGACATAATTCATCTGGCTGGAATCCTGCGTGTTGAACGGAATGGAATAATGTCTCCAGGCGATCATACGTCACTTGGCCATTTGGCAATATTCTTAAGGTGACTTGACATTTTCTAATGAGGAAAATGCTCTTGTCTGAGGAAATATGCCATGTTTCATGTTTATACAAGTAAATAGAGGGCAATGATGAAAAACAATTACACGAGTCAAATACATAACAGCCTATTATTGTGAAGTACTCTGCCGAGGAACATTGGTACACGTGAAGCTAATAAACTAGTTGATGTAATATAGTATACAGTTATGGATAGGATGGTATTTTTCTTACCGTAGATCTGCTTTACCGTGAACAATCATATTAAGCCACGGGAATTAGGTATTTACAGAATAATTATATAACCGTGTCTATCATTTTGTCGTTTATGGTAAGCTTGGACACACGTGAAATTTATCTCCAACATTAAACAACCCCATCTCAGTGGTCACACCAGAACGGTGGCCAATTTTATTTGCTCCTATACGACAGGAACTTGAAATTGCATTTTGAGATGTGGGTTACAGGTCTGTTAGATAAATACTGCGGAGTTGTCTTTGACTGCAAGAACCTTTCCTTTAGCATTGTTTTCAGGTTCAAAATGGCATCCGCGGGATTACTGCGGTTTAAGTGATTGTTTATAACTAAATGCACATTATAAAATGCCATGAGCCACAGCATCATGGGGTGGTGTGTGTGTGATATGTATTCTACTATGATTTACAAACACTATACCATACACATTACTGTTTGTTTGTTAGTTTGTTTATTTATTTGTTATAGTGACAAGGTATGTACATGTATAACAAAATTGACTAAAGCAGAACTATTCATACTATTCTTAATAATACTCTATAAACTAAATATATGATCCTCGCATGATCGCTTTACTCGAAAACCATTTTGTTCATCGGGGAACAGGCCATTTGCATTACAGTATTTTTACTCTTCTATTGTTAATTAATCCAGAATAAAATTTAGACATACAAGATATGAGACTAATACCCCTATAACTTAAAGGAAGATACTACTATTATTTACAAGGGTATCTAATAAGCTCACATACCATGGTCGTCAGGCCATCCGTTTTAGGCTTTATTTTTGCTCTAGTATATACGTTATTGCTATATTTTGAAATAAGCTGATACAGTTCTATGCAATTACAATTTAAATATTTCAGCCAATATTTCATAGTTTCATTCTCCAGTAAGTTAATCAGGAAGTTGTTTTTGACTTGCTGGCTTAATTAAGATTGGATTTAAATGGCCAGTTAAGTTTGCATTACCATAAAGAATAGGTCAGACTTTGTATAGTATTTGTAAAGGTGACTGATAGGGCCCGTATACCATCCACTACTATGTTACTCATAGTGTTCGTTATACCATATCACAATAATAAAAAGTCAAATTAAATCAAATAAAGAAATATCCACAATGCAAAACAATTTTAATCCAGCCTATCAAAAACTACATCCTAATTAACTTACTGCAGAATAAAGCCATGAAATATTTGTAGATATATTTAAATTGTAATTGCATAGATCGGTGTCAGCTTATTCTAATAATGTAAAGTGATAAAGTATATACTAGAGCATAAACAAGCCTTAACAAAAACCCGGTTTACACATAGGTGATCTTATGCGAATCTGTGCAACGCATAAATACGACTTTGGCCAGGTTGTCTACAGTGGCGTATTGAGACGGCATTGAACGTAGTAAAAATGCATGGTGCGACGCGTTGATGAGCCAAACGAAGTGTTACTTATATGTGCGAATGTTCTGCGATCCACAGACGCAACATAACTATTATTAACGAGCCCAAACCAACAAGTATATTCGTTAACAAATTTTGAACACGTTCAAAATTTTCTCACGAATTTGCCTGTTCGCCATTGCACGTAGAGCTACGTAGAGCTACGTAGATGGAATTCGCTCTAAATGTGTAAAGCGGTAAAACGGATGCGTTGGCTACAGCGCATGGTCTATGAGCTAATTAGATACCCTTCTACATATTAGTAGCAATGTGTATGGTATAGTGTTTGTAAAGCATAGTGGTATACATACCACACACCCTCTCTCATGATGCTGGGGCCCATGTAAAATACCACTTACTTTATCCAAACTTTAAAATCTTATGTCAAAATACGCAGACAAAAACATGAGCACACTATACTACGTTACTACATTGCTACATTACTACATTGTACATTCACGTTGTAAGTATTCTTCTATTTATATGTATTTTTCAAAGTGGATTAGTGCTGTTTTGGCGTATTTAATCATGATGATTAGCGGGTCAAAAATGTTACGGACTGAAATGTTATACCCGGCCACACCATTAAAGTATCTACTCTTAATTACATCGATGAAAAAAGAGCTGGTATGCTCGTTAACAAGCTCATTTTCTCCACCTTGTGCAGAAGACAACTAATTATCCTCACTATTGTTCGGTGTTTTGTAACCAACCGAACGTTAAAACACTAATTCGTACAAGTACAACAGCCGTCCTCATGATGTAGATGTGTACACGCGGTGTTGCTTTCAGTTCTAAGAGTTATTTTGATTGAAATAAGGATAAATCATCGCGTGTTATATACAATGTAGTTAATTGTGGTAGCACACTAAATCTATCTGGAGTCTAGACCTCTCTTTCCATTTTCTGCAACAGATCGTAGGAGATGGATAATAGGCTAAATTGATATCCCTACCAGATTTGAAAAACATTGGTTTTTTATATTATTGCATAATACATGTTATTGTATCAATCTATGAGGTCGACCGTCAGGCTTTTTATTTCATTTTTGTGTGAATAATGTTATATACTATATGTATTGTAATAGTTATATAATTATAGGGCGTTAGATTATTGTGTTACTCCTATCGTTACAAAAGAAACTGATTTGTTACCTTATGATTACGGTTGTTTGCTAAAATTCATCATATTGAACTTGTCACTGATCACACCCACGGCCCTGACATCACATGGCAGTTTCTAACAACTTTTCAAACGTCATGTTAATAATAATAATATATAAAAGATAAATCTTCACGGTTTAATATGATTGAAATTCAGAACAGTAATTAACTGAAAACAAATCTATGCACTGATAATTTGGTAATATAAGCATATCAATTATATAATAGTCCATTATTTGTGGCCAATTTCTGCTTAAGTGGTTTGACTTGAGAACACCCGTACGGATACTGTATGGGGCTAATTGATGTAACTAGATACAGATTTAGGATGCTTTTTTTGGACGACTGTATTGGACAATTTATGTCATGAGTCAGTAATAATTACCCCAGTCTATCGTGCCATTTTAGTACACAGCAAAAGTGATGTGACAACCTCACCTTTGGGTGGGTGGTGACAATTCATTGAGTAATGTATTGGATCATAATATGGATTATATGTATCAAAGGTAACCTTGTCCGGGAAACCTTGCGTATCATTCTACCAAGGTCTTTGGCGCAGATGTCCTTTGTGATAAAGAGTAGTTAAAATTAGTTCGTTTGTATATTGATAGGTACAACATTTGCAAATACATACATCTGAGTGCATCATAATCCATTCTATACAATAGAATTCATTCAGTAGTTGATTCGGTCTTCAATGTTTACCGTGCACTTAATTAATAAAGTCCCATGGCTAGTTACGGAAGGTGTTTGATGCTAATGGTACAGTCACACAGCCACTTATGGCAATACAGACTCTTGTGGAAAAAAGTCAGCATGAGCAAGAATATGTATCCTCCGTAAGCATACGCATTTATCTGTAACTCAATACGTGGTGTACACAGAAATATGCAGTATACGCAGATCCAAGAGTAAAATTTTGAAATTCTCAAAACTTTAGAACACAATAATCTCGTAAGATATGTAAACTCAACCGTAATATACATATACTCATCTGCGTGGAGCGGTATCATCCATGAGCACCCGTATCTATCCGTTTATCTATCCGTTACCTGATTAGTAGGATCCGCAGTCTTACGATGATCCATGGGGTCATGTTCACAGCTGGGGCCTTGGGTATCTCATCTGTGTATGTTTATCAACATTTTATATATTTACATATTTTCAGTATGCAAGCATCCCCATGTCCGTATCATGGACATGTGATTGTACCATAACGGATAAAAAGCATCTGCAAGACTCTGTATACCCCGTAAGAATGTGTATCTATACGTAACCCAACATGCAGGATATACAGACATTCACAGACCGACGCAGATCCACCACTGATATTCTGAAATCCTAAAATTTTTGCCCAAGTCAAATATTCCTAAGAGTACATAAAATATATGTTATGGGTAAGTAGACAACGTAAGTAAGTAAGTAAGTAAGTAAGTAAGTAAGTAAGTGAGTGAGTGAGTGAGTGAGTAAGAAAGTAAGTGAGTGAGTGAGTAAGTGAGAGTAAGTAAGTCAGTAAGTAACAGAGTAACTAAGTAACTAAGTAAGTAAATAAATAGTTCATTAGAGCGTCACGCGTTATTTACAGACAGTCAAATAATCGTGCGAATACACAGAACACATTTGAAATAAGTATATCATACGTAAGATATGTAAACTCATCTGCAGGATACGTATGACAAGTAACTCATACGTTCCCTCCATTATCTTAGCGAGTTCCAGATGCTCCACAAGACGCCTAACCACGAGAAAAATAAATGGTCAGCATTTGTATGGTGCCGCTTGTGCATATTTTGTGGCCAAAATGTGTGCCATCGTCTGTAATAACGGTCTGTGACCTTCCAGATGAACTGGATGAAAAGGGATGGCTCATGGGACCATTCGGAAATAGCACACCATACCATGGGGACATTTTTGTGAACATCGTCAGCAAGGCCACCTTTAAGACACAAAGACCTAACAATGATCAAGTTACACCGAAAAAAGTCGAAATAACTTCTCTAGACTGATGGAACAGATGCGTTCTTCCACTGCTTCGTATTGTCACCGTACTAGCGGCACTTACGTTTTCCCTCACTTTTCAGGAGGGGTAACATTATAGAACCAACCAGAGCACTTCAATTTTGAGGCCACACCACCCAAAACCCACTTCGAAATGACGTAAGCTTCTGGGGTCTTCTGGAGTATCTTGAGCTATCATAGCCTATGTGAAATTTGCGGGTAACAGATCCTTGCACTTTGTATATTTTTTCTTTCTTCTTCTTTTCGGTGCTATGGCATATGTGCCTACCACATTAGATGCCATCGTTCTCGCCTGGGTATTTTCAATTTATAATTAAGTATTAAGGTACTTGCATTAAAATAAAACCTACGCAAGCATTCGCACATCTGTATCACGAACATGGGATCACGGGACTGAACATGGTTCAGTCCACTCATATGACTGACCACTTCGTAATCTGGTGGTCACAATGCTGGACAATGATCAGTGACTTGTTTAACGATCCAACTTAACAATCACGTGTTCTTTCAATGTATTACGAGCATAATATATTTGTGTGGTTTTACAAAACTCTGACCAGTATGTTTTCAGTATGAAACAATAACATAACCGTATTCGCAATTATTCGACACAAAAGATGTGTGTCAATTCGTGAGCTTCTTTATGACTAATTGTCACATGTATCCGCCAACTAATATATTGGCAAACGCTTCATCTTAATTACTTCTCAACAAAATTACTGATAACTGGAACACTAATTATCATGATTGCCTCCACTGGGGTACCAGAATTAATTGTCATGAAGCTGAAAATCTGTCTAGACAACAATGTGTAAGAAAACGTGGTGAACGCATTTAGAAACATGTTGGTATTATAAAAAAACTTTTGGCCATTTTTTCATCTATTAAATATCGGATACAGCTTCACAAGACCATTGCATATTCATCAAGAGGCCGTAAATACGAAAATATCTAATCAAACCAATAGAGCATGGGGGATCATATCAGGGATGCATTACTGCATGCATTACTAGTAGTACTATATACGGACGCGCTGTGGTCTTGTGTTGTTATTGTTTATATACAAGCGTTCGAAAAGTGCAGCATCATTGCCACGTAATGGTTTAATCACATTGTCCCGTTTCACCTCGGCTGAACCGGCTTCGGCGAGTGCAGGGGACATTCAATCACATTAAGCCACTTTCTTCTAGTATGTACTAATGGGACGTTAATTGTTTAACTAGGATACTGCAGATGTATTAAATGATGTATTAATTATAAATATATTAGCATAACACGGCCATGGTTATCTCATTCGATACAATTAAATTGATTTAACGCAATTGAAGCAAATACTTATCTACGTGTGCGTATTGTAGGGTACTCTATTTTGTATCATTCTTTTTACCGTGGTACATTGTTTCATTACCGAAAACCAAGACATCATTAAGAACGACTTCTTATAATATAGGTACATTATGAAATGTCGGCAAGTGCTCATTTGGTCCAAGTATTTTCATAATTTAATGACAGCATACTAACACCGTTGCATAGTAATGGGTCTTTTTCGTTTCATGGACACCAATATAACACATGCAAGACTATGTCACAAGTGGCAGCAATGGTTCAGTCAAGAAATGTTACTGGTGGAAGTCATGTCAAAGGCAAGACAACTTTGCAGCATACGCGTAAACAATAAGCGTACGTAAGTATAATTTCTCTCTGTCAAATGTACATTGTAATAGACAATTTTGATACTTCAAGAGTAGTATCAGTGCAATTATTGAGAAATTCCAAATTGAGGACAGCCACCTCGTTAAACTTTATCTGAGTACATGTACCTATTAGTGTCCAATTCAAATTAGCTAAAAATCCTTATGACATAATCAGCGCCAGTGTCGTATATACATAGTTTTGCTTATTTGATAATAGTAGCCCTATTTCCGGGTTTCTGATGACAAGTGTTATGTTCACCTCATTGGTTCCTCATGGTGGCATAATTATATGTTAACTCAGTGGCTGACAATATCATGCTCCTTTACATTCGCTCTTTATCTGTTGTTATCAATGCCATCCCATTCGAGATCGATCAGCACACTGTACCCCTCGTCAATTTCACATAGACCATGGCTGCTTCAGATGCTTTAGGAGACGCCAGATTTGTCATTTCGTGGTGGATCTGCTGAAATGAATCACTATAAATTAAGTAGCAGTTTGAAGACGAAGCAGGCCAGTCAACGGGCCTTGCAAGGCATCACCGATGATGACGCAGCTCCTACCAATGATGACGGTGTCGTAATGTCCGGGAAAATGTAGTAGGTGGATGGACATGACCGGAGACAGACGAAGCATGAAGTACATTCTAATGATTGACGGGCGTCAGCCTCATGAAATTAAAACAGCTATCTGGGTTATATGTTCTCTATCGGGTCATAAGGCGGATAGAATGACCATGCAGAAGACCACGATCATGATTGGTCCAGGGCTATATACAAAATCTCTTTTGAGTATAAGGTCGTCTCCGATGGCCAGTATCAA
The DNA here is from genome assembly GCA_019095985.1 of Streblospio benedicti. NCBI lineage: Eukaryota > Metazoa > Annelida > Polychaeta > Spionida > Spionidae > Streblospio > Streblospio benedicti. Next base: position 16,632,583 of record CM032663.1, read on the forward strand.
TTTGAGCAGTTACAGGACACTCTAAAGCTTCACTATACTGTATTCTCCTTTCTCTCCTTTCTTCCTCCTGGTGTTGCTGTTGGGCTGAAGCAAGGTTAAATACAAGGGCTACCATTGTTACAATTATTCTTTGTGTGATCATAGCTCACCATAACACGTTAGTGTCTTTAAGCAGATCCCGACGAGGGCCAGCTTTAACCAGAAAGGCCTTAGGGTTGTCAAAAGACCTTAAAACGATAAAGCTAGCCCATAATCTAAATCAACAACTCAATAACCCAGAACGGGAGCCAACAAGCCGAAAAACTCAAAATCTTTTCTCCAAAGAGGTAATAACGACGTTTGGGCCAGGACCATACAAAGGTGTGTAATTTCCTACAGGATTATACCATTGATCATGGAGCATCGTGAACAACCAAACCGTTGGAACAGATGCATCTGATCCATACTTCCACTACTTAAGATTATAACGACAGTGGCGGCACTTATGGTATTATCCGTGAACCATGTATCACATAAGCGGAAATCGGCGGCCATAGTTATAAGCAAAAAGACCCAGACCAAGTCAGAAGTGCGCCATTCCCACCCGAACGAGCCAGATCACTCCAAATTTGACGCCAGAATTCCCACGATCTCGTGGGAGTGAGACTAAGCTTTGGCGTATTCTTGAGCAGCTGGAGCTGCATCGGTTATGTTATATTGAGTGGTTAGCGACCAGTAATCTATAACTGAAGCACATATGCAATAAAAAACACAAACCCCTTCTCATGAGAGGATATAACACTTTTAGGCCAGAAGTGCGCCATTCACTACCGAACCAGTCAGATAACTCCAAATTTGAGGCAGATCACTCACGAGTCACGCCAAAATGACAAATCTGGTGTCTTCTGGAACACCTGTAACTACCATCGTCTATGTGAAATAGAGGGGTAACAGTTTCCTAAATGATTAATTACGTGCTTATGGGCTCTAAGGCGGTTCTTGCTAACCACCTCTAAGTGGTACTAATGCTCGTCGGCCGTTGACTTGAAGTGGTGCGTGCTTGAATATGCCTATTTCGAGTTACGTCTTTAGCTTCAGTGTATGTAAGCTAGGTTTAGGCATCATCAATACGTTTTTAACCGCGTGAATCATAGTCAGTGTTGTGAAACCGAGTAGGTATTATCCACAAATAGATGATGATGTGTTGGGTATTAGCTTCAGTGTATCTAAGCCAGGTTTGGTCATCATCGGTACGTTTTTAACCGCGTGAATCATAGTCAGTGTTGTGAAACTGAGTAGGTGTTATCCACAAACATAGGTGATGATATGTTGGGTAATCATATTTCAAGATGCATCCGTTGACTCACGGTGAAAACTAACACTTACTCATGGAGCTTCGAAGGCCAGATTTGATCATCACCGCAGATCAACCAACATTTTCACTTGTGTAACTTCGCTTCCCAAATACCGCGAAGAAAAAGGTATGTTCCTGTAGGAAATAAAGCAAGCTTCAAACTTTGCATCTGGCAGAGCAGATACCTCATACCTCAGCCAACTCATCGCCACACCTACGTGTCGTATTGCACGCATGTGATATAAATGATCGTTAGCACCTGTCAACTTGGTGACAGCTTACAAGTGACTACTAGACGGTAAAATATAACCAGTCGTAAATTGTGACCGGTCAAAATTCACGCTAACAAAAATTGTTATCAGCCCCCCAAAAAAAAAAAAAAAAAAAACCCGTCTAGCTGCCGTAAAATTTAATGTCGGTAAAGGTAAATTGTAATCGATTACACGATGCTTTGGACCGCTGGCATCCGCTCCCAAGCAATCACACCCCTTTCCCGTCATCATAGGCAATGGTCAACTAGAGAGCTTTCATATGACACCACTATAGTCTAACTAATAGCATCCTGACCGGACCCAAGTTTGACCTTGGAAGGGCACACGTGGAGAGCCGACAGTGGACAGGCACAATTAAGACACGAACTTAAGTTGAACATCTTCATTCTCGGTCAATCAATCGTCCCGGTCACTTTTCAAATTTTAATGCAGATGTATGATCCATGAAAAAAACAGCTTCTCTTCCAGCTCTTTCTATTAGTGGTATTCCCATTACACTGGACCAACGAATAAGACACGTGCAATTTCTGAGGATGATTACAATTTACGACGTTTACATTTTACAGCTGGTAGACCAGTTTTGGAGGTGTGAATTATAACCAGTCTTAATTTACGTTGGTCATACGTTACGGTCTAACACATAACCACAACGCCAGATCGCCTACAGACCTACAGCACTGTTATTGAATAATTATTCCTGCCGTACGTGTATACTGAAGCTATAACTAACGTTTTGTCTGCATCAGACATAGTTATTTATCTCAATCCCCCACAGTGCAGTCACCCCATAATGACGAAATTCACGTGAATGGAATGGCGAGGACTAAAGTTAATCATTCGGCACCGAAAAGTAAGTATCAGTTCATAATTTTACGTATGAATTTCTGAAATAGAAAAACCTAACCCGTGTTTTTGTTGTACGAATTGCCTTCAAAAATGCTCGATTTTCCTTCCGGGCTCACCATTTTTGAATGCGTATCACGGATCTTGACGACGAAGCAGTAAACAATGGCCAGCAGTAATTTGTATTGCACGTAAAACAGAATAGACGGAATCTGGAGAAATCAGTTTATAGACAATGTGGACAGGGACAGCAGCGACTCGGAGCCGTCTCCCCTGTGTTAATGGCTCATATAATGAAAACATAGGTGCTTTCTATTGCGCGGACCATTAAGATTTAACTTTAACAACCAACTGGACCACCTTCAATGGGGTAAAGATGCCGTGAGCGGTTTACGAGGGTGAGTGCATTCCCACGTTGGCCGTTAATAACCGAAACAATGGGACACCTGAATTCAAAATCTATCACACGTGGATTCATGAAAGTGCATAAAACCTTTGAAATATTTTACTGGCGGGGACAAAGTGACAAGGTAGCAATTTTTAGGGGTCCACTTAGAGGAACACATCAACATGAAGACAGTCTTCTAAAATGGCCTTCATGTATACAGCCCATGCAACATGGAGGATTTAATAACACGTAATTATTTGCTTTGCATGACAAAACTGGTTTTGGCTGTGGCAAAAATTGGAAAGAGGGTTGATTATCTTAATTGACGACAACGACGCTGACGAAAAATTAGCCTGGCTCTAAATAAGGTGTCTATTAAATATACATCAAGAGCAATCAACTTTTAAAATATTACTTTAGTTGCGTCGCTTCAGCTGCTGAAGCAAAGCATTGGTTTCGTTGATTTGTAACTAACTAACTAAGTACATTGTATGTCGCCGGACAAGATAGAGCGTTTACAGTAGAACTGGCTTTGTTCAAACTTTATGCAATCATTTGGGATGACGTGACACTGAAGTAATTTAATTTTGGGCACTTCATTATCAATTAAGTGTGCTTTCCACATGACCATTTTTGGTTCATTTTGAACATGTTCTGCAATATCATTGCTAATGCTTGTGAGAAACCATAATTCAAGCTTCCTACAATGCTAACATGCTAACTGCATACAATTTTGGCACTTTGCCAATTCAAATTTATCTTCCAGAGAGCCAATTTAATTATATTGCATTCTATCTTTTCACTATAGATTCAATACTCTTTGAAACATGACCATCAAATTGCCATTGTGGTTATATTGGATTAAAAGTGCTCAGATAGCACAGTGTTATCATAGTAATGGATTTAGGGTGAATCCTGCGTCAAATAAGACTGTTTCAGGTTTAACCTTTGATTGTAAACTTCTTTGCCCACCAGTCAACGGTGTTCTAGCGACGCTGTGCTCTCTGAGCACTTTTGATACTAGTTGATAATAGTATATTTATTGGCTGCATTTAATGCGGCCATGACTTTTAAATAATTCGATATATAAATAGAAAATGTACATTAATAGATGGATTAATTTCTCAATCTACATTGGTGTACGCAGTGGACTGAATAAGCTACACCAGGTCATAAGCCCATACACTTTGTAATTTCTGCCATGTCACCGGGAAGAACTCTATTGCTCCCACTCTGAGTCCCCAGTTTACAGCCAATGCTTGCCGCTGTTTGAAAAGCTAATTATTTGTTATAAACTATAAAGAATGTCAGATCAAACATTTATTCTAATTTATAATCAAAATTCACGAACAGACATCGCTTCAAAAACATCTAAAATAATATCCTATAATATATATACAAATCCATTTCACGCAAAACATAAACTGAAAGTCAAGTCTTCTGTAAGCTCAAATGGAGACGCTATTAACGTGGCTGTTGAGACGAGGCTAAACGAACTGAAGACACAATTGCTCCAACGCACACAGAAACTTTCTTTTTCGACGTCACGGATTGCTCTTTAGCAAACAATGCAAAAGATGCATACTTGCCCACTAGGGCATTATGACTGAGATACTCAGCCACTGTTCTCAGTTAAGTGCAGGTTTTATTTTATGTTTTGTGGAAAATGTACGGATATATGAAACGATTTTAAAGCAATGCAATGATATCATAATTTGAATGGTGAATGTACGAAGTATTTTTACATTGCAAACTTCATAAAGAACATAGAATATTTAACCTTGGTTTACTTGTAGCTAGCTACAAGACAGATATGACTCATCGACTCCAATTGTTGCTCGTCCCTCATTAAATTCAAGTGATATTCAGATAACCCATATGGACAGCTTTATCTAAAATAGTTTGGACACTCATAAGCAAACGAATTTAGTCCAGACACTACTAACCAAACGCAGTCGTTTTTTTTCCCATAATTAGGTCTACCACAAGTACATATTAGGCAAAGATAGATGCAATTAATTAGTTCATTAAAGCTAGATCAACTGCAATGGTTGCCTTTTTCTGTGTATTTTCATTTTGGAAGTCTTAATATATCATCTTGCTCTTTTTTAAAGTACGAATGTAAGTAATAAGCGCTGTCATCAAAACTAGTCGACTAAAATATCATAAAAAGCAAAAGGTTTGTATTTTACACAGCAAATGTAAAATGTACAAAGAGGCTTGTTCCGCACAGAGATGAATCATTATTGGTTATATGTTAAATTACAATTATAAAAACACCTTCACATATATCAGTGGAAGGTTAAAAGCTGACCTATTTAGAGAATATCACATATTGCACAGTAGAAAATATACATGTGCACACATATATAAACCATGAGACATTTATATATGTGCAATATTTTACACATATTGTATCTGAGGTAAACAATTCTACAGATTCTTTCCTGATGAAGTAACACAGAGGTATCTGCTAGATAATAAGCGTTGTTGGGATATTCCGGTGTAAAAGTATTATAAGGACTGTGTCGCTCATAATACTTGATTCATAGTTATACCGGTAGTATGACTTGAAGATGTTTCGTACTCTGTGTGTGTCGAGGATCCCAACGCTACAATTTAGGATGTGACATGGGGTAAGTATCAAAAATGGAAAACCAAATTTAAGCAACCTAGCACAAACGATACAGCCTGAAAGTAATAACAGTCAGACATGAACCCAATAATGGCCCTTTATAGACCCAGGAGCTAACATGGGTCGTTGGGATCCGTATAAAATAGACTCCAAGTCGTCAAAACTTTCAGCGTACAAACCAAATTTAAGCACCGTATGTCATACATGTATAAGGTCACCTGTAAGTGGCAGCAAACCTGGAGGACCGACGATTGGTTGGGCAGTCGTTCAGTTTGACGGTTGGACGAAATTAGAAGGTTTATAAGCCAGAGTGATAACACTCTGGAGGAAATGTGGGTGTATGAAATTCTTAATGTTTCTAGATTTACCATTCTGAATAAGATATCGGTGATAAAAGCTGTCAGATAAATATTAGTACAATGGATTAGTAACACTCGGCCCACAATAATTGGTTGTAATAAACTTCTTTGTGTATATATGTTGTAAATAGAACTCCTTGTATGTGTCTATGGTGTGGACATTCTAGCTCCTTGCACTCGTTAATAGTGGTTGTTTTCGGTAATAATGTCTGTGTTGTATTGACCGTACTTGTGTCGTTACGGCAGAAATGAGCATTTAAGACATTTGTTTCCCGTCATGGAAGTAACAGAGCGGAATAACATGACACGTTAATTAGTGAGTTGTTAAGTGTCACACTTGATAGATTAATATTTTTTGCCAATTATGTTTTAAGTTCATCAGTTTATATGCATTAATCGTATGGTCAACTGACAGCTTGAAATGATGTACATTGTGTCATGTTCGTGGAAGGTGGGGGTGGGGTGGGGGGGGGGGCGGTTGCCCGGTCAGGATTCAGACATTTTTTGTTTTGTATAAGACTTTTTTCACGCACGCTATTACTTTTCTCATCAGAATTCAATTATTTACTATTAAAATGGTTAATTAACCATAATCGGTACATTAGGGTTCCGTTAGTACCCCAGGGATATACTTTTGTGAAATTTATTTTATCCGCTGGGTATTTCTTCTTTCTTTTAAGTAGTTGTTACCTTATATCTTACCTTATATCTTGCCATTATTATGAATAAAGATGATTTGATTAAACATAAAGACACGCGTAAAAATATTCAATTGGGGTCCACACGGATCTGAGACCTGTTGAGAATGGAAAAGCGGGGTGTGCTGATTTTTTTTTATTGGAGTCCTTTTTGGAAGTTTTTTTGTTCTTTGGTTGTATAAACGGTCCATTATCAAATAACTATACAGAACTTTAAAGATGTTTCGTATAGTATTCGTGAAGCAGGCTGAGAGTCATATGGAGTCATTCCACGACCATGCTCTTAAAAGTATTTTTCAGCCAAGTCATGATACTTAGGTTATGGTGGTACTTGGGTTTTATCATGTATTTCCTTTTGTTGTTTTTTTTTTGTTTTTATTATTATTCTTGTTGTGTGTTTAAGTATGAGTTTATTTTACCATCTGTTGTATTTGCGGTGGTCTTTATTTTACCCACATGTTTTGAAAAATAAACGTCAACTCCACCAGTCCTCACTTGACTAACGGAGTTGACAATTACACACTATTTACTCTTGCCCTGTTATCTTTTTAAAAAAGCATGTACAATTCACAATAGTTTATCAAATAAGTGTTAGGTATGTGTATAACTTATTATGGTATGTCATTTAATTAAGTGACAAGCTAAAATCACTTTATACCACAATGTCCCAATGTGCAGTAACCTTTGCAATGAACAATGATTCAAGCAAGAGCCCGAGCTAAGGATTCCTGTTCTTGCTTGGAGCAGGCTGACATTAAAATAGAGTTACTCATAATTGAAGCTCATAAATTAAAAGTATATTTCAACCAAATCATTGGTGATTTCAAATTACTTGGCAACTAATATGCAAAACCTAAGGTAGGAAATAGTCTTCATGTGCATAAGAACATAATGCTCTCCATGGGCATGGGAAAATAACATATTTGTGGTAAACATGAAGACGCCAATTGACACCATGACTCCAATATGACAGCCGTCGTCTGCTATTTTTGTTACAAAATCACAAATAGACAACAATCAGCACTATTTTGTCCATTTAAACTATAAACTCGCAATAGTACCCTGTGCCGTAAGCAATCTCCCGTAGTCAGATGGTGTCTAGCCAGTCACGTTCGGGAGGAGTTCGCCGGAAAACACACCCAAATTAGTGTATTAATATTATAGATACACACTCTTGTTGATCTATATGCTTGAGTGTAATAATATCTTAAAAGAAGCTTGTGGAGTCTTGCCCATCTGAGATTATACAAAAAGTCCGCTTCACACAGATGAAGAGACTTTGATTTGGAGCAGACACGCGATTGTGTGTTTTGCAATGCTCTGCAATTATAACATTGAGTGTTGTCTGTGCTTCAAACCCTTATGCTGAGAGAGTGTGCCTTACTGGGAATAGATTTATGTGCAATTTTAAAAAGAAATGTTATTGACTTGCTTGAGAGCCGTTGGTCTAATACATATTAACAATCGCATTGGATACCATACCATACTTCTTATTAACAGAATCATGAACATTAAAGTTTACATTTTGAACGTTTCACTGCCCGGAATAAATTGTTGTGAAAGTTTGTGATGAAAACAATCGAATGTGCCTTGGAAAAAAAAACTTATTTTGATGAGAGAGAGCCATTTCCGTGACATATATTAAAGCTATTGGACACTGTATGCACAACTACCATCTTCCCGCCGTGTGGTGTTTAGTGAAGGTTTCCTGTGTATTTTCAAATACGTAATCGCTGTATCAACAGAACCCGAATTCCATCCTCTCGGATAAGCTGAACAAAATCCACGAGACAAGCAAATGTGTGTTTGTAGAAAAGCTCGGGGTGCACGTGGGCCTGGATTGGGGCGTGAAATCCATATTATAAGTCTTTGGAATAAACATCACTGCCATCAGAATTTCATTCATTGTCTACCAATTAAATATATTCTACTTTGTTCGTGTAAGCTGATAATACATCGTGGCGGCAAACTTATACTTGTCCATATTTTGTTTTGTTTTGTTTTACAACATGCAACATTTCTTGATACAAAGCTGTATTCACAAAAAGAGCGTCATAATCACTTGAAATGTGGCAAGCGTACAATCTTTTGTCGCAGACTTTTCTTATTTCTTGTGCCACCAAGGCACTGGGAAATGTAATCAAGATTTTGATGTCATTGCCATTCTACGTTTATTAATCTGAGGTATGGTATGGCGCAATGAGTGTCATTTGATTTGAAAGAACTTGGCTCAAACCCTGATGAACTTTTGTGTGTTCGTGTTTTGAAGACACCGTGTGATAAATTGGAGAACGAGATTAAGGTGAAATTAGTCTCATAAACACTGGTACTTGCTTCTCTATATTTATTACTTTATTTGGACACTTTATATATTTCACAGGCTCTCATTTTATTTCTTATGATATAATCTGGGTCTGGGTGAGGGTAATATATGTTAAACTTGAATCACTTTGTAAGTTTTTGTAATACAAAAAAGGGATATTGTACATTTGAGCTTGTTCCAGATGACATGTACCCAATGATTGATTACACATCACATGATGTAGGAAGTCAGTTTGCATTAGGTCTCTCACATCATTACCAAGCGAAACCCCATGGGCGTATCAGCACAACACTCATTCAACTCACAAACTAATCGTGTACTTACGCCAAATGTTATCACGTTTCTTCAGATGCTCCAATATAAATCCTCAATCGGCTCACACTGGTTATAGTAAAATTGTCGTCTGCTGGGAAGAAGCGCGCGTCTGTATCGCCGTGAGCCACCGAACTACTTGCGCACACACAAACTCGCCAATTCTCTGCCCTCTAAGCAACTGAACGACGCTTTAAAAGGATCGGATCGGAGCCGCCATTTGGCCTTTATCGGAAAAAGCAGACGACGAAGAGTGACGATCTGTGACGTCAGCAAAAGTTAACGGCGCGCCTGCGCGGTAGGCGGGTGACGGCGAAAATAAACGGGGGTGTTGACGGACGCTGGTATGGAGAGAACACGTGGGTTGACACTGTGTCTGGCCGAGAAGTGGGTGTTTTTGTCGTCCCGTCGATGTAATGGTCTGTGCGCTCCTGATTTGAGCTCCGCCGGATCATCAACGCGGCGATTTGATTTAAGAAACAAATTGAGGATTTTGAAGAAGCTATATAGCTTCACTCATCGCGATTAGGCTGTGTCTTTAATAGTTTGCCGTACATATAAGACGTTATCAAAGTTTTTTCTTCTTTAAAAAATCAAACACACAGACACACACACACACACACAGACACACACACACACACACACAGACACACACACACACACACACACACACACACACACACACACACACACACACACACACACACACACACACACACACACACACACACACACACACACACACACACACACACACACACACACACACACACACACATACAACATCAAAAAGGCATGATATCGAATAGCGTAAAATAATTGAATCGTTTGATCACACTTTGTCTCCAAAGTTAGACGACCTAAAACATCGTACTTCTGAATTACATATAATACATTTTTACAATCTAGCATAACAAATCGAGTAGTAATATTGGGCGGATGTTTTTACACTATTGTCTTTGATGAATGTGTACATATCATCCATTGCGGTGTGCCCCTTTATTTCTGGTGATGCTGACACTGCTGCTAGCTGAGGTTGCAGTGTTGGTGGTGATTTTGCTTCTGTTCCCCAATCTACTTCTGTTGTTGCTGCTACTGTTGTTGTTATTGCTGTTGTTTCTGCTGCTGTTGTTGTTGTTGGTGCTGTTGTTGTTGTTGCTGCTGCTGTTGCTGTTGTTGTTGTTGTTGTTGTTGTTGTTGTTGTTGTTGCTGTTGTTGCTGCTGCTGCTGCTGCTGCTGCTGCTGCTGCTGTTGCTCTTCCTTATCCTGCTGCTGCTCCTCATTCTGCTGCTGTTTATCTTCTCCAGTTGTTGTTGCTGCTGCTGGTGCGATGGTACAATGGTCACGAGTTATGAAAAGTAATCAAACACGTCATGATATTAACGATCATAATCAATAAAGTGTTTTCAGTACACGGTAATCCATTTTGAGGAAGTATGCCACAGCACACGTTTTATGCTTCACGAGGCAATTGTCATTATAAGATTTATAAATGTCATTTTGTAAATATATTTTCCCCTGTGAGCGTAAAGCGTGAAGAGTTCTAACTTTGTGAAAGAAGAATTTACTATGGTCATCAATGGGGAGGGTGGTGGGTATAAGGGGTCAAGAATTTCCACAATGTCGTCCCTAATTTTGTTTGCCTTATTTCACATATCCCTATGTTTTACCTTTGTTCCCGCATTCCACAAATTTTGAAGCACTTTTCCCACATCCCATTTCATAGAAATCCCAAATCCCTCTTTCTAGGTCTTTCCCCATACGCCTGATTTTTGGCGTTTCCCCCCACATGCCACTTCCTTATAAACTCACCCCATTAATTGGATACAAAATATCAAGCTTCAAACATTTTATGACTGTGAACTATAATGTAACAGCTCTGTTAAGTTTCCACATGTCATGAAGGTACGAAGAAACTTTTATTTCATTCGAAATTTTGGGGTTTTGACTGCAGACATGTTACTAAAAAATAAAGCACGTCATTTTCATTGGCTTATCACAAGCAAGTTCAACTCCGGAACAACCCCAATCCAATTTTCCGCTTTTGATGAGTTCCTCTTTTCTTTATGATCTTTTTTGACATGGCGTTTTCAATTTTAGCTCACTGGTACACAGCCATCCTGTGTTTTATTTGACCATATTTTATGTAAATGATTGGTATCCTTTAACCATGTACCGTGTAAGCCTTTGTACAGTGAGCGCTTGCTTTGTTGTTGTCAGATTTAGGATGATTGATTACTACAAAAAGAAATGAATCTTGCATACAATATGGTCTCGACGAGCTGCAACGTTTTAAATATACCTGTATCTTACTATGACTATGAATATTTCACACAATCCATGTATGTGTCTATTATTATTTTTCATGTGTGTCTTGTATGGAAATAGTTTACAGGCAATCATTCAAAGCGTATCCCTGTATCTCTGAAGGGTATTGTCTGATCCCACAGAGCAAATATCGTGCGTGGTTTTTGTCTGATCCAAGTGTTTTTAATTTCAGATATGATTTGATTTTTCCACACATACGTCCACCATTCAAAGTACTTTTTTTTAGAATAATAGAACGAGTTTTTAAGTTCTATATGACTTTCATCCACGCAATGGCGTGCTCGAAACACACCCCAAAACATTATTCTTAATGAGTTGCCTGTTACATCAGACGCCAGTTTGTCACATAAAACTGACCGCCAAACTACTTTTCTGCTGTCCTCGCACCTATTAGAAAAAGCGATCAAACTTTCACCCCAGATGTTATGGTTTTCTGTAAACCCCCTATTTCACGTAGCCGATACTAGTTCCAAATGATCCAAAAGACGTCAGATATTGGGAAACAATAGTGACACCCGCTTTTATGGTGCCTCGTGTGTAAAGTTTGTGGTAATAATGTACAGGATCATCTGTAATAAGAGTCTGTGACGTTTCTAATGGACTGGATGAACAAGCAGGCTAATGGGACCATTTGGAATTACCTTGCCATAATATGAGAGCGTCTTTATGAACATGTCAAAATGCCACATTTAAACAGAAAGACTTTACAATGATCAAGTTAGCCCTCCAAACGACACAGAAATAAAAAAAAATGATCCAGATTAACTACTCGTTTGTCCAAAACGGGAGCCCACAAGCCGATCAAGATCTAAATCACTTCTCCAGAGAAGTGATAACTAGTTTTGGACCAAAACCAGGCAGAAGTGTGTCATTTCCCCCAGGATTAGAGCATTAATCATTGAGCATCGTGAAAAAACCGACTGTTAGAACAGCTGCTTCTGTTTCATGCTTCCATTGCTTCAGATTGTAACGGCAATGGTGGCATTTACAAAAACATGCATAAACAAATAGACCAAGAACCAGCCAGAAGTGCGCCATTCTCAACCAAACAAGCCAAATCACCACAAAGTTGAGGCCATAGCAACCACTTCCACCACGAAATGACACGAAGCTGCTGGCGTCTTCTAAAGCATCTGGAACTAGAATTGGCAATGTGAAATTGCACAGGCCGTGACTGACACCTGAAGTAGTTAAACCACCGCGGCTACATTATGCCGTAATGCTGTGGGGTATGTTTGTTCCTCCTTCTGTCCGTCTTTTACGTGGTTTAGAATGCTCCAAATTTCAAACAGGTATGAATTTTTGTAGAAACTTTCTTTACGACAATGTTTCAACTCAAGCATATGGATGTGAGTATTATTTGACAGCTGTTCTCAATAGGATTTATTTTCAATGTGAATGTTTGTTACCACGATGACAATTACTGTTTCATGATAAAAATCTCATTTAAACCTGTTTTTCTTCATTTTCTGACAACACTTGAACAGCGTGAGAAAAGTTGTTGATTCCTGCGCAATCGTGACATGTCATGAATATAATTAAAACTGTATATCAAGTTGTATGAATGTTTCCAAATTAATGTCTTACGTGCCAAATGATTGTAAAAAAAAACTTTCGTCTTGCTGCAAGTGTTCTCAAAATGAACTAGATGAAAAGTGTTCAAAGAACATTGCGTCGCTAGAATAACGTTGACTCACAGATGTGATTGACTTATGAGCAATTAAGATATATACTGAAACGATGTATACTTTATAATTAAGAACTTTGTGAATTTGAGGAGAAAACCGCAGAACAAATTTACAGCAATGATCAATTTTCAGCGAAATATATTGCTCAGTGTGTTGCATAATAATCAATAATAGTTTCAAAGCTATGTATGTAAGTACAGTGAATTAATAAAAGTATTGTGTCATTGTTCATATTCATTTATATTCACAAAATATTAATGAAATCTAGATTAAAAGTACACAATTACAATCTACCTTATCAACTACAAATAGCCATTGTCTAATAATATATATTGGCTCCCATTAGTATGCTACATTAATAGCAGCAAACAGCAAACCTCACAGCAAAAGTCTATTTCCTACGGTTTGCTGTTTGCTGTTTGCTGTTTGCTGCTACCCTGTAGTGCTGGGTTGAATATTGATTTTTCTTGCTGGCTTAAGTGCATTGAATAGCAGTAAAAATGTCATAAATGGCCTCTATAAAGCACAATTTAATTGAGGAAGTGCCCAAAATCGAATCACTTTGGTGTCGCCTCATACCTCATATTTGTGTAAAGTTTGAACGAAATCGGTGCAACGGTGAAAGCTCTAGCTTTTCCGAGACGTACATACATACATGTAGTTACAAACGAACGAAACACAATGCTTTGCTTCAGCAGGTGAGCTGAAGCGACTTAATAATGTTGTAAGCTAATGACGAATTTATAAATTCATACCATCTCATCCAGAAAATCCATTAATCTTGAAAAAGATATTGATTCCAATTATTCAATTGTTACTCTTGCCCTACACCCTGATCTGATTTTTTTTACCATCAATCTGAAATGTCAATGCGCACTATATTTCTAAAAAAAATAGAACCTAAATTATGTTACGTTATGTTACAGCGGAGACTACACGTGATTAAACACATTAATTCTGAACTAATGCACATAATTCATTAACTTCATTTTAAAAACATTTTCAATATTAACAGGATATTAGTATTCCCTTCCCATTCCTCGCACCGCAAGACGAAAGACAAATTGCAATTTCCGTCTTGTAATTTCCCTAAAACCAAGGCGAGGATTCAACATCAAATGACTTGGCTGATATGGACTCTCCGGGCCCTTTAATTCCAGCTTGTCATGGTTTATACATACATGTATGATTGTGTCTTATCAACAATATGAAATTTGTGTGATTTACTTATGCAATCAAGAAATGATGTTAAACTTTAGAGGTACATGTATTTCGAGCTGTACATTCACCCGTCCATTCAGAAAAAGGCGTTCAATTGTTCACTGTCAAAAGAAAAGTTAAGGGTCTAATCATGGTTTGCTATTCAGTATCAATCTAGAATATTGGGGTTTGGTAAAAACACGTGAAATGTTAGAGAGTTCTTTTATTTGTTTGCATGTCTCGATCCAACCCGCAAGATAGAATATTTGGAGGTATTGTTAATACAAATGTGGGCTTTTTTATTGTACAATACAAAATCCGCCCACGATACAAAAAGAGAAAATCAATTGAAAATAATACACTTGCCATTGAGCAAAACTATGAGATCAATCAAACACTTATAGTGGGATGTTTCCGTGGTACTTTGGTCAAATTACTCTGGTTTAAATGGATACATCATGTCATTGTGTATCTATCGCCTAAAATGGCGCTTGTCAGACTATAAAGGGTGGTTGAGTAGCATGCAATCCATGGCAGAGGGCTCATCTTGATATGTGAAGAGCGTCATTTAAAACAGCACTTCTCTCTAAGCTAAACTGGCGTAAAACAAGCAGGATTATGTTCATTATTGGTATTGTTCAATGTTTTTTTGTAAATAGATGCTTTTGCATAACCACTTGTGTGTTGCGTCGTGATTTATTATCCAGCTTGCGACTTGGTCCTACTGCGGCCACACCAACTCTGAGACGAAAATAACCCCAGCACTCTGTATTGAGAGAACATTCAATTTTCACCATTACAAATTTTGTAGAAATCTTATATATAAAATGTCTGTGCCCATAGATTCAGGAAGTTGTCGAAGTGGGTTACATATGTCTGTTATAAATCCATTTTAGTTGCATAAAAACTGTTAGCAAATGTGTACATATAGAAAAACACTCACTTGCCAAACAAACTAATGCTTCGGCGTGCAAACAATTTTGTAGCCGGTGCCATATGTTTAAAATATTTTCAATTCATAGCAACCATTGAGTTAGCTACGTAATTTGCTAGTTGAATATCTTAGCCTAATCTTTTACATGCAACTGTGTGGTACCGACAGTTAGGCTTGAGTGGCGCGTCCTTGTAAAGACTGAAAGCCTGGAGACCTCACACCGTCACTTACGATGACTCCATTATCTGGCTTTGTTTTGTGGGATCAGAAGCTTATGAAGTTTTAGATTGCTGTACGCAACAGCTTCTAAATAATCTGAAGACAATGATCCCAAGCTGGAACTCGTGACTCACATTTTCACTGACTTTGCCCGTCTATAAGACAAAATTCAGTGGCAAATGCTTCTGACGGACATGTTCGTCGACATTGTGACATCGACTGGTAGCTTTATGAATAACAAATCCTTCGGATGTGGGAGGATCATGCTGTCCCATTTAATACATTATCATTGGTGTATATCCATTTTATACCAAGTGCAACACAGAGATATATCATCCATAGATATACTGGAATTGATTGACTGGGTTTTTAAATTTAAGTATTGATATTGACATTAGGGGATATTTGAAAGGATAATACATATGAGTATATGTGTGTCTCGGTATGAATATTGAAAATCAAATTCGACCATGTGTTCACATTCCAGCTGGTTATTGTGGTAGATGTTCACTGTTGGAGACACACATGCCTAAATACCTATAATATGCTGACCATGTGCAGATAGTTAGAGCTCCGGCAGCTTCCATTGTATGCTCTTCGTGCATGGAGTGTGGCAAGAACGCGGGCAAGGGGATTTTAGTGTGTATGTGGTGGAAAGTCAACTATGAAGGCGCGAGGAATGATTAACGAACCTGCTCTTAATCTACACCGTTATTACAATAGCTCAAACCCAATGCTCTCCTATATTGAATTTTAAATATGACTTATGACATTTCTCCGCCTTTTTAGGGTGTGGGGGGATACTACCGGACATTTTCACTGCTATCCAGACCACTAATCTGTCTTCAATGGTCCTACCAGAGAGTTGTTCTGATAAGCATGGTAAAATATTACACGAAAACTTTCAGAATGCATTTGCACCGTTTAATCTGATTGGAAGGATCTTTCTTTTCTAGATGAAAACCCCAACCCCTTCCCCACATTTTAAAACGCTCCTTTTTCGAAAAAAAAAACACATACTCAAAAACACCCCACTATTTTTAAAGATCAAGACCCTAAATTTTAAGGTTCAGGGGACCTCCCAAATGATTGTGGTGGCTTTGTTCCCCTGGGTACTTACACTTTTAAAAATAAGATAATTTAAGCAGTACTACTTCATCCATTATCAATGGTTTCATTTATAAAGGATTAAACATCTACCCCAATAATGATAAACATTAATTAAAATGGATGCTACAAACACACCTTTTAATAAATGTATATATACGGTACCATATACATTCACAGACCTTTCTGCAGTGGTAGTGATGCAATTAATCGTAAGTCTTAGATATCCTAAAAAGATTTTTTTAAGACACTATAAATACTGCTTTGCGAGTGTTCACCCTGGTGAACGCGTTTACGTGTATTTAAGGTGCCCAAAACAGAAGTAATGACAAATAAACTAATGAACTGATGTGACACACACATACCCTGTACATCCAATATCGTGTCTCCATTCATCAGGGCCACATTACGTATTGTGTCGCACTTGCGGTCATTGTAAACAACACGCACAGCAGAAATCTGACTCCTTGAGCAATTAACTTTTATCTATTTTTTGTTCATATGAATTACTTCAGTGGAAGCATCATCTTTGTGCAATTTTAAGAAAATGACTTGTGCAATAATGACCTTATTCGGAAAATCTGCCATCGATAATTTAGCTAAAACGGAAAATTATAAAAAGTGGCTCATTTTATTTATGGAACATTGAACTTCTTTTGAATGCTTAATAGATAATACTCGACAGTTGACAGCGGCTCTTAACCCCTTCCACTCGGCTTTTCGTCACCGTGGATCTTAAGTGTACATGGCGAGCTTTAAAATGACACCAATGGCCTCTGTATTAACACCCTCACCAGACCCAAGCTTAATCTAATTTGGACCTCTGGTGGTGGTCTTGTACTGGAGTGGCCGAACACTACAGAGACCCGAATTCGAATCTCGAGATTAGAACCCCTTCTTTTCGGACACTTGTCAACGTGATACATCAAACTGCATCTTCTCGTTAAGCTCCTTCTACTGATGCTCATCCTTCGACCAGAGAATAAGACTGATATTTCTGACCGTGTTTGTAAATCACTGTGTTTGCAATTTACGGCAGGGAGATGATTATCAGCTGCGTGATTACAAAATACATTATTGTGAATTATAATTGGTGACAATTTACACTGTTTTAATTAAGTCATCTAACATTGCCAAATAACTTTGATATTAAAAAAATACTATTTTATTTAATTTTGGTTCGTACACATGTATGATTATTCGGACAATGACAAACTTATTTTCATGAAATTATATTCAATAGTAAACACTAATAAACATTTAACTTGCTTACTACTTGTATTTCGTGTATTTGTATATTGAACTTTTACATGTACAATGTATATTGAATAGAAAGTTTTCCCCTAACACTATTATCAGCTGCCCAAAAGACACAACGCAAACGAGTTATAGCTAGTATGTATGGTAAAATTACGCACTGTCCCGATGCGTGCACATCGTTGGTTATTTTCCAAACAAAGCCGCATCTAATCCAATTTTACTATTCTGCCATTCTACAGAATAAATTTTCTTGCTTAATTGGACATGGCAACAGTTCAATAGAGTACCATGTAATTAGATAAACTTTGGCCATTCAGCAAAGTCGCCGTGACTGTGCATGTTTTAACATGGCAAACCTCGCTGCAAACCTAACATGGCAATATCATGCGAGAGTGATCATGCTTGAACCTGAACAAAATGTCAATAGCACCGCAATTGGAATCATTCAACAACTATTAGCTTAAAAACCTTATAAAGTAATCTTCAAAACTAATAATTATATAATCTCACAGATAATACTTCAATCACAAGATCTACAATGAACATACTATTGATGCAGATGATTGATCGGGTCTAAATTTATTGATAAAAGTATGTTTCATTAATGATAATCATCAAAATGCATGTCCCCCAGAACACCTGCTTGAAAACCGAAGAAACAACACCAAAACATGAACAGTATTTTATGTGCAGTTATATGTAGAACTGAAAGTAAAAGTATGTATCACAGCCAAAACGACAGCTTATGCTACACGACTATTCATCTACGCAATACACATTTACATGTTAAATGATAAGTTCACGGTAAATGGTAAATGGTAAAAACAATAGATTGTAGTTTATATTTGCTTGGTAGGGCCGTATCACATATCTGATTCTCTGCAGGGATTCGAACTCATTCTAACATACCCGTTCTTCTCAAAAGAATTAAGTAAACAACATTTTGTACCTCATTTACCACCGTTAATTCAGATTACACGCCCCAGGCTTTAATCACAGAAAAATACAGATTTTATCAACGACTCTACGGCAAAAAAGCAACCACATTCCCCAAAAGACCATCGTTTTCAGAAACTTAACACTCTAAAACGTATGTCAGAAATGGTACCACGGTAATTTCCGAACCGCTGTCTTTCAACTTGTTTGTGTTGAATTTTCCGTTTACAAGATTACAGGGTTTAGATGTTCCCCTTAGTAAATAATACTTGCTGGTTGATGGTATTCTCCATGGTGGCTGCGACTCGACCAGTCGCTGGGGTCATTAGATTTGATTCGCTATCTGATGGTCAACAGAGGTTTTGCCTGAAGCGGAAAAGCCAGCGTGGGTTGCGCATCATTTGCAAGCGGAAACCGAGTCTCAGAGTTCCCACTGCGCGTGACTAGCACGTGCACGGATAATTTTATCTCACTTATGGAACACGTGATCAATTTTATTTTGAATGTTGAATGATGGCAGCAGATCATTATAGGTGATCGGGCATTTCTATTTGAAAATTGTGAGATGAGTTCGAGAATTCTTTGCGAAGAACGCCACTTTTGAAGTACTAAAGTACTGTGGCAAGTCGTTTATAGATCTTTATAATGGCCTCGAAATGATAGGATGAAGAGCAGTATAACCGAGCGTAGCTTAGTGGTATTAGGTACTAGATATATTCATGATGTACACCTAGTGGTATTAGGTACTAGGTATATTAATGATGTACACATTTTAATAATGATTTTATATTATCCTGGCCGGCTATCTCGGGGGGCGGGGTACGTCAGGGGTGAATGGGTAGGGAGGTGTCACTGAAGGTCCAAAATCCTGCCCCTTATATATATATCTATAGTGAAACCAGTGAAACTATGAAAATGATACCCCTAGTAAAACCACCGGATGAAAACAATGAGATATCATCCCCAGGGGTATTATTCGATGTGATACTGTAATGAAAACAAGATTTTCTACAACTTATATTTACCTTTTATGCTTTTTTATGGCTCAATAATGCAAAATCACATGAAAAGATAGCTAGATATTGAACCTCGAGATTTAACCTCCCTTAGTGAAACTGGCTTGAATGTTGAAATTATGAACCTTAGTGAGACTGAATGTTGGAAAAGGTGATCCCTACTCATATAACATATCTAATTGGGTAGGTATTCGAAATTAGAAGTCATTTCAAAACGCTGAATATTTTTTTGTGGAGTGATGAAAATTGACAGGTCTGGATGACATTAGTCAATTAGCAAGGCTTTACAAGTTTCATATCAAACATATATCAAACATATAGTAGTATAGAGCTTGTGATTTTGACACAACGTAATCAAATATGAACCTCTCCTTTGCTAAACTGAAAAGGCTTAATCCAATTATCATACATTTCATCGCATATACTTTAAACTGATTATCATCACACACTATATGCTATTATTCACTTCACTTTGCAATGGACCAGATAACATAAAAATCTGAATAATCTCCTTGCTATGTATCAAACTCTTCAATAGGTGCATGTCAATTACCCTCATTGGTGATATTGCCACTTTTGGTTCATTGTCATTCCAATTCGCCATATGCCCCGTCCACAAAAAGTTAAGATCACCCCCTTTTCCCACGTTCAAATAAAACCACAACAGAGACGTGTTTTATGAATATCTAAATGTACAGTAGATGTTGCTGTAGGGACACCATCAATGAAGATGAAACAGAATTAATCCGCATATGTACTAGTCTATTTAACCTTCAACACTTCATCAGAACAGACATTTCTATAGACTTAGAGGTTTATGTTTCCAGAAAGTACATTGTTAAAGTATTAGGTACCTATCATTATAGACCATTACATTGGGTGATAAAAAGTTCTGTTTTTAGATCTTTTGGTTTTTGATCTAGCATACAGCAATTTGATCTGATGTTTAAATGTGAGATATATTGTGCATACAGACACACCTGGGTTTTTTATGCTGCTACTATAATTGAATAAAATTCAACGTTCGTACCTACATGACGAACGCCTAGATACACAACGTGAAGTTAACCTACTGATTGGTAATTAAATATCTAGACATGTGGACTGATTTAATGCCGTTTATCTGTATACGCATTAAATTTTGCTAAAAAATGATGTGACAATGTCATTTCGGTAAAATTGCACACTTCTTGTCACAGAAACATTTGCAGACATCAGTGTCCCAGTTTAAATCCAAATTTACATGCATTCACGTGGAATTATATACTTGAAAAAAAAAGAATGGCCGTGATATATTTATCATAACATTTTATTTAAAACATCCCTGAAAAAAATACACCTTTTCAATAATTAGACAGTAATGGTGGTGCAAGGACACGTATATCACCGTTGTATAGTCGACGTTTTCCACGTCAACCATCGAAACAAAGCTGGTGTTGTTACGCATTATATCTGCTGCAAACTTATAATCATCCATCGTCTGCGCCAGAAGGTTAATATTCATCACCATTGTGTTTCCCTTTAAACGTATTATTCAACAGAGGTTGGTAATTATAAGGTGGTGAGGCTAGTCCCTAAGAGCTCCCGCAAGGACCATTGAGAAGTTGAGGTTGATGGGGACATTATGGAAAGAAAAAATATAATACGATTACACACTTCACTTAACCTGCCATATGATCTCGCAGGTAGAAACCAATAATAAATTAGTTATGTATGTGTATCAACCTTGTGCTGCCAGTACTGTTAGTCATTAAACTTCAACGTGACTTGATAAGCTTAATAATGCGGCGAGACCTAAATAAACACGTAACAGGTGTCACGTTACCAATTGGCGCGCCATCTACACGAGAGGAAAACTAAAAAATACACGGAACCAATTATGAAACGTAGCAATTAAACATCGACGACGAAATGTTCTCACGGCGATCAAGCCATATGCTCCCTGAACGAGCATTTTTTTGTGTTCGAGAATTCAGCCAAAACCTTTCAACTGCTGTTCCATCTTGATGGATTCTTTTCTCCTTGACGACAGAACATTGATTAAATTATATAATATTTATGATTCGTCACCAAGCTGGCAACCTATTCTCACGACCTTCAGTCGTGACCCGTTCTCAATGTTCAATGTTTTCACTTAACTTTAATTGTGACATTAACTAATTAAGGCCCAGCGTAGCTGTATATAGGTGAATCACCCCCTGTCCCTTGTCTTATCTATTTTATCGTAATTTGTCAAGGAGCACATAACAACACCACATCCACAACTAATGTATGCTTTCTTAAATAGCCTTAAATCACTTGGCAGTTTTTCTTTGTAGTTAATACAATACATTGTAGATTGATTATGCAATGCATCTCGTAACCCTACTCTCTTTATAGATAAAACTAAATGGGTGGCATTTTGTTTCATCTATTTCTTAATTCTGACATTTAATTTTCAAAATTCAATTGTACCTGTTTTAGGCTCAAATACCAGAACGTCTTACGTTCTGTGTAAAGCAAAGGAGGGGCGTTTGCTGCACTGAACATGTATTGACTGCCCCTTAGCGACTTGACCTGTACATAGTTGACGTGTGGGTACATCGGAAAAGTGTGCGGCCGGGGTTTCTCAGCATCCACCACAGACCAAAATAGAACCAGGACATAGAACCCACACCATTCTGGTCACGCGTCCAACTCTTCATTCACTTAGCTACGGAAGTTCTCATCAGTTCATAAAGTATCTTACAAGTAGTGTGTGTACTTTCACTGAAAATGCTCCGCTGATACCCCAAATATTGTCTGAGTAGCAAGTGCCCTAAAATGTTTTAAATATATCCATTGCGCAATGCACATAATACTCACCCAAATATACCCAACTCTACTTTCTCATGCACATGATCACTGCATTCGCTCATTAGTATAACACGGATTTATTTCTCTCATTGGCGGCTGGGTTGCCTCCATTTTTCGGAAAACGTTGATTCGTCGTCTACATTTTGGAGAAATTAATTTGACATTAGACTCATGGTAGCACACTCACACGTACAGCGCCCGGTGTTCTACTCAACGTTGGTTCTGAAGAGTGTCTCATCAGCCCCGCTACTACGACAAGATTTGACCTTAGTAGTTTCCCTTATTAACTATGTTCACATCGGTGCAAGTGAAGTCAGTAAAAAAGGGGGGGCGTGGTCCAGTTTATACATGATGCCCAAGTTGCGTCGTTTCAGCACATGAAGCGAAAGCCTGGTGATGGCTTTGTTTCTAATTATATGTGACTCCGGACAAGCTAGAGGGTTTACCGATGAACCGATTTCGTTCAAACTACACTAATATGCAGTATGAGGCGACACCGAAGTGATTCTATTTTGGGCTCTTTATAATTAAAGTGGGATTTGCAATTAATGAAAGATTTTCAATAGCCTTTTGTTATACCTTTAATTGTAAAGTACAAATTGTTTCAGTAATTTCCCATAAGTCATCGTTGTTCTAGTGACGCTGTGTTCTTTGATCTAGTTCCCATTGTATTTGTATAGTTGGTTCTCGTTATATAGTCTATACGAATAAGCATTGCGTGCGCGCGTGCGTGCGTGCGTGCGTGCGTGCGTGCGTGCGTGCGTGCGTGCGTGCGTGTGTGTGTGTGTGTGTGTGTGTGTGTGTGTGTGTGTGTGTGTGTGTGTGTGTGTGTGTGTGTGTGTGTGTGTGTGTGTGTGTGTGTGTGTGTGTGTGTGTGTGTGTGTGTGTGTGTGTGTGTGTGTGTGTGTGTGTGTGTGTGTGTGTGTGTGTGTGTGTGTGTCCCCCATCCCGTAAAATGTTGAAAATCATTTGAAAAAGTTCCACTGCAGTTAACTGTGACGTCGATGTTGTGACACCACATCTCCCCGTCATGGGCAGTTGCAATGTACGAGCCCCACCCCCACCCAACCAGAGGGTTCTTTAATCTTGTGACACACCTAAATTTGCTAACCATCGATGTCAACAAATAATGGCCATCACTTAGAAAACTCAAATATGATTAGGTAGACATACGTTGCGAATAGTGATTTTTTGTGAAGTCATTGTTTTAGTGGTCGAAATACTGTAAACTTGAAAAATATATTTTGAACGTTAATAATTTCGAGTTTTAAAGTCTGTAGGTCAGTAGTTTCAAGATTCAAACTAGTCAGTTGAATAGTGGAGTCTATGCGAGAACATATCAGAGAAATAGTAGCAAATAAACAGTGAAAAAATGTAGCATTCGTCTAATTTATTAAAGCATAATGTTATGATAATAACAACTCTTACAACCTTATGTGAAAACTGTTATTTTCGTCTTGATACAATGATACAATGATACATGGATGTTGGTCGACGAGCAATCGACATGACTTCGTCTTCCTCTTTGTCAAATAAATCGCCTCAACCTCTAATCAAAGATCTATAATGGTATGGGCCCTTACTCATATCACCGGAAGCACACGTTGCGTCTTGTTGCTATGGCGTAATAGCCAATTTTCCGGCCTATGGATACATTTTGTTTGAAACTGATCAGTTTGATCAAGAAAAAGAGAGAGAACTTAATGTGTTTGGTGCAAGTGACTGACTTTGTGGCTCTGGCGTACGCTAATATACACTTTTGATATATATTTCAGCGTTTGTGATGTACTATTTGATTTATATCCATAGCAAGTATAATAATACAATTGTCGTTTGTGTAAACATGTATGAATAAATCAAAGCAAATCGTCATTATCATCATTAGTGTATAATATGACGCGTTGACATAGTTAACCGGTTCGTCTTGATATTGCGGATGCGTGATAGTGCGTTGATATGGTCTCCTACCCCATACCAGAGGAGAAAGCAGGTGCGTTCCCACGCTGACGAATGTAACATATGTAAACCCTCCAGGCCCGCCAATCCCCCATTCGAAAGCACTTACAATTTAGGGGTTAGCCACTTCAACTAATATGTAACAGTTGTGCTTATATCTTAGTTCTAAAAGCAAACACTTTTTATAGTTAGTTCACATCTGCTATGTTTTAAATGGCGACATTGATTAGAAATAACAGTTTAATTAAGAGTTATACGTTTTATTATTCGTTGGGAAAACAGTAAGTTATCAATGCAGAGAATTTGCGCAGTTGAATTTCATCATATCCTGACTGTTTGTGTCTGTGTTGTAGAAATAAAATTGTGTGAGAAGTCTACGCAAATTATTTCATTTCGCTACATAATAAGCTATAATGCGTAATTTAGTGTATCGAATCTTTATATGATAAAATATTGTATTAATCTCATCGTCACGGAGAGAGCTTGCTTGAGCGAGACGTTTCTTTCCTCCAACATCGGGTTTCTCGTGCACGTTTTAATCTATTTTTTGTTACAGTTCAAGCTGATTGATAATGTGGTCTCATTGGAAAAATTAGAATAGGTAAGTTTTAGGCGTTACAGAGTATACACGAAGGTGTGGTGGAAGTGGGTGAGAGTGATGCTCCTGTAAAACACACCACGCAGGGGCCTATATGTCGGTGTACGTAAAGCGAGGGGCACAAAACCACCTTGCGGCTGTAGTCGCCGCAAGGCGTGTTGAGGTCTGCGGTGTCTACGGCGTTTTCCGCATGCATTGACAAAAGTACAGTTGTGGGCACATACGTACGGGCCCCGTGCGTTAGGAATGCGTCGGGACAGGGAGTGGTTTTTATTGAGGTGGCTGTGAGATCAACTTGCATAGAACGTGCTATGTACTCGCGTACAACTTACACTCTACGCACCGTGTGATTACAAAAGTACGGGATCCGCACGTTCATGGTACAGGGAATGTACGGCCCCAGTACTGTGTCTGTGCCGACAACGTGCGGTTAAATCCTCTGCGTTTCACGTAAGGTCTCCGCACTGCCTCCGTACGGTTAGGCCATGACGCAGGGTGGTCGTAGAAGAAGTTTGGCAAGCCAAACTTCTTCTGCGGCCACCGTACGGCCTTGAAAAAACGTACGTTTGCCCCACTGTACACTCACGGATCGTTACGATTTCTGTGCGTTTTTTGGTCGTAGACTGGCTGTAGACCCACCTTGCGGTGGAATGTGCCCCTCGTTTTATTTGTCATTTCGCGGTGGTAATGCAACAATGGTCCAAGTTGAATGTTGATTTGATGGCTTCGTACCCCCTCATGGCGAGTGTATCATCTTTGTGGATGAGTCAGCAACTCAGGGCTTTGCTCTGACTGATTTCTTCGTTTGAACCTAGTATAATGCAATGGTTCTTGATCCGTGTTATGAACGCCTGTAGGCATGATAGATTTAATATAAACTTACTCACTGCTATATTTTACCTCTACTAATATAGAAGACACAAAGTACAACTGGATGTCAATTCATATTGCATGGCAATGTTCTATTTTTAGCAACAATGTGAAGTTAAAGTTCTATTATTTAAATCGAACATTAATAAGTAATATGAATGCGGGTCGCATTCTAATTTAATCAATCATTGCATGCAATATGAAGCTTGTCTTTCCAAAATCAACAATGCCCTCCGTTCATTTGATTTAGAACCGTGGGATAAATAATCTGGCAGTTTGGAATATCATGTCATTTGTTATTCTCTTTTCAGGACAAAAGCTAAGCTTTTAATTATTAAAAACACCTGAGCGCAGCCGAGAATGAGGAAACCAGCATCTGTTCCCGCCCTCTTTTTCCTGGTTGGTCACATGAGCTGTCAGTCATGGCGAAAACGCTATTTTAGGCATGCAACTTCCGGACGTGTAAATAAAAGCGCTGTAATCCACATGGTCATGTCAATCTGTGTATTGAATCAGTTGTGGTAACAAGTAGTAAACTCATTCTTAGGAAGACTATTGGATTTACACTGTCTTACGAGAGGACTATTTAACAAATAACAAGGTAAATTTGGTTTATGGTCTATTGTGATTGGTGTTGACTATTGATGATATTAATGACAATATATAAGCAAATACACAATTAGAGTCTATTAACTGTATGCTCATGTGCTGAAGTAAGAATTTGATAACATTCAACTTGCTGTTAATGCTGATAAATAAAATATAGTAACCCCCCCCCCCCCCCTACCTCTTACACACACAAAAAAGAAAGAAACATTTCCAAATGCATGCATAATATGAAGACTGCATAGTTTACACAACAGCCATATGTAACATACTTGGTTAAACTTTCAACATTTCAATCTTTTAGATGCTGAAAATCGCAGAATCTAAAGTGTCTCCTCAAAGACCCAGTGTGTCAGCTAGTTTGAGGGTGAGCAAGAAGTACAAGAAACAGTCAATTAGAAAGAAGTTGTGGAGGAAAGAATGCAAGAACCTCAAGGCCATTGTCCCCACTGTGGCACATAAGAAAGTGTCAGAGGTAAGGCAATATTCTGATGGTGTATTTATTATATGGATTTATCCATGTTAGCTTATATTATTATCTAATTTTAAGGTAAGGGTAATCCTGGTAGAGGATATGAGATCTTGCTGTTTTATAACTGATTTTCACTGTTAAAAATTCTACCTGTTGAAAGACTACTGCATTGTACACCAGAGCGTGCATGCATTGATTTATTCAGAACCATACACCATGATTCCCTCCCCATTTACTGCACTCACTCATGGCTAAATCCACTATTATGGACTCTCTAAGTCCATAATTATCCTAAAAACGGCTATTTGACTAGGTTGTGGTGACACTGGTCTGTTTACCTTTCCCATCCTTCACACGATAATGCAGGCAAATAGTGGTATTGATATGTGATTTTAGAAAGGTCATGTGAATGGACCACAGCAAGCAGTGCAGAGCTTTATTTATGGATTTATTTATCACCCTGCCTGTTTTCCCCAGACATGTTGGGACACAATTCCTTTGTTTAATGATGGATTCACCCACTGACTGTAATGTAATAAACAATTAGTCTGCCTAGCATTAGTATGTTTACCTTCCCTTAGTGACTAGCAACCTGAATTAATTGAAATACATTTTCCATTTTGCTGGTGTCATTGTAAATGGCATAAAATCATTTGGAATGTTAGAAATAACTGTGAATGGAAAATGTCAAATTATGTTTACTTAAGGAGCACGAGACATTTCTCTCAGTTTGATCCATAAAGTTGATGGTTTTATCAATATGTTTTGATATTTTTACAACAATTACACAATCACAAGAATAAAAAATAGTGAAACTACTGACCAATATATACTGAATGTGTCCTTGTTAATTATGGATAATGTTTTAACGTTTCTACCTTTGACAACTTGTCTTCTAAATACTAAACCTCAATGGATATGTTAACCACACTATCCAACCTTAGCGTGCTGTGGTATATGGGGAATACAGTTTAGAAAATTCATGTTTATTATACCAATGTTCTTTGTCTACATTTGTCACTACAATACTAGTAACAATAAAGAATGTGTATGGTTAAAGAATAAGGATGGGGACATCAATCAAATATAATAATAAGGTGACAGTTTGATGACACAGTACTTTTTGGAAGATCGCACACAAAATCAGGACTTACAGTGTAAAAACCACACACCGTGCCCTTTTGCCAATTTACATAACATTATGTATTTATGGCACCCGTGATTGCAAACCACACTCATTCAATCACCTGTTTCAAGCATTCACTTTCACTACCACAACTATGATGACACCAAAATTATAATCAGCACTTGTCAAAGTGTCAAGTGCAGGTGATATCCCTTTAAGGCGCCATTATGATGAGACCCTGGTCATAAGCCTAAAAACAAACATGCCGGTTGATGTGAGAGCACTGAGGATGCACTCCATCATTTATGGTCAATTGGTTTGGTGTTAATGGCCCAATTATTATAATATTACAGCAATTTTGTGTCAGAATAACGATTGATTTATTTGCATTTTGCTGTGGGCGGAAATAATACGAGCTGAACTCACTGACTGATGCTAATCAGCGCATTCAGAGCTTTTAGGAAATTGGGACATTTTTATAAACCCAGTGACAGAGCTTTATTGGTCAATACAGAAACCTCTATAAAGAGACCACTTCTCTAATAACACAATGTTTCTTGCGCCCATGTCGTCTTTGTTCATGTTCGTGAGTTGTATGTTTATGTTCATGGATCTCATGGAGCACAATCTAAACCTTCATACAGAGACCACCTCTCTATTGAGCGCCTATTAGTCCAGCCTTTTGGTATTCCTGAGAGTGTGTCTTCTCTATAATGAACAGATTATCAAATGACTTTCTGAGCAAGGTGACTATTTTAAAATTGGTAAAATCTTCATGGCCGCTTTTATGTATTACAGGTGACAGTGATTGAGGAGGCCATTGACTACATTGAAGAGCTTCACCAAGCCATTGCTCAGAGACTTGGTTACGTTCCTGGTAAGTTTCATGTTCATGTCTCATGTTCGTAACTTATATTTTTATATTGATTGACCTTGCGAAGTACAAGCTGCAAAATTGACAAAGATACCCCCATCCCCCGACCTGACCTAGAGACGCTACAGTAGGGTATTAGCATTTTAATGAGGGCGGTATATACAATTTAGTGAGAGTTGAGATTTGGGTTTTCAATTCATTGAGAACTGAGATTTGACCTTTCAATTCATTGAGATCAATTGATTGAGATTTGAGAAAAGGGCTTTTGCATTGAGATTTGTAACATTAATTTATTGAGATTTTGATATCAACAGGTGGTATATACCCCCCCCCCCCTCTTTAATTGGGTCTTAAATGCATTAAAATCGGTCCTATTTTTGCAAAGGGTCACTAGCGATATAACTGTAGCGGCCACTCCACTACTATACAAACTTTTCAATGGATGAACAATACATAGTTAAAGTAATAAAACATCAACTATTGGGGTATTTAAATCCCCAGCAACAACCATTAAGCTTGTCATTTGGGCATACTAGATGGCAGATGGAGTTATGTACAAGGCTATTTAATTCACGTAAACACCTATCCATATTCTGACCTTGCCCATATAATTTTCATCTAATGTCAAGATTAAGTACCGTGAATTTTGAGATTAGATTTCCCACTACAACTTGCACGAACACTTCAAATTCCTTGACATTAAAGCATTTCTCTCTCACACTGAGATGGCACTGAAGTCAGATATAAACACGTTTTATTAATTACCCTTTCATTCAGTAAGTAACAGATGTTGGTCTTGTTATAATGGCTTTTATGACATTGACATCATGGGAAAATAGTCCTGATAAGCAAGGAATGCAATGCATTCTTCCCATTTCAATGGTAGATATCACTATCATATTAACAAATGAGCTGCTTATTATGATTCTATAGAACTGATTAAACCATTAGCCTAATGCGTCATTGAAGATTATACATCATATTTCTCCCACTATATTCTGCCAATTGATACACCATGTCACCGATGTAACATATGCCCAATTGTAATACAGCAAAAATGAATAATATGTTTATTTGCATATAAATGTGCGGTTTACTATTCAAGCATAAAACATCTGGAGCCCTGAATTATTTCTCATGTTTATAAAAGAAGTGTCACTTTTTCTGGGTTCACTACCAGGGATTTAAATCATGCCAAGAATATAATTGAATGCGTTTATGGGAATGTTGCATGGGCACAATAGGCGTGCCCTATTTGCTGTAGCAGGTGTTGAATGCATGTTACCTCTGGCCTGGGAGAATAAATGTTTGTGGTAATGGATATCTTTGGTGGGGCTACGCATCACTGAATATGCATTTTATTAATGGTTAATTTGCATTTGAAACCACTGCTGGGATCAATATTGAAAGTTTCCAATATCGTCTTGGAATTCGTCTAGACTTGTTTGTGGGCTGATCATGTTTTATTTGAAAAGAGATACCGTAAATGAATTAACATTTTGAAGTAGCATGCATTTCAACATAGGTATGCATTGGTGTTGGTATTAGTGTGTTTTCAACACATTATCTGTACCGAAAAGAACTCGTTTTTTTTTTCCATTAGGTGGTCCAAATAACACCATAATTACTTTATACATAATGCACTATAAATGCAGCCATAAAAGATTTAAATCATTTGATGAACGCATTATTAACAAATTCTCACATCTCTGTTTACAGGTGACCAGTTCATGCAGCCTGGAGTCTTCCCATCTAGCACCCTTCTCAAAGAGCACCAGCTGTCCCCCGTGAGGCTCCCAAGGTGCGGCCTATGCCCGTGCGGGTTCCATTTGTGGATGCGGCATTCCTCAGTCTTCTCCAGGCCAAAGGCTCACACAGCCTATGGGGGAAACCAGCTCAGTCGTCGGTGTACCAGAAACCCACGTTGTGAGCCCAATCAATGTAGTGTGGAGTCCAATGTAATCAGACTGTTGCAAATAATTGACTGTTGACTGTGTGTGTGATATGATGACGAATGCATGGGCTTTTAAATATTCAAATTGTTATTTGTTTTAAAGTTATCTCTATTTCTAATTCAAATGTTAAGCAGAGACATGATGTTAATACACATATGTTTTGAGTATAATTATTGCAGAACATGATTTAAGTTTTGTCTATGAATTCACTAGCATGATTTTGATGATGATCTGTTTCCTGGTCACTGATATAATATGTTTATTAACTAGTTAATGGCAAACTTTTATGTCAGAGCTTCTCTAAAATATTGGCGTGAGTGTGAACAACCATAATATGTACAATATATGATTAGCTGGACCTAATTTCATATGTATGCTTTAATAAGCAACCTATTACAAATGTGTACATGTAATTAATTTTAAGCCATTGTGATGCTATGTGTGTACATTACATACTGACCTGCTGGCAGGTTTCTTTATAATATGTTTTTCATAATAAATTCATGAAGACACAAACGGTTGTTTCTCTTTGATATACGTATACTACACACCTACTTATACATTCCAAAGTTGTATGCAATTTATACATCCATGAATATTCTCTAACTATTTCACGAGCCCAGAAAACACAACACTATACATTTATATTGGAAAGTACCAAGAACAATATTGAGTTACTCCACACTATATGCTGATACCAAAACCCTCAGACTTGACAGCCAAATTCTGAGATGCGGGCCTAATGTGATTAAGTATGCGTCTAGAAGCCTTAGATATTTAAACGAACCGTCGAGTGAGCCTCGGATCCCTCCATATCCATATGGACAGCCAAAGACGCCATCAAGATTAACGGGTAACAAAAATTCAAGCTTTTTAGTTCAAAGTGCACAAGTCCAAAGAATGGCATCAAAATGGTACCGTGGAGTAACAGATCTGTCCAGGGGCTTTTATGGGAGTTATGAACATCCGAAAACCCACCACCCCGCCCTCGACAGAGACACCCCTGAAGTGCAATACTGAACCTGAATTTTATTGTAGCGCTGGCATAAAGAAGTGGGACTGTTTATGGAACACACCTGTAAAAAGAAAATTAATATGGTTTAATTAAGCGAATGCCTAAAACAGTAAAACATATGACGACTAACGCAAAAAAAATGAATGTCGGAGAGCACAAAACCAACAGTGGTTTGAGAGGCAGCTCAATATACATGTACTATGTCTGTAAATCCACCGTATACACATAAGGTACGGTACGTACATTGGTAAACAGAAGCTTCATTCTTATCAGAATGCACTTATTGAGATAGTAGCGTGCGGTTTCACCTTTCTGAAAGCATAAAAAATAAGAGAAATGTTGAAAAAAGTGAACAACTGCGTCCTCCACGTACCGTCGTGTAGCTATAAGCATAAAACATAATAAAACAAGGGCCTATCCCATAATCTATTGACGACAGAAACCCCCCTTGTCCTTACCATCTGCTTCTTTCATACTTATCACACGGCTTCCCTTATTTCCCAAACCCCACAAATGGTAACATATGTTCCTGATGTATATTTGACAACTTTCCAGAACTGAATCTTTTCATCTTGCCACCGGCAGCAGTGATTATATGATCAGGGTAGCACATTTGACGATGATGGGGTATAGGCAGCTTAAAGAATTTAGGGAGGCCTTAGGCTACGAATTCGTTTAATAAAGGCAAACGGGGCCATGGGACCATTTACACGTCATCTCTTGGGTTAGACATTACGGTCCTTCAAGATTAACTGCGTAATTGGCTAAGATAACATTGTATTCAAAGTCATTTTAAATATTCGTAGTTAGCTATAACGCAAACACATGTACTGAGGTTTTATTCCTTGTAAAAGTTTAAATAACAATTGTTGATTCTGACCATGAAGCCCAGCATCATGGGAGGGTTGAGGGGTATGTACTATGTATACAAATATGATTTACAAAAAAATAAGCTTGATATATGCGCTAGTATATACTTTATCACTTCACAAATCCACGATCATAAATTCACTTTAAAATTTTTACCAAAATGGATGTTATTCAATTTCAGAAGGAAGTTATTTTTATTTTGGTCATTAAGGGGATGATTTTTATTTGGAATTTGCGCTGTTAGTTACCCTTCATGTGTATGATATCATTTTTGGCCGTTTGTAAATTCTTTGTCGTATACATAACCCTAAACCCTCCCATGATTATAGGGTCCATGATTTTGACCATATTAATTAATCAGTGACTTCTTCGGGCCGAGTGAGTAGGTATTGAACTGGTGACTGGAGGTTTGATTCATGGTCTGGTTTGTAGTGTGTGATGAGCCAACTCATAACTTACATATTGTAAACGCTATTCCGTAGTACCTACACGTCAAATAGATAAGGGTCTGGAGAGTGAACGCTAATGTGAGATAAACACTATGAGCTACATTACCAAATGTTGTAGGCTCCCCGGCAATATAACGTGAGAAGGGTGCCAACGATTTGATGTGTGATGTAAAGTCATAAGTACACGATAATTGTGAATTGCGAATGTTACATAATACACTGATATATGATACACAAATGAAGGTTAATAAACTCAAAATTGTTTATTCAATAAACAAATAGATTGTGTGCTAGTTTTCCCCATTACATACTTGGTGCGCTTCTTTAATCAAAATGATCACAAAAATACACGTAGACTTTCCATATTTTTACAATTTCAAATAATGGAAAACAATCTTGATTGGATTGAAAACTGTTGAAACTTGTATATTTCTCGCATTCTTTTCTGAAAGCATGATAAATTTACAACTGTATATGATTGAATACGGTAAAGGTAATTCAGGCATACCATTTCCACCATGTCCTTGATTTCATTGATTATAATGTGAAGAAAACAAAGACCCCTACATTCCTGTGTATACATGTTACCAGGCTGATGTAATGTCCGTGGTGTTAATAAATACACGCGTTCCAGGTTGTAATGACACATCACTGACATTAACTTCTTAGTCATTATAACATTAACAATAGCATACATTTAGCTATGATCACACTTTGATGGTTGAAGGATGCTGTGTGCGTTTAGTGAACTTTCAAAAGGGAGAGCCGTGTTTATGAGTACAAAAGTGATGGTAATCATGTCAATTTAAATGTTAAGTCAATGTCCCTTTAAACATGCCAGTGACATTGCTAATCATGCTGGGCAATTATTTCACGGAACAAATGTGTGTAGTTTTCAATAACAAAAGTTTCGATGGTGAGAAAATAAAGGCAGTTTTGGGGGTGCATCAAGGACATTTTTAACAGGGGTAGTTAGTGCATATCGCATTGGTACAATTATACAATCAATGATAAATGAAGAAGGTCTTTATCAAAGTTTCATACAAAAAGCACCGATTGCGGTGGCTTACTCGGTGTGTGTGGGGTGTGTGTGTGTGTGTGTGTGTGTGTGTGTGTGTGTGTGTGTGTGTGTGTGTGTGTGTGTGTGTGTGTGTGTGTGTGTGTGTGTGTGTGTGTGTGTGTGTGTGTGTGTGTGTGTGTGTGTGTGTGTGTGTGTGTGTGTGTGTGTGTGTGTGTGTGTGTGTGTGTGTGTGTGTGTGTGTGTGTGTGTGTGTGTGTGTGTGTGTGTGTGTGTGTGTGTGTGTGTTGGGGTGGTGGGGGTGGTGTGGGAGGTAAATGTATAGTTTTCTTAACTAGCACAGCTCGTACGCTGGTTACAATTTCAGCTAATAAAATAGAGATTACAACATTTATTTTCATTTTAAAGCTGAGCCAATCAAGTTCATTGTTGTCTTGGCGAATTCTTTGTTCAAGTCTAGTCTAGTATTACGCCACATAGCCTCTGCTGGGACTCGAACCGTGGACCACGTACCGCTGTGGCGCATAGTCACCAATCACGTAAAGGCAAACACATTGGACCACTCGCCCATCCTGACACAACTATTGATAAAGTCCTATACTATAGATTTGGGGAAAATATCATCCGTATCAATGCTTACACACAAGTCCATTAATGACAATATTGTGAAATTTTCGGGGAACCCTGTATAGATTTGAAAGGCCGTGGACTCAAACTCACGATCCCCTGTTCACACCAGACCGGTCATGTACATGGATAGATGACTTTAGATCCTTAAAGACCTGTTCATACTTGGCCAACGTCTAAATCCACATAGGTTTCCAAGATTTCAAATGGCTTGCGACCATCAAGTGCTTGGTAAAACGGTTAGGATATATCTGAGAGTCAATCTGATATCAGTCATGTTTCTCTAGAGCAACGTGTAGAAGTGGTAACATCAGTGTATTAAAGCTTTCACTAGCTTTGTACTTGAACAGTATTATACAGATTGGAAGACAAATGGAGCAAAGAGCTCTGACTACCCACCCTGTCTAATATTAGCCATCCCTTGACCAAAGCCCCTCAAACAAACTTCCGAAATCTTGATACCGCAAATCGCATAAAGTTTAGGTAGGTTTACAATGACTTCCATCATATTGTGAAAAGCAGGTGGAACTTGATCTAAACATCCACGCTATTTGACTTGCTCTTACCTTGTGCAAACATGACCATATTGACATCCGCATACCACAGGCTTTGATGACTTCTGAAGACAAACGTTGTGAATGGGATGTTGTGTAAAATGTGACGACCCTGGTCTCTAGCTGCTTGCGGGAAACGATGAGAGATTCCACGCTTGGAACAGATGTACGGAAGTCGCTCAGAAAAGGAAGTTGTCACCAAATATGGGAGGTCCTATATTATTGTGGGAGGAAAAATGACATGTGTGGCATCGGGGTCGCAATTTCTGTTTTATATTACGTGCTAATTTACGTTCCTTGAGTGGGTGTTCTTTCATGGGAATGTAATTCATTTGACAGTGTTTTATTAAAATTATATTGTTTTACCACTTTCACTTTTGGTGTAAATGTAAAGAACACATAAAACGGCATTTCATGCTTCCTCTATCAGTTAGACACGCCGTAATAAGTGGTTAAAAATTGATTTGATAAGAATAATGGTGCATTACTATACTAGGATAATGTGTAGTTTATCGAATAAAAGCACATCATGATAATGCCAACATTTGTGTGTTTATCTCTTCACACTTTTAATGGGTGAGATCAGTACGTGTCAGCACCTACCATCGGCTGGGCCGGGTCCGAATGGAGGTAACATTAAGCTTTAGATTAGCCTTATGCTAGGAGTCTACTGAGACCGAGACAAATGATTCCAGTGCGCGATATCGCAATTTGATATAACGCCAAACGTCATACAACGGGTGCTTATTGACGTGCAATGTCTCAAAACTCCGACCAACTAGGGGTTTACCCCTCCATCGCACTTCGTTACCTGAATGAAAACTAGGTTAAGATTTGCTACGTTTTTGAGGTCTGAATCTGATCGAGACCTACACGGGACCATGTAGTCTTCATGGCCGGGAGCTAGTCCTGTTCTGTTCTTCGTGAAAAGTCTCAATGGACAGAGGACTTCCACCGCGACTTTTTAGTTCCACTTGCTGCATGTGGAACTACAAAAAGTCAACGTGGTTTGTGGAAGACTGTAAAATTCAATACTTTACCTCCACCAGGTCTGGACCATGCCGTAACCTAGTTGAAACCATATCTGGACCAGGTCCATGTCTGCACCATGTCAGGAGCTAATTTTAACCTAGTCTTCTTGGTTTTGAACATATCGGGACCTTGTCTCCATTCCCATTTAGCTCAAGACTGGGTCACAACTTGGTATGAATCCCCATTCCACTATCGTAACCAGCATCAAAACCACAGAGTTTCTTGGTTTTTACCTTGTTGCCATGGTCGGGATCATGTGTTGATCTTCTTTGAACAATGTCTTAACGTTATCGAGACCAAGTCTTAAAAATGTCTGGATCTTGTCTGGATTTTGTTGTCTGATTTAGTCTGGACATGGTCGGTACCAGGTCTTGACCACCGCTTACTATGGAATGGGAAAATGGGATTTTTTTTTCAAAATATTTGCATATTTCTCGTGACCTAATCATCGATACCCACAACTTCTCCAAATCACTACTGGGAGGGGGGTGTTAGTGACAGCTAGTGACACAGAACGTGTGTTTGTCGCCAAGATAACTTTTAAATGTTTAGATTTCCATGGCGCTAATTTTGACGCCGAGCGTCCGCAAACTAGAATCACCAAGTGACATGAATTGGGTGTTATTTGGTGTGTTTGGCGCACACCTAATGCCACTCAAGTTAAGTCACTTGGTGATAGAAGATGACCACACATTAGTTGAGCAACATTGCGCAAAAAACCCATGAAATAATTTGCACGCATTGTCGCCCAAACTTCCAGCCTAGTGGACTTCTAGCAGACCATCAATCACATACGCATACGGAACGTTCGGATGATTGGGATGATTAGCTGTACGGTGTGCAACAGAGCCCTGTGCTGGGCCGCTCAGCCCACTGATCCCGCATCTGCACACGCAAATTTACGGACTGCGGGCTAAATTGTCAATTTTCCTAAGCGTGCGGGTGTGGGTGCAGATTTGAAATTCTTATGAGCGTGTAGATGCGGGTTTGGTTTCAACCCTCATAAATGTTGCATCGTGTGGGTTTAACATCAAACGTGCAGTGCCGGTGTGGGTGCAAACTTATCATCCACAGTGCTCAGGTTTGCTTATCACAAGGCCTTTAAATAATCTGACATGAAGGCTATTCTAAAACTTCTCTATGATGCAAATCTTGCTGAAAGTGTTGCAAAATTGACGTCATCAACTAAAAGCACATGGCTTCTGTTTTTCAAACAGCAATCTATTTTCAGAGCAGCTGCATGCACCAGTTTTCTTATAACTAAGAATCATGGGAAATACATAAACAAACCAAGCATGTGGCTGTTTTCCATATACATTTATTTTCTAATAGAAATATTTAGGGTGCGATCGTAGTTCATGGATAAAACCAGAATGTGGCTACAAACAATTGCATTCTGGGAAAAAATAGACAAACAGTATCAGTCTATATCATTTCTTTCTGCCACGCCGTAGCATCACAAGAGCTTTTGTTGATTGAGACTGACACCATGTGGGTAAAAATCGTACTGGAATATTTCTATCGAGACAGCGAAAAAGCTTCATACATATGCAAAACAGCCACGTTCTTGGTTTGTTTGTCTATTTATTTCCCATGACTCCTATCTATACGAAAGCAAGTGTATATATGAAGCTTTTTCGCTGTCTCATATGAAATATTTAGGTACGATCGCACAAAAGTGTCTCAAATAATTACAACAATTTTACCCAATAGTCGTTCTATCTCAATTAATCAAAGCTCTGTGATGCCACGGCGTGGCAGAAAGAAATGATATTGACTGATATTGTGTGTCTATTTTCCCCAGAATGCAATTGTTTGTAGCCACTTGCTGGTTTTAGACAGAACTACGATTAGAAAAAAATGTATGGCTGCTGTACTTGGGTATTTTCTCAATCATGCATGTGGTACTGTTTATTTGTAATGGGGAAGCTTTGATCAAGATGACATAGTTAATGTCTTGGCAAATCCGTTACTGGTAAATCACCCATGCATGCTGCTGCTTCTGCAGCTGTCACTATTGACCACTCTGGATGTTCGAGGCTGCATATTTAATAACAGAGGAATTCCTATGGTTTTGTAAGAGACCTTATATCTATTAGAGCTATAGAGGCTGTCACAGTTGTACTTGCTCTACATCTTTGCACTTGATACATGGTTTACATGAGCGGTTTTTGTAATGATAGAAGTAAAAACTATTAGATATAAGGTCTTTTGAAAAAACCATGCTCGGGTGTGCAATTCAGACATTGCTGAAATGTGCTTAAAATCTAAGGTTTCACAATGTTTTCTTAGAAAAAAGATTGTATTATTAGGGTCTTGCAGTCTAGAGCAATTTAATAACAACAGAAGTATTATAGCCATTTTCCTCTATGTATATACTGATCGATGAACGCGATTATCAAACACATAAAAAATACGAATATTACCATGAACAAAGAATCTCTTTTTCTTATTTTATTGCTATCATATCTAGTGTTGTAAATAACCAAGCCATAAATCTCTTTTAATGGTAGCTTTAAAATATAAGATCAGTTCAAAAGCTAAACCACGGCATTATGTTGAATATGCCATTTAAGTGGGATGACAGACATTCTTTTTATTCTCTGATGCTCGTTAGAAATAGCCAGTGGTCATTTATAGATAATTTTTCACGAAATTTAAGACTAAACCCCTTGTAGAGATATTCATATGTCATGTCCACCTGCGGTAATGAGAAGAATGTGATGTAGCGTAGATAGGAAGGTCAGTCTTCATCAGATTATGATAAAAGGATGGGTCAATCTTACAATGGAGAGACCCACACGTGGTAGCCGTACTATAGTAGTGGTCAGTGCTTTTTGTTCCTTGGAAACAGCTGGCGGCCAAATACTTTACATTAATGCCATTCAAATATGACTTTTATTAACTACTTCTGCATCAGATTGTGTCATTCCTTTGGAATTTCGTAACACCATATGTTAAAAAAATATTTTTACAGTTGAAATTTTCTATTAAGCGTGGTTACATGTGGTATATGCGAACAGCAGCTGTATTATACATAAAACATTAATTATTTTTACCTGCAGACGAAATGCTGAGCCTTAGATATACAACGCCGGTGGTTTCATTTTTTGACAAGAATGATTTTCTTACCTTCAACAGGTAATTATTTTTCATGATGTCATTTGTGTAGCATGCCATTCTTAAGACACCTGTTTTCATTATGTATATAACATTTGCATGTGACATTTGCGGTCTTAAATAAACCAGCTTTTAGTACGAACAATACTTAATATTTTCGTAGAGTTACTGACTCGACTATTACTTATTTCCTGGAAGATGTGTCTGATAATATATCAAAACGCGGCTGACGCCCCATTGACATTTCTGTGAATAGAGTTGCAACATATGCCACGCACTGTGTGTATGAGGGGTTTGCTATCTGGAACTAACTTATCGGCTGCATGCTTTATATGAATATTATAAAAAGGATCTCATATCTATACTCCGTTTTGTAACATCTTAATTCGTTGCATAGCCCCGGGCAAGAAACGTGTAGTGTTGTTGTTGGCTAAGTAGAAGCAATAAAATACATTTAACGTAATCATGTTAACATTGGGTGCAAAGAACCGTCGGTCATAAAATGTGAACAGAGAAAGGATTTTGCGTCTTTAACGTTCATCATAAATCGTCATTGCATACATGTGTGCCCCTAAGTCACCAGGACCTGAGTGGATCGGTACAGTTAGTTTAACCGATTTCAACAAGAAACGCCAATAACTGCCATCGCCTAGTCTAGCACGAGGAAATATGACCACTACTTTTGACAGTAACACCGTCATAAATGCCAAATTGTATAGTGAACACGGCTAAATATAATGCTTCATAAAGCTTGTGTCGAGTGGGTTTCATTGTCTTTGTCATTTTAGTATCTCTCCATCTGCTGTTCTTTTATGACCGTTCCAAGGTAGAGGTTGTCGTCTGAAATGGAAAGTGGGGGAATTAGACGCTTCCATGCCAAGGAGTCAATCAGTATAAATTTTCATTCTTTATAAAGTTGAACCTATCAGCGTAATTCTCCTGGACACTGCATTCCGGAGAATTACAATCTAGTCTAGTTTATGAAAGGGGGGTGTCACTTTTGTTTTAAATGGTGACCCCACTAGATGAAAGCATGGTGGGTGATTTCAAAAGGTTAACCAATAAACGTCAACAGTTGAACATTTATAGCATATTTTGTAAAGAACTTTTACATAGTTTATGAAAACATGCATCCTACGTGCTGTTCAGAGCAGCTATAAAGCTGCTTTCTGAAGGATTGATACCACACTGAAGAATCAAATATATATTGAGAATCCCTACCCATATTAGAGTCAACTAAAGTGTGAATTATTTCAATATTCATGGTCTTCTTCAAAGCTGCCGCCACTAATGCAGTTTACACAATGTTAATCATCCGTCGTGCTATTCAACAGTGTTGGAAAAGACGATAACAGGTATGAATGTAATGGGCGTAAAGAGCAGATGTTAAACTATGTTGGCTCCGCAGCAAAAGCCCAGGGTTAGATTAACATAGTTGCGGCTGGCCCGTTTCCACCCGGTTGCTAGCAGGAGTGACCGTGCCATAATTGACGCCCAGCTCTAGTGACTCTTTGAATTAAACTAAATTTTGGACACAATAAGCTAACTACAGGGCGACGCTGCATAAAGTTTGACAGATTTTTGAACAGGTTGTTCGGCCATTAAAACCATTGGTGATGATCACTCAGCGTAGATGCGCGATTGTCGAGTTTGTTGCCAAAAGGTAGTAGA
Source organism: Streblospio benedicti (assembly GCA_019095985.1). Taxonomy (NCBI): domain Eukaryota; kingdom Metazoa; phylum Annelida; class Polychaeta; order Spionida; family Spionidae; genus Streblospio; species Streblospio benedicti. Next base: position 16,674,082 of record CM032663.1, read on the forward strand.
CAAGAAATGGACGCATCTGCGGTTGTTCTGTTCTGGCTTCATGCTGGATGATTCACCTGTTGTGAAAGCCGATGAAGAGGCATTAAGCTAATGGACATTTGCTCTTGAAATGTTTTACTTGTATTTGATAAAAATGTCACAGACACTCCCCATACCTCTCATTAAATGGTCATCTTTCCCTCTTCAGAAGACCCGGACATTGCAAATAAAGCACATTTCAAATGCATTTACAGACAAAATCGTTGAATTCGGCCCTCTACATCAATAGTTTCCGTCACAATTTTATCTTGTTAGTGATAATGACTTTAAGTAACTTGGATATCTTGAAAACGGAGATTCAAATTACTGGTGAAAATACACTGGCACTCTACATTGGTATAGTTCCGCAACAGGGAAATTAAACTTGGCTTTAGTAGTAACACATTGACACTGAGTTTTAATTTGACACATCATATCTAAATTTGATATAGTGAAACACCAAAAATATAAAGATGAACTGATGGTAGAGTGATGTGGAATTTTAATAAATTTAGTTCAGAAAATGTAAAATCATTACAATCGATATTGAATGATGGCCATGAAGACTGTAAACACTGCTTGTCGTAAACGAAGTTATTTTAAGCTTTATGTATATTATTTAACTGAAAATAATCAAAGTACATCCTATGTGTTTAATGTTTAAGGCAACCCTTCATCTTTAACAATGTTCAAACTTTTGAAGTTTTTGTCCTTAGCTGACGAATCGACATTCCATGTTTGTTAGCAAATATTTGAAATTTGTAATGTCCATAGCTTTGAAGTTGTTACACAAAATTCTTTCAAAGAGACCAGTTTGGCTGAGTAAATAGTAGTTATTATTCTTTTATTTGAGAAAGAATATGTACTGAAATTTTCCACACGTGTGCATTTTGGAAGAACATATGTGGGAAAATTAGGTAGCTTCAATTATTTCAGTATCTTGGTATAAAAAAGTCCACGAACATCAGCCGTAACAGTAACAGTAACACCACATGTTAACCTGATGAAAAAGAGGTTATACAATGGGAACAATACACTCACCAGCCCCTTCCTTCAGTCTCCCACACTTGGACGGCCTTAGAAAATAAGATCCGTAAATGAGATAACAATGACCACGTGACAATGCGTTCATGTAACACGTTGGTCACGTGACCGAGTTGTTCCGGGTCGAGCAATTCCCGTGATGTCCTACGGCTTCCCATATTAAAAATTGATCGGACACACGCGTAAACAGACGTCGACCTTGAGATGAAAGTCACTGCAAACGTCAATTAATTACGCCACCCTTTGTTCCATCATTGTATAAAAACTCAATGTGTTGATTGAAGAACTGACAGCTTTTGAGTAATTATGAACATTACTTCATTATTTTCTACTAGGTGATTATGTTGTGAACAGGTATGGAGACTGCATGAGTTCAGTTCAGTTGAATGTTCTGTGGACAACCAAAAAGTTATTTTAAAGCTTTGATTGGACGTTGAGTATTTTTACAGGCTCGTAGGTGGGGCATTAGAAGGGGAGCAGAATGTTTTGTTTTGTTATTTTAATCTATTTTCATAGGCAATAAATCTGGTCAATCTTTTAAAAACTTAGCACACTAAATTTGGCATTTGTGCATAAAATCTGATAATATTCCCAGCACAAACTTTTAGATGTTTTTAAAATTCACAGACAAATTCTACCTAATACATGTAGTACTTATATAGAAAATATGCAAGCTAATCTTAAAGAAGAAATTGGTATATAGACAACATTAAAAATTATCATTTATCCTTTGGGAATTCAAAAATGATAGGTTTGAACTCTACCCATTAATTTTCTATCAAAGTGATATTACCGGAACATACAGATTACTAAATTGATATCCAGTGCATGTATGCCAATCCAAAATAATTAGATTCTCCCTTGATAAGAGGTTGTACATCAAAGACAGAGGTCAACTCAACGCTATTTTAATATACGATCAACGAAGCTAGACAGAAAGAGCAGATTAGGTATCTGTTAACCTAATGATAACTTGTCCTCACAAGTCGTGCATTGGGTTATGAAGGTAAATTTGTGATTTGTGAAAAGCATTAATATGCACCTGACCCTTGACATGACCTTATAACCTGCCACCTGTCGCGCATGGTGATTGAAAAAAGTCGAACATGAAAAAGGTGCATCAACACAACATCAAGGTAACCAGCCTACTAACTACAGTATTCTCTCACCATAACGACGTGTCTTCGAAAATGTATATGTATATTCCTCTCATTATTAAAGATTATTTTCTTCTTTGTAATGCATCTGAAGAAAAGAATATTTGTTATTATTGTATATTTATTCACATACTATTCACAGTTACCCGCTAATGAATTAATTACATGCACATAGGTGTGTGTATGGGGTTCTACCCGAAGCAAATGTATTATTTTCCTTGTAAAAGATAGGCAGCGGCTATTCGTCCGGCGGGCCGGACAGATAGCTGTCAATGTCAGATGTTGAATATATGGCTGAATATACATAAGAACAACATAAACGCCGGACGAATAGCCACTGCCTAAAAGATATGACGCAAAGATAAATTTGGAAACTTTCTGCATATATATCTGGTTATCAAATTTTAAAATAATGATAATGATTTGATACAAAATTGGAGTGAAAGAATCCAGCTATTGATAAGAAATGTATAGCTATTTCTTCTAAATGACAATATCAAACTGACAAATGTGATAAAAATCTTGAAATGCCATGTAGATGTTTAAGTGTTGACAGGTGAAATGGCAGGTGCTTTGCTGTGCTTGTTTGTAAATGTACAGAAATTCTTTTTAAAGGGAACTCCTGTAGGAATACAGTAATCATTAAACACAAAGTGTTTATAAACTCTATATATGGCTAATATTACTTTGACTAAAATTATACACGTACTTTCGATTATCTTTGAAGTGTAACTATTTCTTGTGTTTTCTCTATGATCGTGTTTTTTTAATCATATATCTTCTCTAGCTAATCAGTAGCTAATCAATATTTGATATTTTGAGATTAATTTGAAATAATCACGATAATACATCGCATTAAATACATGCTCATAAAGACTTCACATCATGATCACTAGCGTCCAACATATATATGTAATGGTAGGTCATCTTGTTACAAATAGATTAACATGTCTACTAACTGTAGTAGGAGTACAAAGCATCATTAATACAAATAAAACTATCAGCAATAGGGTTGTGTTAATTGTGTTTCGCTTATAGTTAACAGGCGATTTCATCTTTATATTTCCCATGTACAAGTGCACATGGAATTGATATCATCGTTATCCATGATGATATTGCATATTGGGTAGGGGTGCACCAATGAAATTGTTACCTTTGGCGCTTACATCTATTTAGCAAATCAAATAATCTGGACCCGTATTGTTGACGTATGTGTATTAACACACATCATTGTTGTGCTGCTGTATAATTAAGTAATGTATGCTGTGATCCTATGCATAAACCATTATATATTGTACCAAGTTGTCTTCGGGTACACAAGATTAAACAACGTCAGCCATTATATATGGGGGATGTGGGTGGGCATTACACTTTTCAATGTTTTTTGGGTTTTATTAATATTTTTTGTGGTTGGTTTTTTTGTTTTTGTTTGGTTTTTTTTGTTTTTTTTTTTTTTTTTTTTTTTTTTAATTTTGTAAATCGTTTTTTTTTAAAATTTAAAAAATTAAAAAATTTAAAAAATTTAAAATATAATTTTTAAATATTTTAATTATATTTTCCTAACGGGGAAAAAATATATTTTTATAAAAATATTGTTTTTTGAATTAAAGGAAACACAAATTTTAATTTTTTAATAATTATAAATTTAATACCCCCCAACAAAATTAAATTTTTGGGGGCCAAATATAAACAAAATTTTTAAAGTAACTTAAAAAAAAAATTTTTATTTTAATATAAAATTTTAATATTAACATTTTGTTGAATTTGTATTGAAAGGAATTTTAGAAAAAATGAAATTATGCTTTAATTTTTAAAAAAAACCCCTTTTGGCTTTTTAAACATTTATTTAAAATTTTTTGGGTGTGTAATAATCTATTCAGCAGATGTTCCCCAAATATAAAAAATATACCAACGCATGGATATCTTTGATAGGCTTTGGAACGGTACCGAACCATTAGATATGACATCATAATCATGATCATAACCTTCCAACAAACCTCTGACATGGCCACACTTTAGGTCATCAACTTGCACCCAGAGTCAGAAGTCCTGCAAACCTACAAGCAAGGCAGATGTCGGAGTTAGAGGGCAGGACCCCTGGGTTAAGATCGTCTTTTTGCGGACCTACTTTATTGCACGGAAGAACTTTCATCATTCACGCACACATCATAGCCCATGAGGCGTTCGCTATAGGGTTACCGAGCCTCGGATATTGAGGTTAAAACCCCTAACCCAAGGTCAGCTCTATTGTAGTGAGCTGTGAATGGTCAGCATTCTACGCTGACACCCCAATGCTCGGCAATGCATACCAGCCTGTCACCCAGGGGTATCTAATCGCCCATATTGTAACCTCTATCAACCTCTGGCTCAGCACTATTATTAACCTGTGACATTTAGTAATGACCCACGCGGTTATTACAACCATAACAATACCGCGAGCATGGGGCGAAAAACCTTAAGAAATGCCATTTATGAAAGTTGTAAAGTTCTAAACGCTTTGGGTGTGTGGGTTGGCTATGCAATTCGATCTTTTGGCACTGGACACCTGTTTATATTTTTTTAGTTGTTTGCAAATATGAAGATTTGGTATCTGCTTAAAGGAGAGATGCTGTCAATATGCATAGAATTAATAGACAGTAAATTGTTGTCATGTATTTGCACAATAAAAGTGTACTCTATTACAGTGGAACCATACATATTTTGGCATGAAACATATATATTGTTACGTCATTCCTGTTCAAATACTTGCAGTTTTCTCAATTCTCGCCAAAAGTGCGTAAAATCTCAATAAAATTGAGTGACCCCCCCCCCCTATTGTAACATTTAAAATTGAATGACCCCCCTGGACACTATGTAAAACTGAGCAACTGCCCCTCCCCTGAACCACCACCACCAAATGGCCGACCCCCTCTGGGAAGTAATTTATGTGTGCTCCCTTAAAGTGCTGTACATTTAAAAAATAAATATCACGCCGGCGAGCGTGATGATTAATGCCATACGCCACGTCTGCACGTGTGCTATATGGCCCCACCCCGACCCCGACCCAGGAGGCTGAGTAGTGAAGAATTATGTGCCAATGTGTATTCTTATTCGTGTTTTAAAGGAGTCTGGGTAATGTGGGCCGATTTGATGTCTCAAAATAAACAAATTGAGTTTTTATTCTTCAAATACATTTACACTGACATTCTGTGGACTGGGATAATACGTTGGCGTGGTTGATTAATGTATCTGGTCCAATGATGTGATATTCATCCGTGTATTGTTATAAATCATACATTATTTTGAAACATGCTAATTATTGCAAGACTGACGCCCACGACGTACATCGACGATCTGTTATCCATTATGCAAACGTCGAAAAAAATGTACTGATGACTGTTCAGATATAATAATGTAACACCATGCAATTTGTATCTAGGGTGCGTTGTGTTGATTGAATATTCGTTACAAAGTGTCGACTGTGATCCTGTATAAAATACACACTTATATACTGTACAGCGTCTTCAGGAGTTACCATAGGTTTTATTTTTAAGATGCCAGAAATTACCAATACCACACAATGTAATGGAAATTGCCTTCGAGTTGAAATTGTACATAAAACATAGGCAGATCCAAGGGGCATGGGGCTTGCCTTATTTTCATAGTTTTTTTTTACATTCACGCTATCAAATCAAAATCAAATCAAATCAAATCATTTATTACATCAGATATAAAACAGGACCATATAACAAATAAAAACGTATGTACATTATTAACATGCAGTTATAATAAATATAATAAAACGTGCGATAATAATCGCGAGTACGTACAAAACCCACGAGATCCCTTAAAAGTGCCCCCATCCCTTTTCTAAAAACCTGGATCTGCAAGTGCAAAATTGATATATGAGTGGTGAACTAAAATTTGTTGCTCATTTCGGCACCAATACTAGTAATTACAATAGGGCTTACGCAGTGACACGGACTCCACTTCTCCCAATAATTCCTAACAAATGAACAACTAATGAATTTTAAAAACCGGCTACATATTACAATATTTTTTTTCATAAGTTTATTAACAGACTCCTGCGAGTTGGCGTTTGTGAAAAACATTCATCCACTTCATATGAAATAGTCTAACCTTTTTGCCACAATGCGCAAAAGACATTCACGAATCCAGAAGACAGGTGACATCCTGGTCAGGGTCCACGATATCATTTTAATCGTAAGATGTTCCCAAGTGGTTTTAAATATCATTTTATCAATGCGGTAGTTGTTGCAAATGATAAGTCATAAATCACACGATTCAGATTGTTTCAAGTAAAATTACTGCTCTTAGATTTCTCGCTTGCCTTTTCTGTTCGGTCTATTTTCCCCCAGAATACTGTGGGTTTAGAGACATTGGTATAAAAGACGTACAAATGAAATATCTAACCATTTATAATTTACGGACCCTAAGAAAATCACATTTACGGCTTGATATATGTTTATGGTCTAACAGAAGGGACATTTATTAAGGACCACTGAAGGCACAAAAAGGAAGATTGGCAATGCTGGACACTGTATATGCTCCACCACCCCTTTGCACCAACGTGCACATCAAACCACCATATTCACTTTCACATACACACAACTGCCACTGTACACTCTTCTACCAGTGACCACACTATATCATCCATATTTTATTGTTAAGTGTAATGCAGTCATGGCGTTTATACTTGTATGTTTGACAACATCTTTCTTTGCCAATGTCATTGTCCAAATGGCATTCATGTTACAAATATGTATTGTTAATATAATGAAAATGTAAAAAGTAATGATCGAATGGATATTGTCTCCCAACACAAACTTCTACGAACGGACATATGATTGTGTGGAAGCTTAGCATTCAGGATATATTTTAAAGTTTATATTTATTCCTTACTTTGAATGTATACACCTTTCTATCCGCTGGGGCATTTGCATAAGGAACTTTGTACAAACATACATACTGCAAGGGACGGGTGTTATCTGCATTTTAAGTAAATTTACCTAGACGTCGACTTTTTTGCTTCAACAAAGACACACGTATTCTAACTATACAGTATCTTAAATTATCAGGCCCTCAGACACTGGTCTCACTTGCATTAAAACTACCATGTCATCTAGCGTAACGACGGCAAACAGGAGTACAGTGAGTATCAGTAATAGCAGCCATGGTAGAGGTGATGACGCAACGGAAGAAGAAGTGGACGTGCAGGAGTACATGTCAGACCCCCCTGATGACGTCATTAACAGGAGCAGGCATGTGAAGGTGGGTGCCTTTGAATAAAGTCTAATGAATGCAATGCTATAATTATGCGATTTGTCTTAAATGATGTATTCCCGTATATCAGTGCTGACTTTTTAAAACTTACTAAATTCAATGAACGTATGGACCGGTATAACCACTGTGATAAGATAAACGGGAAACCGATAGTGAAACAAAAGGTGAAGCGGATATATTCCAAAACATTACAATTTTCATCGTCATATGTTGTTATTATTCCGTTACCAGATTGTTGAGAAGAGGGTAGAGATCGAGATCTGGACATACAAGTGGGATGTGTTCTACCGGGAGGCTTGCCCCCTTCCGTCGGAACAGGAGAGGCCAATCACAGAGACGGCGGCCACCCGAACCCCCCTGACGGAACACCGAGGAGCAGGGATGGTGAGTTGTGCAATTTCCAAACCAGGACGTAGAAATAATGTTGGTCAGGTAGTCTTACTACGCATTGATAGGTTGTTTACCCGATGGTATGTCTCACAATACAGTCTTTGTACATCATAACTTGCTATTTATCAACTATGACGCAAGCATAACATCTGCGATGACTCTACACAATCGTAATGTCTGTGTGCGGATTTACTCCAGATCCACTTGCGTCATAAAGAGCGATTATTTCAAAAAGTACCATTTGGTTTCTTATGCTTTTGATGACTTTTACATGTACATGTATGCGCAAGAGTTATATACTAAATACATTGCTACAGTAGAATTTCAAAATATGTTGTTGTCCCCAGCCCAACCAAGCATCGGTCATCGATGGAAACCATCTCAGACAGTCCAAATCCAGTTCATCGGCTATGTCGACTAGTCCGACTAAATCAACAGTGGGTTCTACCAACGTAAGGCTCCCAAAACTCTCTACCACCGGCTCCACGGGCACGATCAACTCCCCAAGGCAGTCGACAGTTAGTGGGAAGAGTCAAAAACATTCAACTACTTCTTTAAAACTGCCGAAGATAAATGACCAGAGGAAGAGGTAATAGCAGTGGTGAGGGTGGTATATAGCCTTGATTAAAATCCATTCACCGACATTTTTTTCCCTAAGTCACCAGTCACTAATACATTTCATTGTCTTTCACCAATCCCCGGAAATTGTAATTGAATAGATTCCATCACATTTCACACACTTATATGCAGGCAATTCATAATTCACGCCCAAGATTTAGGGCAAATCACCAATCACAGCCTTTGTATTGAGCAAATCACCAGTCACCAATGATAGGTTCCATCACATTTTACGCACTTAAATACAGGCAAATCACAATTCACGTTCAAGATTTAGGGCGAATTACCAATCACATTTGTGCTATAGGCCCCCTCAGTGCTAGTATCATGATAGTGCATTATCCGATATGTTCATGAATTGACACTAATGTTGAAGAACAAACAAATGGAATTATCTCATTGTATGCCTTATTATATCAATACGATCAGGGTTAAATGAAACCTTTCAAAAGTAAACTGATATTTACATGAGCAGATTATTAGAATGTTACTCACAATCATGCAAGTTTGTGGAATAGCGCCATTCAAACGGTCGCATCTCAGTTCAGCTAGTGGGAACATTACAACCCACTCATAAAGCTAGACAAAATAGTCATAACCAACTATTTACATTCCAGAAGAGGACTAGAAACAATGAAATCTCAGGAGAAGAAGCCTCCCATCGTGCTGCTACACGGCTACAAGTTCACATCGTGGCTGTGGGAGGACAACGGTGTGCTTCCCCTACTGGCCGCCATGGGCCACCGCGTGCTGGCCGTCGACCTGCCCGGACACGGCGACACTGTGGTGAGGGCCCACTCGCAGCATAGCAGCTGTTTTCCACTGAAACACAGTGCAACTTGTATTTATAGTAACTTAGTGGAAATATTTTAGTTTTATCTTCATTGAAGTTTCCTTATATGTTTAATGATCTCTGGGAACCTGATTCGCAAAATATATTTCGTTTTCTACTTACACGATCATGTTTTAATTCCATGGTAAATCATACTCAGTTTCGTGCTCGTTGATATGGATTGATTGCACATACTTCGCCTCCGGACTTCCTCTAAACCAGTACCATCGATGACACAAGACGGCAATTACTATTGTGTGTGCATTTCCATTACAGAATAAGAATGAGTTTACATGACGCTCTGTCCAAATCTGACCGCTCCCCATGCATGCACACACGACTATGCGCCTATACCACGTTCCAAATGTACACACGCACAGGGCCCGGCCATTGACAAGAAGCACAAAGGCGAGTTCCTGGCGCGCTTCATCCACCGCACGCTGCTCAACACGTCCCTGCCCGTGCTCGTGTCGCCGCCCACCGCCGAGACGTTCGCGCTGCCTTACCTGCTGGGGCTGGCTCGCCGCGCTGACCCGCGCGTCTACGGCGCCGTGCTCGTGCACCCGGGCTGGCCCGTCACGCTCAAGGACGTCAAGGTGAATGGATGATCGGGTGGTTGTTTGATGGTTGTTTGTATTTTTTGGAGGGGATTAGGGGGAGGGGTGGGCAGAGGGTAGAGGCTCATTGTGTAGTTGTGTAGTCACACTCGTACACATATGATGTATGTTCATACATATACGTGAATGAGTTAGCACCAACACCAACGTAGACACTAACATATATAATGCTTTGGTTGGTTTTCCCTGGGTGAGTGGGTTAGATTTGTAACGGGAGCACTCAAGTGAATACTCATTCAACTATCGATGTCACGCATTTACATCAAACCTCGCTAGTCGGAAATTATCATTAGGAACACGAGTACCGGAACTCTTCTCATTGTGATGTACCCATATTATAACTAACTAAATGACACATTCATCTAATTTTCGGCTGTCCCTCTCAGTGGGGTGTCCCCGTGGCGAGGGTTTACTAAAGTGAGCCACACGTTAGTACAAACCAAACATTACATTCAAATCCTACCTTTCAGCCTCTCCACGGACATCCCGGCGCTGCTAGTCCACTCAGACGCCTCCTACCAGCCGTGGGTGGCGGCTGCTGGGCGGCTGCGGGCGGCATTGCCCGGCGCTCAGCGCCTGCTGGTGGCTGGAGGCAAACACCTCGAGTACCCGGCGTACTGGCGCGCGCCCACCGTGCTGTACCACTACATCAGGAAGCTAGACTTTTGAATCGAATGTGTCGGGTGGATGGGACTGGCGTTCCGTTTGAAATTCGTTGCTCCAATGGACACGAATGACATGTTGATAAGAGTCATTTCGTTGTTTTGTACATGTATTTCTTCTAGTCAATAGCACTGCAAACTGTACGTGTACATGTGTATCACGCTATCGATGTCACTGAAAAGCAATTTAGTAGAAGTCTATTGAATACTGATCAATACTGTCTGTCGGCGAAATTCTTTATTTGGTTACAACCCACTGTAGCAATAAGCATGATGCCAATATGCGTGTTTTATTGCAAGTTAATACAATTTGTAGGTGGTTTGAATGATTTATCAGGCAAGAGAAATTGTGTACGCTATTCAAATAAATGATTACCTGTTGGCATGTTGATGGCGAACTTTATGCTTTCAGTTGATAATGATTGTCTTGCGGTTTTTCTATGCGGAGCCAGTACGCTAGGCCATACATTATATTACTTGTCGTAGACATAGCACACACACAAAATACCGTGCTGCCAACATGTCCTAACTGCCGGTTGGCTTAAACATATTTTATTTCAAATTTCAAACAAGAAAAAGTATTCAGCATGGCAAGATGCCGTACATCCACAGAAACACAGAAACTATTTCACACAAGAATACTGCCGGCTGGGGTTCATGCGATAACCAAAGAATATTAAAATGTGTATTGGTGTGTGTTATTTTTCTGTCCACGAACGTTACATTTATTGGTTTATATTTTAACTCATGCTTTAAACGCGTTCATGCAAGAGCTCTAATATCTCGCTTTTTATCGTATGAACGCGCCTGTGAAGGGGCTCGAAAAAGGTTGTCAAAATGCAAAAGGAAACGTTTGAGCACCTTCTCAACAGAAGCAGCAGGTGCCATGCGCGCAATAATCCAGACTGATCGACGCACTACTTTCGCCTACACAGACGACACATATGGGACTGTAGGAATAGAGCGCAAATTTCAAAGTAACTCTCAAGCCTTGTTTGTGGAAGCTTCATTTCTATTTTCTCACATCTAATTAACATAGCGTGTAAATTTGTAGCGTGGATAATCATTTTCATCTCTGTAAGCGTTTATTTGAAAAAAAAACAAGAAAAAAACAAAAAAAAAAAACATGACTTTTGTCAATGATAGTGTGGTTAGGTGTTGGTGCATTTTACTAATGATGAATATAGTATGAAGAGAAATTAGATGGAATTAACTGTTACTCCGAATGAGTTTTAACAAATAAATATTCAAAAAGCGGATTCATTTGTTACAGTTGAAGACAACAGTCTGTTATAGGGAAGATATTTGTATATATGCAGGTGCCATTTTGTTTGTGCGCAACTGTTTTTCATGTAAAATTGATGGATGTATGGTAATGGAACATTTATCATCATTTTTCATCTAAAATTACAACAACATTTTCTATACAAATGACAAGAATATCTTTATCTGCTGTCATTTATGTAATGAAATATATTTCTTGTCATTATGTTACATTTCAAATGCTCAAAACCATGCATGTTCAAGATTCTACTTGGACCATTGAAGTTGTTTCTCACACCTTTACACTTTCTCCACATGCCGATATTTTACGTTTATTTTTCTGACATGGCGCGTTAACAGAGTAATGAGCGTAAACATCATCACATTTTCCCACTTGCTAGTCTAAGAATACAAACTACCTGCTAGTCCGTATAATAGCATACCACGCCAAGACCTGCTCATGAGACACCGCGAACCACTTGTTAGCACCCAGCCCTTTAACCGAGTCATGTACTGATTGTGATTTAATATAGTAGGCAAGAACACGAATGCACCCACTGATGCAGACACAGATTTATAAATTGGTGGTGATGACATATATCTGTTTTAGAAATTAAAACCCAGACAATACTAAAACGAAATTGTCATTCTTCATCAGCAAACTGCAATTGTTCCCGGAAAAAAGCTCAAAGCTGAGAAGGAACAAGTACTTTGGAATTGCAAACATTAACAAAATATAATAAATCCAATATATTTGCTCACCTGGAAGGAAATATGCGCGTGCGTTGGAGCTACAAAGTGTCGTTTGGTTGCGTGGTTGTCATCCTCACGCTCGTCCACTACTACAGCCGGGCGGGTGGGGGCACCAGAACAGCCACCGACGTCTCCCCCGTGTCTGGCGAGGTGGAGTGGACGGACGAGGATGCCCACAAGACAGCGGTTAGGTAAATGTGTCGATGAGTGTAAATATGTGTAGTCAACGTTGACAGCAGAAATTGTATAGAAAGCGAGGTGTGTCAGGTTGTGTTGATTGACAGTGTTACTTACATATATGTACTAGCAAGTCCAAAAAAGGGTAGATCCCTTTGCGCAAGAGAGCACTTTAAAAAGATGGTTTGGGTAGGTTTGAGATATTGTTAGCGTTGTACTGAGACAAGATGACACAGCTGCATGTTTCTTTGGCTATGTTCACATCTGTATGTACACAACTTCCACGTTAGTACATCAAACGAAAGTTATAAAACACTCTTCTATGAACATCTGTTCTCGCAACTGATGTTAGTGATTGATAATCGCCGAGAAACTCATGGTATTTGACCATTCCCAGGTACGAGAAGATGAAGAAGTGGCTGGCTCACAGAGAAGGCCGGCATTCCCAAGAAGGTGTGCGACCGGATGCTGGAGGACACAGGGTCGATGGCGATGACCACAGGTACATGTAGGGTGGCTCATGGTGGAAATATTAGCCGTACTCACATTTTCTGAAGATGAAAATAGGTATAGTTATCTTATTACATGAAGTGGCAACATTGCAGCTACGTGGTGGAGGCCATGCATGGTCTGGAAGAGCGCGGTCAAGCGGGCGTACGGTGGGGACGAGACCCGGACGTGCACGCATGGAACAAGCTGGCCAACATAGCCGGGGACGAGGTGCCCATCAACTCAAAGGTACACAAAGGAGCCAATGAGCGCCAATGCATGTAGCATTCAATTCAGAAAATGAAGGAAACTTGACTATCCAGAGAACTTTAGGTAGTTAATGATTTTCCTCTTAAAACATTTTATGTGCAAGAATCGATTTCCGGTGACAAAGCCGCCCAAGACCACAATAAGGGTGAATGTGAACGTGCAGACGATCTTTTCAGGACTACTTTACCCACCCTCGTCGGAGCACGGTGTCACCACGGGCGGGCCGGTGGTCGCGGGACGTGAGCCGACTGTCTAGTCAACACAGGGTAAATTCACCTCTGAGTATTAATGGAATTACAGCACTAGTGCTAATTTGTGGAATTTCACACGTCCAGATAGATTATTGGTTAACTGTATAAATAATTCAGCGTGCGGAGGAGACGCGGTCACTGTGGGACCTGACCGATGCCGTCATGTCGCCCTCTCACCTCTACCCGACCCGCTCCACCGACACCTGGAATGAGGTACAGTAATCTTCTTATAAGATCAAGGCTCTGAATATAGAACCACTTTTCAAATGATGGCATTGATCTTGTTCGTTTGTTGTTGCTGTTGTTGTTTTTAATATACGTGTACTTTGTTGTGGATGTTAACACGCTAAAATGGCAAATTCTATCTGGTCCCCCGTACCGACGTTTTGATGTACAAACTGATCTGAAATATCTAGCAGGTAGAGGGCTGAACACTGAACAGAATATATTTTTTGCACCGACCACCCATTCAGTCCAACATGCTTAGTTATCTCTCTAGGGCTTACAACGAATCCTTATGATAATATTACTGTGATATTATTATATAAATGTAACCACTCAAGCATCAATCCATTGTTGCCACGGTGCTACTTGCTTTCATGACGTAGATTTTCGTTGTAACTTGCTGATACAATATATGAGCTTCAAACAAAACTGCTACTATAACAGTGGTGTTATATCAAAGACACCAAATACTGCGAGAACAAGTAGAAACCTGCAGCTGCCTGCATCTGACAGATGTAACCACTGATTACTACACTTACCTAATGAGCGTGGTATATCATCAGCACTGCTTGCTTATGGAAGTAATGAAACATGGCAACCCAGAAGAAAATCACCTGTTTGGATTTATTTCTACTGTATGACGATGGTTACTCCTGTAATACAGAAATCTTTCATTGCAAGTTTATACCTCACCATTCAGATAGATGGGGTAAAAACAAACTGAACATCAAAATTCTCACAGAAATATCTAATGCAATATAGCAATGTAAGAACGTCAAATAAACCACTTTAATGCTAGATGTACATTCACACATGCAAAACACAAGGAAAGCATGAATTCGTTACCCACTATGCAATTTGTGTATGCATTATTCAAAGATTATAATTGTAAAAACAATAGATTACGTAGAGAAGAATGATATTATATCAAATGAAAACAGAGAGGATAGCAACTATGCATATGTATATTTATATTAGGAACATTCTCCTTTAAAACACTGTAAGTCGAGCCACATCGTATTAATAAAAGCCACGCGTGAAAGAAAACGTTGACAATTTTCATATAAATGACACCAATAACGTAATGTCGCTGAGTATTAATGGATTCAAGCATACTCTTTGGTGTTACACTCTTTTTCTAGTGTTGTCTTTAAAAAAAACTAGGGCCTACTCACCCCTGAAAAGAGTATCACTAACCTAAAAACGCTCCCCAAGAATAATGAAAAGTTGCATTAGAAAGTATTAGCCCCAATTTGGATGTAAAATAACGCGAGTCTACATCTGAGAGTCGTAATACGTGAGGAGTAATGAAGGAGACTGAGCGATAAGGACAAGACATGTGTCCCAATTAGTGAGGCACGTTGAAGCACCACGACTAGCAGGCCTGTCACCATCGTGCTCATGACACGCCGTGTCCACAACAACTTGCTTTGATTTACACTTGATAGCAAGAAGTGAATGGGTGTTTTTTTTTTCAGTGTAAGAAGAACTGCTCCATTTTTATGGAATTGCACGTAGATTGTGCTAAGTAATGAAGAAGGTGTCATTAGAATATTGTATTATCCCCCAAATTGTCAAATATCATGTTTACCTTGTGCTGATGCGAATCCAACAGGTGGCAAAAGGTGTATGTAGGTCTACCATTTTTGAACGTCAAAATAAAGGGGATTTTATGCTGTTTTATTAGCTTATATCGAATCCCCCATTACATCGTGCAAAATCGACTTGTACATTTAACCAACATTTGTTTTTACTTGTAACCGAAACCGCCATGTTGCCCGTCGATTCAAATGTGTGTGTGTGGGGGGGCAATTAAGGTGTACTATACATGCTACTGTGAAGGTATGGTGGTGTATTTTTTATATGTTACATACAATGGTTTGTCCTTCGATTAATGGAGATCCATGTCAAAAAATTGTGTAAATGACCATACTTTTTATGCGTTGTTGTTACACGTAATGACCCACTCTGGTGGCGAGTAATGGCCTATCCTTTATTACATTATCCATATATCCAAGTGGTGTGGCTGATGCAAGCTGCTCAATTCTAAGTTACGCGTAAATATCGCTATTTGTGTTGCACGTACAAGTCGGTTGCGCACGTCGGTTGCGTCTGGTGCATTAGATATACTCGTCTCTACAGTGTCCAGTGTTTCCTTCCGCTCTAGCCCCCACCTCCTGCTCCTCATTCATACCTCTCGGTATGCCAATCCCTCGCAAACATTCCACGCCGATTACCAAAGAATCCAGTTGAGGACACTGCGATAGATATCTGCCATTTTTAAATGCTCCTGCAATGTCATTTAACGTAACTGCAGTTGCCATTGTTTTTAAATAATCTAAGTAGGTATATCCAAGAATACATGAAAAATGCCAACATGACATTAGTTTCTTATAAAGAGCATGTGACAGAATAATACTAAGACTCTAAGGGGCATTGTGAAGCATAAATGTCCTGTAAATTAACGCAAAAAGGATCAATTTAATGCAAGTGACAGTTAACGAGCTTAGGAAATATTACATTACTCATGTCACGTTTATCTGCAATACAAAACATGCATGACTCGAAGAAATAGCTGTGTGAGTACTGTCCGAACTATAAACCCCATACGGTAGACAATTCCATCTTCATACTGTCACGAAATTTAATGAAAGACGACAATAAAAAGACGTACGCAGAAAAGCCTATAAGTAATGACGTGATAAAGCCGATGCTTTATTCATCACACTAACATCACAGCAGATGTAGCACATCTCTACTTATTAGTCTTATTCT
Source organism: Streblospio benedicti (assembly GCA_019095985.1). NCBI lineage: Eukaryota > Metazoa > Annelida > Polychaeta > Spionida > Spionidae > Streblospio > Streblospio benedicti. Next base: position 16,690,906 of record CM032663.1, read on the forward strand.
TCATCTTGTCTAAATTGTACTTACAAATGTATATATGATGCATTGATGCAGCCTCAGATGAATAACATGCTGACAAAATGTTTGGGGGGAAATGGGTAGGTGTTTATGTGTATATACAATGTACTATATGAGGTGAAGATTTCTTGTACTTTACCTTGTACCTTATCTACCGTATCTTTTATTGCAATACATGCATAGCCAGCATTTATCGCTAATCCGCATCCGTTATCTCTTCCGCAGACGACTCTTTACTCAGTGCTAGACCACCTAGCCAGCGTTCCCGTGGTCCGAGCCTACCTTATGTCCCCAGCAGATGGAGATCTAACTCGCGAGCGCGGGCCGCAGACCGACTACGGGTCCACCCACAAGTGGCTGCTAGCACTGGAGGGAGGTCGCTCGGCGGTGTTCAAACCCATGTGGTGAGGCACCCGTGCTCTAATTGTCAGTAGTCTGTATATTCATGCATGTGTGTGTAAAGGCACGATGGAAACAGGGTAGGCTACGATATCGATATAATTAAGTACCCAACTCGACAGTGCAGCAATGTAATTACTGTATAAGAGATGAGTGAAGTGAGATGAGGAATAAGCGATGTCGAGATATCATTTCACAGTAATTTTGTCATTATTAATTTAGTTGGAAAGAAGGCGATATTTATCTAAAATAGCGTACACTAGCGAACTCAAACGTAGACATATACGTGCAATTGAAGTATGAAATACAAATCAATGTTTTTGTTACGGTTTGTTGGTTTAGGTTCGTTACAAATAGTTATGGTGCGTCTGTGGATCGCAGAACATTCGCACATATTTTCGTTTGGCTCAGCAATCAAATCTATGTATTTTTTACTACGTTCAATGCCGCACACGTTGACGACTGGACAAATACGTTCTGATGCGTTGCACGGGTTCGCTCATGGTCGCTCCTAGTGTAAAAAGGTTTAATAGCGTACAGTGAACTCAAACCTAGACACATACAAAGCATTAAAGTATGAAATACAAATCAATGTTTTTGTTACGGTTTGTGATTATTGTACACCTTCTTATTTTCTTCATCAAATCGTATCAAAGGCACCGCAAATGACTAGTAGTCGGGACAACTGCTTAAAAATATAATTATATTCTATTGTATGATATGAATGCTTTGTGTTGTTGTATGTCATGTGTGTGTGTGTGTGTGTGTGTGTGTGTGTGTGTGTGTGTGTGTGTGTGTGTGTGTGTGTGTGTGTGTGTGTGTGTGTGTGTGCGGTATGGGTGGGTGTTGTGTGTGTGTGTGGGTGGGTGGGTGGGTGGGGTGGGTGGGTGTAAATATTGTAGGATTTATTCATAAGATTCTCTTCGCAAATATGTGCTCAAAACAGGCCCTAATAAGTTGCATGTGCACAGGTACAACAAGGAGTATCAGCCAGAGAACTGGTACGAGGGATTTGAGCTTCCCACTAGTGAGGTAGCATCATTCCACCTAGATAAGTAAGTACATGGAGTCACAAATACGGTAATTTCTCTTATGTTAGAGCATTATTGAATCCATTCATCATTTTCCTAAATCAAGTCTTTTCCATCTACAATAAGTATACTAGTAGTGTAAAACTATATAATGTAGATGTGTTCATATGTCAGAATGCTTATCGTTCATTGCGTCGCTTCAGCTCAGCTGCTGAAGCAAGCCTTGTGTTTCGTTCATTTGCAACTATGTATGTTTGTCTCCGGACAAGCTAGCGGGCGTACCAATGAACCGATTTCGTTCAAACGTTACACAACTATGAGGTTTGGGGCGACACCAAAGCTATTCGATTTTGGGCAATCTGTCAATTAAACTGCGGGCAATTATAGTCAATTTACAACATTCTTATTACTATTGAATGCACAATTACAGATCAATATTCTATTAGCTGCAAAATAGAAAATAGTTAGTGCCGTTTGTTATTTGCCGCTATAGGTTCAATAAATATACGGTGGCATATTATTTGTGGCTGGTATATTGTAATTGTGTACTTTTAATCATGATTTCCAAAACATTTTATTAAACAACTTTATTGTCCATAAGTCAACGTTGTTCTAGCGAGTATACATCGTTTCAGTGTTCCCGTGTTCTTCATAGGCAGATCCAGGGGGGGGCCGCAGGGGGCACGTGCCCCCCTTTTTCCACCAAAATACTTCATTTTCATAGGGTTTTTCATGAAATCCAGTAAAGTGCGCCCCCTCTTTTCCTTAAGTGCGCCGCCGCCCCCCTTTTCCAAAAACCTGGATCTGCCTATGTTCTTTGAACATTTTTGATATAGTTTATATAGAGTTTAAACTTCATATTTGTGTAAACTGCGATACAGTGCAGGACAGAGGGTGTGGCGAAGGGTTTATAGTTAATGTATAAAGACGGTACTGTAAGGAGTGTGGCATCCAAATGAAGGACTTGTTATTGTATGCTGGCACATACAGTCCCAGTAAACATCTGCCACAGTTTGAATAGTTCCCAGATAACAATAGTCAATAGGAAGCTAAGAAACATGATTATATTTACAATTTATACTCCATCTGATACGTACATGTTACAATTTAACATTATGCTGTGTTGAAAAGCATAAATGTAGACTTACTCTGTATCACTAAAACAAACCCTCAATGTAAAAACAGTAAGGTAAAGACTCAAGGAGCAGAGGTACCTCGCGTCTCGTGAGCAATTTGTCACGAAGACAAAGCAAGTGGCAAATTGAACAAATTACCTCGCACTTTGGGGAGAAGTTAGCTTTTAGGCTGACAAGTCTAGAACAGTGAATGTGCATGTATTTGTAAGCATCAGTTACACAGTACAATGACGAACAACACTCCATGGCCTGAATTAAATATTCATTTTTGTTGAACACTTCAAGGGTTTCAAATTATGTGAATTAAAATTTCAAAAGTGTTATTTGCCTAACACTGGGACAATTTTAAAACAATGCGTTAATTGTAATACAATGTACGTGTAGTACTTGTATTGTGATCAACTGTATTAAGTTTCTTTTTAATACAGAACAGAAAACTACTGAATTTATTGTCCTGGGATGATCAGGTTTGAGTCATTATTACGTGTCAGCAAAAGGCATTTGTAATAGCATTCCAAAAAAACATGTAGCACCTTAGTAACGATAAAGCAACTTCTCTGTGGAATTTGTCATTTTTCTACCTCGCATACATTTTGAACGTGTGTCGCAATATCAAGAGGGATATAAAAGAGAGTGGAAGGTAAGAGGATTAAGAGAATGACGTATGTAGACCGCTCATCTGTGAAATTGCAACTCAGTCCAGTGACAGGTAATCTGCTTTGAGGACTGCATGGGGGCTCTTAACGCTCAACAATATTTACGTGGGAATATGTAGACAGTGTTATTTGCAATGATTCTGGCTTGTATGGGTACTCAAGTAAACAAGTATATGAAATTAAGTGTACAATGCATCCTCGCTTTCACGGATATTCTAACAGATAACATCATTCACTTTGAAATTTGAGTAAAATGATATTTACGACTATAGGAAGTGGGGCTCCATAAAACATGCAATGTTGTTGTCATTCTATAATACACTGTTAAAGTATATAAAAATGTCAACATACCAACATTCACATTAAAAATCAAACAATAGCATCTACCTAAAACAATACAGAAAAAGTCCAACCCACAATATAAATTAAAACAACAATAGTCAAATCATAATAAACAAAATAATAAGGCCACACAAACAGCTGTACGACACTCTTGCCTCGTCTCACCTTGTCCAGGGTGCTGCAGCTGAACAAGGTGCCTTACACCACATGGCGGCAGCTAGACATAGAAAAGGGACATCCTGCCAGTCGCCTCCGCCCAGCTCCGCAAACACATCGGCAGGACAGGTGGGCCAAATTGTGTATGTAGAAAACTGTAGACTGTGCATCATCAAGTAGGCGTGAGATTTCAATGAATCAAACACCATAGGTATTGCAGATGAAAAAAATGCCTTCATGAACATATACCCCTCCTTAAGCACCAGCATGATATTTGTGGTTAATAAGTTATAATTAACTATTAATAACAAAGTGTAGTTGATTAAACAAGCAACAGCACCAAGAGACCACAGTCAATGCCAACGAGGGTGGCTTCTTTAGGGTTCTGGAACACTACTCACCTGATAAAATATATAACGTACATCTGAGGAACATGATGCATGCAAATTGCCCAATACGTAAGCCCGTGCCATAATCACAATCAATGTTATAAACACTGACCTATCCATATACAATGACTACTACGTAAACTGCACATGACCTGCCACAGCAGGCGGTGAGTGGTGCGTGACTGACCGTTGCTACCTGTGCACGTCTGCCGTGCGTGCGTGCAGCCGAGGCGGCGTGCTGGCCGGCGCCGTCAGCCTGCTGCTGCCCCACCTCAGCCCGCCGCAGCCTCACCCCTGGGACATCAGCCACTACCATAGGTACAGTGGATCGGCGATCCTACGATTATCGTCCGTTGTAGGCAGTATCCGACATACCAGACACCGTGCGACCTCTGTGAAGTGGCATACGCTCCATATTACCGCGCAGGAGGAGAATGATTATAGAATTCAACATACGGGGAAATGAGGTTTTATGCCTTTTGTGCATCTGCGCACATGATACTTTAAACCTTCATTTATTTTCCTTTTCTGGGGCATTATCTAAAACTATTGAACAGATAGTTACTACATGACTGTAAGTGCTACGTCCCCCAAAAAAACACAATAAAATTGATAGTATACACAACGTTGTCCTGCAGGGAACGTGACTTTGGCGTACATAACAGATCGCGCTGCCACGTGCTCAGCCACGTGCACGCGGTGAGTCCCGCCCACCTGCACGACCTGGTTGACCTTGCCGTCCTCGACCACCTATCATACAACTTTGATTCCAAGGTGTACCACGTGACCGGCGGGCTAGGCAAGGGTCTCATGATTCATCTGGATAGAGGGCGAAGGTATGGACGTATAGTATCCACTCGAAAAAGGTTGGAAGAGCCTATGAACTTAAAAATGCATAGATTCTAACACGACTGGGTCGATGCTTAGTCAAACGTATGACAAACACATTTTATTGAGTAGATTTTGGTGTGGGTGTTATAATTTAGCCCCGAACGGTAATCTAAGACATAACATTCAGTATATTAAATGTCTTAAATGTAGTGTGTGAGTGTTCTATTCAACTTCATATAAGGTGAATACCTCGCAACTCTGACTTGTGTGAATAATTTCTGTTTCAGTTTTACCCGATACGATAGAGACGACGATGCCAACATATTAGTGCTCAAGCAATGCTGCGTGTAAGTCTTCCTCTTCTTTGTGTTTAGATCCACTATAGTTACGCAGTTTGTGACCTAGGCTATATTTAGCTCAATATTTTGTGGCGCCACGAATTTTGCTTCCCCACCATGATTCCATGGTATGGGGTGTGCCCTGTTGATAACACCTTCTGCTTTGTTTTAGTATACGTCCGTCCACATTGCGGCGCCTGCTCAACCTAAAGACGGAGCGTGTGAGCCGACTCATGTCCGCGTCTCTTCTGCGACACCACCCCGAAATGCCGCTGCTTCTTCCGGGCCCGGCCCACCTGCGGGCCATGGACAAACGTCTGGCCGGGCTACTGCACGTAATACAGGGCTGTAACCTGATCAGCAGGCTGTGATAGACACCATGTGTGGAAGAATGGGATTATCGTGTATTATGTATGAAAACGTATGAAGTCCTATGTCATTCTTAGCAATAGACAAGTCAAGTCAATCAAGTCAAAAATGTGTTTATTATATTGACAAAGTGGATCTATACACATGTAGTACTTATTATGATATGCAAATATGCACAGATCTACCCAACCTCAGTGGGTTTGTCGTCAGTGAAACAGCTAATTGTATCATATAATATAATATACAGAAGTACATGGGAAATTTTATTACAAAAGATAATAAAAGTTGTTTGTGTGGGAATTGTCTAAGCCAAAAATCGAAAAAAAAGCCAAATAGATACACATGACACACAATGATATATTTTGTGTAATCACTGGAAATATTGGTGATTTGCCAAAATATTTCTAGTTTCTTTGGATACGTTTTATCATTACAGTACACGTATCTGGTATTGTAAAGGTGTGTCCAAAACGCCTCGACCTGTGCACTAGACACCCATTTAAACTGAAAATGTGTGGAAGAATGAATTTACTCAGGACATTTGCTTAGTGATAATATGTGCGATCTGGTTTTCTTCATTATGTATTTTTTTTCGTGATGTTTATAGTTGAAAGCAATAATACGAAAGCCCCGCAGTGACATCACACTTCACAATTATGTTTTATGCTGTGATTTATCTGTAAGCAACAGCCCCAGGGGACAATTAACATTTTATACTTCACAGTTCATACATAACAGTCACCCTTCACAGTTCATACTTCACAGGTCATACTTCATACTTCACTTTTCATAGTTTATACTTCGCCGTGTTTAACCGTTTCATTGCAGTGATGCGACGCATCATTTGGAGCTAGCGAGCATGGACGTATTGCGGGTGAAGCACACTACCTTCACTCGTACATTGTATGCCACTATGCCATTCTACAATTCTATAATGCGATAGTTTCGCTCAGCATCCACCAATCATTAGCATTATAACTTGTGCATTTCAAGTCTTAAGAAGAAATACTTTTCTGTTATCTAACCATGAGGAAAATAATTTTCTCGATCTCCACTATGCGTACGACACCTTTATAGTAGTCAATAGCTCCATTTTTACAGTAGGCCTACAAGAGCATCGCTATAAAAATAAGGTGTAGCAAAGAAATTATGAAGTATGGTATAGTAATACTTGGAGACAACTCAACTTATATAAAATATCTAGCTTTGAACTGTTAACTGCCAAACAAAAATCAGCTGTAATCGCTTAGGTGTGGCTGAAATCTCTTTGGAAACAGGTTACACGGTGTGATGTTTAAACTGTGAAGTGTGAACTGTGAAAAGTAAACTGTTAATTAAATGTGTAGTGTGAAGTATAAACCGTGAAGTGTCCCCTAGGACTGTTGTTCACAGATAAATCATTGGAAAAAAAATAAGTGTGAAGTGTGATGTCCCCGCAGGGCTTTCGTACAATGGAGCGATTGTCTTCATATAATTTGAATTTAATATTTTATAGCACCTTGTGATCGTTTCAAATAGGCAGTGATTTTGTTTTAGTGGGCAAGCACTATTTTGATCAACTATAGTTTTTGCCATAGCATTGTGATATTACGTGATTTCACTGCCGTGTAAAACATGGGTGTAGTAATAAGTAGTTTACTGATTATAATAAATAAACTAAAGTTTTAAAATGTCAACTTTACATCCACATGGTACTCGACAGATTTGCGTTTTGATGACAACGATTAATAACGATGTACAATGTACATGTAAGTGGTTGCTATCAACAACCGCAGGCCTTGATATCCATACCTTAATAACCCCACCATCCTGCATCCTTTCTTCAACCGGCCTCTGTATGACAACAATCCTCGTTTGAGCAGCATAGACCCACTTACGTATATTCTTTATCATCAAAAATGCATGCACACGCTTTTATGTTCGTCCCGTGCAGGGTTGTTAGGTAAATGTATGTTCAAATAAACACAACATTTGGTAAATGTTAATAGGTTTTCGGAGTAACTTCTTTAGTTTTAGTAGTCTACTTCCTGCACACGTACCCATTACATAACTTGCTCTTTTTGCAATATAATCATTTAGTTTTGTCTCATTTCTTTGCCGATCTATTTAAAAATGTCCACGGAGCGTCACAAATATTTTCAGCCGTGGTTGTATAATATATTATTCGAGCGTTTTCCCCCTTAAATACTATGAGTGCTATGCGGAAAGATGAATGAAATATACATTATAAAAACATGTCCGTATTTGGAAGAAAACCCATTTGATATACATCTTTGAAAAACTCAAATATGAGTATTTGTGTTCAAAAGTTTGTTTTAGGGACGGTGCAAAATTTAACAGGCGGGGGGACCGGTGCGTATCGAAAAACTTGTCTGAAAAAAGGTCTTGTCCCCTGCTGATGTGATGAAAAAAACCTGATGTCCCATGACCTCTATTCATAAAAAAGTCCGCATCCCCTCCCATGAATATTCGCGTGATTAATTTGTACCGATTCGCTTACGTCGAGGTGGGATTTCAGCAGCTGAAAAAAAGTACATGTCCCATGCCCAACGAGAATGAAAAATCATCCGGTCCCCCTACTTTGCACCTTGAAAAAAGTACCTGTCCCCCTACCAAATGCACCGTCCCCCTTCCTGGTAAATATTGCACCGTCCTTATGCAATACAATCGAATGACTATTCATTAGAAGCATGTATATGGGCAACATACGACGACTGCTTTTCGTGTAAAAATAAGGACAGTACATATGCATGCAATAATCTACATGTATTTATAAGTTGGTGCCCTGTGTGTATTGGTGCATACCCGAAATAAATATATATTTATCATTTGCTATATATGATAAATTTTTTTTTTTCCAGGAATATGTCATCTCTATTCAAAATAATGTCTTACAATGTATGCTACTTAGTATTTAGACCTGTTGCACGTATAAAATGTCAGCTTTATAATACATTACCTGCTCTTTCAAATCTGTTTGATGCCTCTTTTCATGTAACAAATTAACCTTCAAAGTTGCACGCTGCCGACCTTTGGACTGATTATCTCCAATATTCTAAATGTCATCCCTCTGAGCTGAAGGCTTCCCACCATTACAATCAACCAGGCTGCTGAAGATGTGGCACTTTAAAAGCATGATAAATGGCTAGTCGTAAGCATTCATACTGGGTCTCTCCACTGGACAACATGTGGTTTGGTGAACTATCAGAAATAGTTAGGCATTGGTGCCCCGATCGTGTATACTTGATCGGTTGGTGTATGTAAATGATAGAGTCTTGCGTATTATCAACAGTAATCACACACTGTCTCACCTCACATATTTATTTCTTCCCGTGAGGTTTATCTGGGAATTTGAAACCGTATCTTGGTTTTACTCGTGGTGTAGAAACTGGACAGATCAAATCCTTTCAGTTAGATTCATAACCGCTATTATCATAAAACGTTATTGGCAATACCTCAAGGTAAGACCATATAGCTGCAGCAGTCATCACTTTTATGTGATGTGGGAGTCTATCTCCCAGTAACTCACACCTATAATTTCTTAAACGCTCTAGTAAATCAGTCCTGAGCTAAACGTATCACCTTGGGAAGAGCGTTGGGAAATCGTGTTAATTTCCTGTAACATCTTGTATAGCGGGTGCCATTCGGTTTAGACATGCCAAGTCCCCAGTCTCATATAGACGATGGTAGCTCCAAATGCTGAATCAATGGTAGCATGAAACAAAAGCGTCTGTTCAAACCGTACAGTTGTTCGCGATACTGCATGTTTAATGCTGTCTTCCTGGAGAACATGACACCCTACTCCTGGCCCTGGGCTATAAACATGTTATCCCAATGTCCCGAAAAGTGGCACCACTACCATTGAAATAGGGAGCTGTGGAGGCATGAAACAGAGGCTTCTGTTCAATCAGTTTGTACCATCAGTTTGTAACATCAATGCTACAGGATCTTGGATGAATAATGTTGTCTTTTTCGAGGAAAAGGGACACTTCTGCCTGGTTCTAGCGCAGAATTTGTAATCACTTCTCTAGAAAAGTGATTTTTTTCGACCTGTGGGCTCCCGTTATGGTTATTGAGTTGTTGATCTGGATCATCTGCTTGCTTTTCTGGGTCGTCTGCAAGGCTAACACAAGCATTCCATGCTAGGGTCTTGTCTCTTAAAGCTGACCTTGCTGACAATGTTCATAATGATCCCGTGTTATGGTTTGCTGTTTCGCAACTGCCCTCTGAGCCTAACTTTTCACCCAGTCCATCTGTATGGCTCGCTAAAACGGTCAAAATTTTGCTCGTCACAGTCATGCTACCACCGCATGCTACATTCAGCAAAGTGCATTTCATTTTCAAGTATTACAAATTCTAAAAAATAATCGTGCCCTGTCAAAAGTGGCACTGTATTGTTTTTATAAACATTGTTTTGTTATAATCCATTGTTTTAATATGCAGTGCAAGTGAAACCTGTCTATATGGACAGAGGGAATTGGAAAGGGTCCACATGAGACATACTTATACTTATACTTATCATCTTCATCGTTTAGGCATAGCGATGCCTGTCGACGGTCATCACTTGTAGCATTACAAGGTCTTTTCGTTGTTAATCGCGTGGGTGGTGCTGAAACTTTTCCTCACGGAGATGGCGATCAAGACGACTCTTGAAACAATTTAGGGACGGTGCAATATTTACCAGGCAGGGATACCGGTGCATTTGGTAGGGGGACAGGTACTTTTTTCAAGGTTACGAACGGAATTGGCCCGATCACACTGCCTTGGGGGACTCCAGAGGTCACTGGTGACCAGTCGGAGAGGTTCCCATTTACGCACACACGCTGCCTTCTGACAGTCAGAAACTGCTAAACCCACGTGAGTATGTGACCTCCAACGCCATATCCCTTGAGTTTGTTGAGCAGACGTTGATGCGGAACAGGGTCGAACGCCTTGGCAAAATCCAGATAGATAGCATCAAGAGGCATTCCACTGTCAAGAAGTTGAGTCCATGAGTCCAGGCACTGTAGAAGTTGGGCACTGCAACTTCTACCTTCCAAAAAACCATGCTGGTAGTTAGACAGTAAAGACATGTGTCCTTAAAAGGCAGGTGTTCACATGAACAGGTTCTTTTGTAGTCAATTTCATTTTAAATCAATTAAAAAATCATACAGTCTATGATAAATCAATATGATGAAATTATCCAAAAGCAAAGATGACCATACTTTCATCATGTGTTTCTAGAATATTCTTTACCATAAGCATCATTACTATGTAAATTATCAGCATTGTCTAAGCACTTAAGATTCTAGGCCCGTCCTGCCACATTCCTCTATTGCAGCGTGAAGGCTCCGGTATTTCTAGCTGGCATTGAAGACAACCTTCTCTTTCCCCTGGAGTAATGGTGGCAGCACGGGTGGCAGCAGGCGTAGAACCGGTACCAATAATCCTTCCCATCCTGCTGCATCCCCTCCACGTGATACACAACGCAAACCAATATTAATCCAGCCAATGAAAAACAACTTCCTGATTATGTTACTGCAGAAAGATGCAATGGAATATCGGTGAAGATATTTGAATTGTAATTTATTGGGATTGTGTCAGCTTATTTCAGTGTGAAGTGATGACATATTCACTAGAGTATAAATCAAGCCTAAAGCAGATGCACTGGGATCACAAATAAATGCGAGCAAAATATTGTATGACCAGGTATGTTCAGAGTTTGCCGCACAACTGATCGCAAGAAAAGTGTTTTGTCGAGCATGCATCGTGCAGGAAGTGTGGTTTGTAAAACAGATCTCGACGCACAAGGACTTACGATGGTTGCGCAACTTTCACATGACCCCCAAATAGAATAGCACATTACCATGCGACCGTAAAATATTGTGCGCCACTCGCATGATTTCATGCGTGGGGATACAACGTTGTGCACCACTCTTGTGATACAACATTTAAAAAAAAAACAATAGTTGCGCCAATTTGTGATCCGCACAGAAAAACAAAATTCACTTGGTACAATGCAGTACTGTTTGCGTAGGGAGGGTTTGGGTTTTGAGGAAAGTAACTCTTCAGAAAAATTTTTTTCTCCAAAATTCGCATTTGGGTTTGAGGAAAGTAAAAATTGAAAAAATTTCCATTCCTGATATGTTTCCATTCGTAGTATTCTGTAAAACTTCCGTAAACATGAAGAAAAATCAATGCATGTCTGGTTTCGGTTTCAATTCGGAATTTTTTGGAATTTTTTCGGAATTTTTACGTTTTAGAAATAATTTTTTCGGTAATTTTTCGCCGTGGACTTTCTCATATATAAAGGAAGGTTTGAGTGTATTTTCTTGCCTCAACAGACTTTTTCCAACCATTATCAGCACATGTAGGCTGATTATAGAGATGGATTGCTTTGCAAAATACGTTGATGGCATTTACTATCCAGCGAAAATAATTAAAAAAAATGAATGTACTGTTACAGTTAAATTTACTTTAGACAGAGTTACTTCAAAAGTTTTAGAAAAAAACATTCTAGACACGGATACGTTGTGGCCAGGTTTGCAATGCTTGGCATTGCACGCAGAAACAGAAACCTATGATCCGTTCATAATTACCAACTATGCATTGAATGAGGAGGATCCTGCCAAAACATTTTATTTTGGGACTACGTCTGGAGGAAAAAAGTAAGTACATGCATATATATTTGAACATCTAATTTTCAAGTAATTTAAAAGTAAAAAGAAGAATGAAATAGAACCAATTACTTATGGATAATCTTAAACTAGAGAGAACCGCATACATTGATTAGTTTCTTTCCTCGCACTAAGCTATCATAGTATAGGACTGTCTGAAAGAGAGTCAATGGTTCATAACCACATAGCTGCGAAACTGTTATTACGATAGTCCTCTAATATGCGAAAGGGTGTGTGCATTGCTCTTATGAACGCATGCAAACATTATCGCCTGAAGAAAGAAAATGCTTTGGAATTACAAGTAGTACAAGTAGTACAAGAAGTACTGTAACTCATTAAATTTTCCCTACATTTTGATTTCTTGAATCCTCCCAAATACGCGAATTTAGCAAAATTAAATCACACATGAGTTTTTTAGGGTTACAGTATAACCAATACACAAGTGCATGACAAAAATAATGTGTGACAACGGGTTAATGCTTCAACATTATCTGTCTATTCACTCTGTTTAGTACACTTTAAATATGTACAGATCTCGTGATGGAAAATTTGTGTGTGAGGTAAAGTCAGCTGGTCAGCACACTATAACAAATCTCACGTTTACATTTTATATTTATTTAACAACATGTAATTATAATGTTAGTATTAAATGAAAATAAGACACAAAGTATATATGTCCTCGATTAACCAAATAAATAAATAAAATTGTAAATATCTTATGTTATAAACAAATGATTTATTTAATAAGACAACACTAAGAGAATAGAAAATTGTACTAACATTTCAACAACTTGCACACATACTTATAAATTATCATCTTGAGTAACACAAATAGAACGTAACTGTTCCAGCAAGTGAAATAGTCTCAATAGATATTTTGCTCCAGGAGATATCAGTAAAAATCTTCATGTCTTCTCTCTCGGTAGTAGTCATATCTGTTGAATTGCAATTTCAAACAGTGATCATCAATTCATAGTATTTGATAAAAGTATCCAACTGGCATCAATATAAATTCATATTTCTCCCCCGGGACAAATCATAATTTTCAGTAACAAAATATCCTAGCTAATTAATCCAACAATGTTGATATAAAAGTTATTCAATGCTCACCAGGTACTTTCCAACTCTAAATAAAATTCATTCATCATCACAATCACACTGACCCAATGTTAACAACGTGTGGGACCAACCTGTTGATGCTGGGGTCTGATAATCCTAGGCCTCTCAGACTGTCCACAGAGCCGGTGGTCCACCTCACCTGACCGGATGGGGCAGAAGGTATGTAGTGCAGCCCGCGCGGGCGAGGCAATTCTCCAGGGGCAGTGTATTGGTCAACTGGAAACATCATGGTGACTTTTAAAGCCTTTGGTGCCCGTTTTGTTTCTACATCTCACTACGTTCATATCTAATAAGGCAGATTTGTATAAAGGAAGTTCTTCCACGCAATGTATGTAGGCACCAAATATAAACTGACCTTTTTCCTCCTCATAATCTGGTTTTGGAACTACAATATAATTTTCATTTCCCTGCTGCCATTCTTCATAATACACTGGCTTTTTCTCCACTCTAGCAAATGATTGATGTTCTTTCTGCTTAGACCTGAAGAAGATAGGGATGAGTTCATGCGTACAGGATTGATAGTCAAATATGAATTTAAAACAAATATCAGCAATGTCAGTACCTCCATATGAAAAATCCTGAGCAGATAAGTACTATGATGACAAAAGCAACGACAGGCACCGTAACAATAACAGGCAGCAGATTGGTTGGATCCTCAATTAAAAGGTTGATGGGCATGCCAAGTCTCTGCAAGATGGAAGGAAATGTGATGATTTACTTTTCTATGGTTGGCAATGATTAGAAGAGGAATTGAATGGCTCTCTGGATAGTATTCGAATATTTTTGTTAAAACGTATGTTCAAATAATTGGATTGAGGTGTGGGATATATGCATGGAAAGAGGAAAATCTGTAATTTTTACCTCCGAAAGCACTTCTGCATTCTCTTCAATGGCCCCATTGACAACTTGTTTAGGCAGCTGAAGAGGAGAACCATCGTTGGCCTGCCTTTTCTTTCTGTTTGCCATGCAATTGTTTTCAAGTTCTGATGATGGAAGCCTCACGAAAATCTCCACGTTTGTTGAGCTGCAATGAATAATATATTATATTATTTTCTAAAAGGCACATAGTTTTGATTGGTGGAATAAGTTACAATATGATTAGTTGTTAAATGGTTTAAGAGAGTCGCAAAACATCTTTATTTAGATCTACCTAAGTTTTGAAAAGAATTAACTTACCCATCTTCAGTCCACAAACTGCTAATAAACACATGCGTTTTGGTGAACACGCTACTGAAACCACTGAAAATATATGATGCCCGATAAATGAATGATATATTTTTAGAATATCATCTTTGTTAATTGATTATTTTGTTTATTGTTCAGGCTAGAGTGCACAGGGGGCACGTGACCCATCCCCCACCCACCTTCCCACCTGTTTCATTTATACTATCACTCATAATAAATGTCTGGTTTGGGACACCTGGGCATCTCCATGATCTTTCAAACAACAAAACTCATGTAATCCACTTGCTAACTGGATCTACTACTAGCACATATACTAGTCTGGCCATTCAGATTTCAAAAGACTAAAATTTATTGAGTGTTTTAAAAAATATATATATATATCCATAAAAATACTTTGTCTCAATTGAAATACACATAATTGCTTTTGTACAAAAGAATAAATTAAAATGAAAGTTTATCTTTCATCTTGAAGATGAGTACATAATGTAAATATATATTGCAGGCTAAAATCACCTATTTATCTTGTTCACTAGACCGCAGCACACGTCGCTGTTCGATAGACAATACAGATTCATTACATATGCCAAGTCTTCTTGAATTTTGTCTTCATTGTTTGACACCTGTAAATAGTTTAAAATATAAAACTACATGAAGAGTCCTAGTTATCAATCAATAAGCAAATACATATGGGCTGTAATCAACACATTATTAGTATCACATAACTACTTTAAATCATAATTGATATCATTTTGTACTAAAGGTTGTTGACTCTTTGATCATGTCCACAAGCCAACTCACCTCTAGCTCATCTGCCTGTACAAACTGGATGACTGAGCTGTTGACATGAGGTATGTACTCAGTAGCTGCAAAAGAAGATTGTCATTAAGCATAGACATAAATGAGACTTATCAAAACCACCATATTTTTTCAATGTGCACCATACTCACCAACAGATAGCACATTTCCATGATGATGATGGTGGTGGCATGTATACATGCATGCTTATTAGGTTAATTCATGGGTTAATTAATATTATTTTTGGTAACCTTGAGCAGCAAATTATATCACTCACTAGCAAAACATTTGAATGTGTTGCATTCCTGAAACTCCACAATGACTTCACAATCTACAGCATCATTTTGACATACTCTAGACCTGTTCTGGAGGCCAAAACCACAGTCTTTGTCACAACGTCCCCATGATGACCACGCCCAGCCTGGTATTTTCGAGTCACAATTTGTTCCTGTAATTCATAGTGTATATAGGTCTACAATAATTTCTTCATATTTTCAATTCCTATAGTATGGCGATCAAGTTTTGCATTATGTGATAAGCAATCAAACGTAATATTTATGAAATCAGTACAACATGTATATTTTTCTGCTAATCTGTTTGCCATCATTCTGTCTTGCATATATGTACAGTATACTGGAATATCATATACACTTCATCTACCAAACTCTGATACTGGCACTTAAAGTTTATAAATAGATCCAATTATATCTTAGTACTGATTCATTATTTTGTATAATCTGCTAGTTACCTGTGAAGCCAGAGGTGCATGTGCATGTGTAACCATTGGTCAGGTCCTCACATGCACCTTCCACACATGGTGAGGAGGCACATTCGTCAATCTCATCATTGCACATTGCACTACTGAAATGGGGATAAAAAGAAAACGTCTGAATTATACATGATTTTTTGCATCATCACGTGGGAAAGGCTAATATATACACTTTAGCTTCTTCCAAAGAGATATACCTCCCGCAACCCGGAACCCCCAAACAAAAACAAGGAATAAAAAGAGAGAAAAAAAAAAAATGAAATAACAATTCCAATGTACTGTACATTATTAACAGAATGATTACATTTGTCATGTTGGAAACCAATTACCACACATACCAAGTATCACAGATGATATTTTTCATATGTAAAAAATTAGAAAGTGCATGTAGACATACGTATAGCCTGGTTCGCAGAGACATTGCATGACACCCGGCTCCTGCTGCAAGCATGTGCCGTGTCCACATGGCTGAGAAGCACACAGATTCAGAACCGCATCACACAGATCCCGTGTAACCTAAATATGCAATCAGATTTATTCATATTTTGGAATATGTAGAATATCACTAGTTGTTGAAATCAATGGTGTTAAAGCAACGGTGGCCAGAATTTGGCTGATGGCTTTAAACACCAAACAAATTCGCATTTACTATGGTGTAATACTGATAATAAATATTGTCACAACAGAAAGTCTTTTATGGTTCAAATTTCTAGGACCTAGATATATCTTTACAAAAACAATTGGCATGCATTTCAGGAATTATAATACGTACACGTTGTATGACTTACCATGCATGCAGGAGCAGGTGTACAGACCCACCAGGTCATTGCAGGTGCCGTGTTGGCATGGAGATGAGGCACAGTCATCAATATCAGTCTACAATAATGATTTAAAATAAATACAGTACCATGTAACTGCTGCTAATACATTTCCTACTCAAATAGACATATCAAGAACAGTTGCCATTTAAAAACTATGAATTTAAGTTACTGATGTTGTGATGGAGTGAAATCAGCAGCAATAGCAAGTCCATATTTTGACAGTATGACACCCACCTCACACATCTCGCCAGTGTACCCAGTGACACAGCTACAGCTGAAGTCATCCACCAAGTCATGACACACACCATTAACACCGCAAGGTGATGATACGCACTCATCAATGTCCGAGTCACAAAGCTGAAAAGAAATTAGGCGACATTAGGAGATTGTTTATAAACCATTTCAAATCTGCAAGGTGTATATATTCAAGTTATAAGTGTGTGCACTATGTGGTGACAAAATTGCAATAGTATAGCCATATAGCTTTGAAGTCTGAATTTGTGATTTTGCTGATAAGCACTGTATGCATATTTGCATAAATACTAATAGCTTTTTAGTTATTTTATGAGAGCGATTGATAAATACAAAACCAATGAAAATCATTAATAAATATGCATAATGATGATTCGATCTACTTAATAACGCACTGTAAAAATCTTTGATCTTATCTTTTTCTACATTAGAAAATAAGAAGTACGACAGCAACACACGCTACCTCTCCAGTGTACCCAGGCTGACATTCACAGCGGAAGGCGTTCACTTGATCCACACATTCTCCATGGTCACTACATGGGGCTGTCGCACAGTCATCAATGTCTACTTCGCAGCTCTCTCCCGTGTAGCCGGGCTTACATTTGCAGAGGTATTGGTCAAGCTGGTCAACACACTCTCCATGGCCACAGTATGCCGAGCCACAGGGGTCAAGACGAGTGTTGCAAGTCACCCCCATGTATCCTCTATCACAAACACATGAATATCCATTCACTAGATCTGTGCAGTTACCATGAACACACGGTCCAGAGAGACATTCGTCAATGTTTATGTCACAAAGTGCTCCAGAAAATCCCTGAGGACACTCACAAATGAACTTGTTGACATTGTCTTTACAAATCCCATTGTTGATGCATGGTGAGCTTGAACACTCATTGATGTTAGTTTCACAGTGTATGCCTGTGAATCCAGCAATACATATGCATTGGTATCGGTTTGTGCCATCGACACATTGAGCATCATTGAGACATGGAGCACTTTCACATTCATCAATTTCTTCATCGCAGAATGTTCCTCTAAAACCAACATTGCAATCACACACAAACTTGTTGACATGGTCCATACAAGTCCCGTACATGCATGGATTAGACATACATTCATTGATGTTCGACTCACAATGAGTTCCAGTATATCCAGGGTCACATATGCATTTGTAGGATGCTAAAAGATCTATGCAGTTTCCATGAATGCACGGTGATGAACCACATTCATCAATTGGTTGGTCGCAAAGAATTCCTCCATAACCAGAAGTACATTGACATTCAAAATCATCAACCATATCCACGCAGTCACCAAATTTGCATGGATTGTTTATACAGTCATCAGTGTTGATGTCACATAAGGTCCCTTCATATCCAGATTCACATTCACATCTGAATGACCCAGGAAGATTTATACACACGGCTGCGTTTTGACATGGATTTGCCGTGCATTCATTTATATCTAGATCACAACGAGCTCCTGTATATCCTATAAGACAGAAACATTCATAGTAATTTACCTTATCTGTGCATGTTCCAAAAGTGCATGGATTTGATATGCATTCATTGATTTCACTTTCACATCTCAATCCTGTATATCCAGCATTGCAGATACAAGTTGGATTGTTGTTAGTATCGGTGGTGCATACACCATTGATGCATTGTATAGAACTGCAGTCTAGTATGAGAGAATCGCAGTCTGATCCAGAGTAGCCATCATTGCATGAGCAGGTATAAGATGCCACTAAGTCAGTACATGAGCCATGTATACAGGGATTGGATGCACATTCGTCAATGTTACTTTCACAGAGGCTACCTGCATAACCATTTTCGCAGATGCAATCAAATCCATCTGTAGTTTCTTGACACGTACCATGCGTACAAGGTCCAGTAGCACAAAACTGAATTCTGTTTTCACACCTCTGTCCAGTGTGTATACTATCACATTGGCATGTATATGAAGCTATTCCATCGACACACGTGGCTCCATTTACACACGGGCTACTGGCACACTCGTTTATCTGAATTGAACATGTTACTCCTGCGAATCCTTCTTCACAAGTGCAACTGTAGCCATTGATCTGATCGTCACATGAGCCATGTTCACAAGGGTATGATAGACATTCGTTTATAGGCAATTCACATTGAGGCCCTGTCCAGCCCTGGTGACAAATACATCGGAAACCTTCAGGTGGTGTAGATTCACAGATACCCTCAACACAGGAGTCGCTGGCACAGGAACCTAGAGTAACCTCACATCTGTCACCGGTATGTGTAGCATCACACGTGCAAGAAAAGCCATCTACGAAATCAGTGCAGATCCCACTGATACATGGAGAAGATGCGCACTCATCAATATTCTCATCACAAATATCACCTGTATAACCTGGCAAGCAATCGCAGAAAAACGCAGTACCTGTGTCATAGCAACGGCCATGGTCACATGGATTATCTTTGCAGTGACCAATGGCCATATCACAATGCCTGCCCGTATAGCCTTCTTCACACTGACATGTATAGCTATTGAACGCGTCCATACATACGCCATGGTCACATGGTGAGCTAATACATTCATTCAATTCTTCGTCACATTTGGCACCAGTGTAGCCTATATCGCAAAAACAAACGTGCCCATTTGTAGTGTTACTGCATGAACCATGGATACAGGAGTTTATCATGCAGGTGCCAATCACAACATCACATAGCAGGCCCGTGTAAAGGTCATCACAAATGCATTTGAATTGGTTGACCATGTCCAAGCACTGTCCATACAAACAAGGATTGGATTCACACTCGTCAATGTTCAAATTGCAAGTATACCCAGAATAACCCGGATAACAAACACAGCTAAATCCATCTCCTTCTTCGATGCACGATCCATTACTGCATGGCACGGATTCACAAATATGAGGAGGAAGTTCAGAATCACACAATATGCCAGTGTAACCGGCATTACAGGTGCAGGTAAAGCCACTTTCGTGTTCTACACATGAGCCATTTGCACAAGGTGATGACAGACAAATGCATTCGTGGTCACATTTCTTCCCACAGTATCCATCTGCACAAGTACACATGTACTCATCTACCCCATCAACGCAAGACCCGTTTACACATGGCTCTATGGCACAGTCATCAAAATCACATGAGCAGTCATCGCAGCCAAAGCCTTGAGGACATGCACACACATACGCTCCCTTCCCCC
This sequence comes from Streblospio benedicti, assembly GCA_019095985.1. Taxonomy (NCBI): domain Eukaryota; kingdom Metazoa; phylum Annelida; class Polychaeta; order Spionida; family Spionidae; genus Streblospio; species Streblospio benedicti. Next base: position 16,711,366 of record CM032663.1, read on the forward strand.
TGGACTCAGTGGCATTTGGTTGGCATACCTCAAAGGATTCGCATGGACATGGTATGATGGCAATGTGAATACTGGTATTTGAGGTTTCTCCACAAGAGTCAGTAATTGTGATAGTTGTGGATATGTTGCTGGATCCTGAATATGTGAGTGTGCCTGTGGGAGTAATCTTCAGAGTGGGTATGTCTCCTGCCACCAGAGAAAATGTTAGTAAGTGTCCATCAGAATCAGAGGCTGTGAGCTGCAGCTCCAGATACTCTTCGGCTACCTTTACAAAGTTGTTAGAACTTTCGTAAACAGGCGGTGCATTTTCTGTAAATATATTAATAAACATTTGCTAGTCATGCTAGTATTAATAATAGTAGAAAAGGTGGGGTGACGAAATTGACTCAAGTAGAGTTTAAATAATTACAAAATAGTGTAAAACTTTATTGTAATTGCAAAGTATATAAAAATGACCTGTAGATACGTCTAATGAAAAGACAACAATCGGAGATCTAATACACTCTCCACTCTGATCCCTTTCTGTAGATACTCACCCTGGCTTGGTGTCCACAGACTGTTGGATTGAGCCGGATCACACAGCTGACACGGGTTACCAGGGTTCACATCCCCCTCTCTATAGCATGCGCCATATATGATACAGCTTGACTCCTGTTAAAAAGGAAATTTTAACAATTGTTGTTGTGAACTGTGAACATAGAGATAAAAATAATTTCAAACAACATAAATCAATTTCAAGAATTATGAATTGAGTGTAAAAGTGGTCATAATATATTGAAGATAATACAATGTACAGGAGAATGGATATACACCTGTAAACAAACATCAAGGAAAAGCATTGATGGGGATTCTTTGCAATTCAAAAATTGTTTTCATGCCACTGCTTTGTAGTGCATTATCTTGTATATTATGATATTTTGAAAACTAATATAACATAAAGAAGTCACATGAAATTCTGAGTAAATAGGGTGAGAGAACTAACATGTCTGACTAACCAGGTAAAATTCAGTATTTAGTATACTACAAACAATCCAGAAGTGATTTAGCAGCATTGGATAGAGGGCCCGTTCATATTCTATTATGCTTGTAATGTACAATACTGCATACATACTATACAGTCACATTTTAACATGGGTTTGATACTGGACTTCGATTTCCTTTTACCAACTAATTAGATGGAACAATATTGGTATGTGTATAATAAGCACAAGGGTCTACTATACTCACATGAATTAGTACCTTATTTCCATTTTATAGCGAGGATACCTGATATGAATATATTCACTAACTGAGGGCTCTTCCCTAATTTCAGAGTTGCTAACCGCGCTAGTATTTCAGAGTTACTAACCACTCTAGTACAGTTGTCCATGTCCCAACATGTATAGCACGCAGAATCATACAGTGTGTAGGTAATGCTGTTGCTGAGCTGCTCGCCATCGTTGGTGAGCATGATTGTGACAGACTCTTGAGCTTCCAGAGCCAGTGATGCAGGCAGGAGACATGAGACCTCAACTGCGCTTATGATGGTTGGCTGGGGAATCCTCAGTAACACCTGTATTGTTAGCCTGGAAAAGCCCTTCTTATGTATACGGTTGATTATCTTACGTGACTTGCTGGTTGGTTCATATTGGTTGAATTTATTGGTTTAGGACTTTCAGCAATATCATGGCAAAAAAGTAATATTTGCCTTGAATTAGTGGTATGTAATTTACGACTGTTGTTGGGCTTCATTCACTATACGTGTGTTGTTTTTAGTGTGTAATAGCACACAGGTTTGACAAATTTGTCATATTCATTGCAGTTTACCTATTAATATAAATGATGCATCAATGGTCATACATGTAGTTGAACAACGCCTTTGAAATGAACACACAATCCCGCTATATCCAAATAAAAATTACCTGAATGAGACAAAGGACATTGTTGGCGTCAATATTGGAAACAACAAGTCTGGGTGTAAGGCACTGTCGACTCCTCATATCACACACAGCGGTATTCTTCAACCGCATGATGGTAGGAGGAGTACCGGCCTCGGCCTCACAGGCGGAACCAATGTAGTCTGCAATACAAGGAAACAAATGGATTATTTTTATCGACAGACATATTCTGTGAGTAACTACATAAATCACATGATATAAGTTTATTTTGATACCAATGTATATGTTTGTGCCTCTTTCTTTACATACATATTAGAAAAGTACGTCTTTTAACAAAATGCTGATGTAGTTCCTGACAAAATGGCTACACTATGAATTTTAGTAGTGAAGAAAGTAAATATACGGTGAAAAATGTGTTTGTAAAGTTAAAGATAAATGACACATGTGTGATATTTAGTCCAAATATTCACTCTCCTATTTCAAATAACTGATGAAAATTATCCTACTGTCTGCGCAGAGGCACTGTCCCTTTTCACAAGCACCCCGGCTGGAGCAGTCATTGGGACACACGCTCTCAACAAGGGCCTGTGCTGTATCTTTAATTTTATCATACACCTGGAAGTACATGTAACACTTTATTGCTCAGCCGGAACTCACTAGATCAAAATTTTGACCATTTCCATTTACTCAGGTACATGTATGTGCAAGATACTGATATACATATACCTGTGGTGGGTAACTTCTGCAATATGTTTTTATAAAAAGATATTTTAGTGTGATCATTTGATAAAAATGTGTAAAAACCTTTAGGTACATAAATAGAAAGACACTATACAGACAATATACCTATTTCACATGAAAAGGGCCTTCATTTACCGGTACTCACATTTATCTAACTCGCCCTAGCTTTATTTTTTTTTTCATATTTGATGTCAATAGAATTATTTAGATTAACTTGAATGTTGAATGTAGGTCACTGCCAATTATTGCCATGTATTTTCACCCTTATCAAAATTTAAAGTGCTTTATATAAACCGTTTTATAGACATCAAATTTCAATATTTGAAGGCTGGCGCTTAGTGGCGCTACCCAGATAATTATCATAAGATGAAGACTCATTTTCTCTAACTTTCTCTAACTTTAGATATATGTACATAAACTTTGACTAGACTAGCCCAAACGCTATTCATTTGTGTATATAATAATGAAAAGGGTAAAATCAAAAAGGCCACAATGTTGTGAGCTTCCATCTTAAGTTTTATACTACCAAGATAAACAAAGGATAGTTTTCAGTTCTTCCAATTCTATGTACATTTTCGAGTATATTCTTACAAATAAACTATCCATGAAAATAAACATACATGTACATGTAAAATATACAAAACTATAGCTTAAGAAATTACTACCAATTGGCGTATGGTAAAAAACAGTGGATACAAGTCAGCATAGATTGGCCATAATGCAAGAGAATGAGCAAGAAACCCACCTCTTCCATGGCCTGTGACCGGTTGCTGGCAGTTACGTTGGCGGAGTTGAACACGTTTGTGACGCAGTCATCCCGAAGCTCTGCCACCTTGTCGGATGCCCAGCCTAGCTCTCCTGTGGTCTAAAACATCATAACAAGAAAATGATTTCTATGGGGTTAAAATGTGTATGTGTGCTGTACATTTATTTACTTATTTGTGATATCTTGCTTCTCCACATAGTAGACATCTACAGTTCTTTTTAGAGCATGCAAACAAACGAAGTTAGTTCGCAGAACTGTTAAACATTTACGATATATGAATCTAATGACTAGTATGTTACCTGAACATCAAGCATGCATTTATTAATGAGTGGATCCGTATCATTCACAAAACCTGTGCATGCAAGATACGCAGCTGAGCCCACTATGCCTTCAGTACAGTGCTCTCTGGCCATTGTCTCAGTAATAGAATTAACAGGCCACGCGGGCACAGGCGTGATGCTGAAAATATTTATATAGTGCATTATAATTCTCTTTTAGTAATACCACATGTATTTTATTGAAAATACAAGTATGATCTGAGGCTCATGAACTTGATGTGGTGACCACCAATTTTCTTTTTAAAGTTTACATTATGAATTAAAACTGTTAATTGGTATGTGTGTGGGGGGGGGAGGGTGCGCGTTAATGTGTATGTGCTGTGTTCAACTAAGATCTCACTTACGCAGTACCACCATCTCCATAATCAAACTTGAAGGGATCGTATTCATTATCAATTTCATATAATTCATTGCCATCTGGAGAATAAACGGCCCTCTTGCCTCGGTGCAGGCGCAATATCAAATTGATGGGGAAAGATGGAATAACAGGAAAACGCACATCTACAATCATAGCACGATTAAATATAATGACAATCTCAAAATAATGTCTACAATATTTTACTACATTATATATAATGTGGTTGGCAGTCCACAGTCTGGTAACATATAGAATTTTGATTTTGGCCTCAATTTCATAAACGTTATGATAATACATGCAAAACCACATTCAAGAGAGCAATCCCCTTGCACAATCGCCAAACAGAACCAAACATTAAATCAATCATGTCTTACAATAAAGATTCGTAATTTTTTGCCCACCATTGGGTCCATAGTTGATGTGCTCCGCCCCACACAGTTGGTGCTGTGTGACACCGGCATTGCCCGTGTTGTCCACCCCGCACCGACAGAAGGCTTCTGTTACCTCACCACCTGTCAGGTCCACAAGCTCAGCCGTCTCAAACAGGCTCTGAAACTTGGGGATCCTGTCAAGAAAGTCCTTTAGTTCAACATAGTCGAATTTGAAGTAAAAAGTTCAAATTAATGTATCACACTGATGCCAATAACCATAAGGTGCTGAGCATCAAGTCTTCAAATGAGGCTGACTTTTTTTAATATTCATCGGAATGATAGCATGGTTAGTTAGATGTACATTAAAGACTGTCATGGTCTACATTGTTTGAATACAAGGCTCGTGCATTGATAGGTGCATGTACAATACCTCCATGTCTCAACGAAGGCGTTAACCTCCTCCTGGTCTGTGATACTGGCAACTGCACTGTCCCCCTGATGCTGTAGGTCATTGCTATTAACACCATCAAAGTTCCCACACAGACCCTCAGTTTTTCTTGCATCGGAACTGAGCACGTGGACATTGATGTTCATGCCCCAACTGTAGACATGGGCTGTAACTGACGCTCCGGATGGCATGTTTATCTACAAAGTAAAGAGATTGTTGGGTACATGCCATACTTTGAGAACTATAAAGTACCATAGACGGATCTCATCATAAAAACAGTCTATCGGTCAATAGATTTGAACACAGATGAGTTGTGGTCATACAATAGACAGTGTGCAGTGGTTGCCACCCTGTGCTATTTCCCGCAATTCATAATAAGACTTGTGTGATTCGGTTGCATTCGGTTTTGCCATATGGAACAATTAAGACTAATATGCACAAATTAATACATTACACTCACTGTATAAGTATACCCATTCTTATCCGTGATGACTTCTGCACCAGGAGGTAGGATGGCTGCTGGTGAATTGTTGATGATACTAACACCAGGAGAGGCAGGGTCACATATTTGCAGGGCTAGAACTGTGTTGCCTATAACGATACAAAACATGTACCCACTATTCATTGCAAGACAGGTAAACATTGATACAAAAATACACATAAATTGAAAGCTGAACGTCACGCGTCAAGTAAAATGGATTGAATGCTTAACTCTGAACGTTAAGAAGATTCTGGTAATCATGTGCATCTACACTTATCCATATAATGATTACAATCATTTCAAATACCTGGCTAAAATCAGAATTTAGTCTTTTATCACCCATCACATCTCTACCTCCAATACTTCACGCCTTTGGATATTAGAAATAACAACAGAAATTAACTCTTTACTAATAAATAAATAAAAGGCTTACACTAACTCACCTTCCCTAACAGCAACCCCACACACACATGACCCCGTGACACGGCTACAATTCCAGAATCGGACATCAACTTGAAATAGCCGGCGACCTGTGGTCTGCACCATGCGAAACTGTCCATGGTGATAGATACTGTAGAAGCTGTAAAAATATGTTTCAGTAAAGGTTGAAATAAATTGCAGAAAAACATTCTAAGGACTTTGCATAAGATTTGTGTAACATATCATTTCAATGTGTTGTAACTTACGTTCTGTCCATTGTAGTGATTCTAGGGTCTCCATTTGCAGTGCAAGAACCTCCTCGACTGTTTGGACTGTCATGGCGGTAAATCTGCAGTGGCCAATGTAATGATTTGGTAAAATGGTTTTCTATCTTTTTCATTTCGATATACAACAATGTGCCATGGGTCAACTACATATTTAGGCCTACATGGCTGTGTAAGAATAAACACTTCGTAAATTGAATGGTGTAATGCTAGATAGAAACTGATCACATTAATTAAACACAATAACATATAGAATGTTACACCCATACATACAATAATATTATCCGTGTGTTAGCAAATCCTCCAAAGTTAACATTTACATGTAAGCGACACACAATTACTCACTGGCAATGAATATATCACATCATTCCAAAGCCAGTAAGTGTCACCAGTCCTACCATCATCATGGAACATTGGCTTTGGTACTGGGTCAGTTGCTCTGAAAATATAAGAATATGGATTTAGAGTCTAGATAATATAGTATCACAATCACATTCATTAGGCTACTTATTGCATAGGCAGATTCAGGGGGCGCAGGGGCCCCCCTTCCCCCCCCCTTTCCAAAAAACTTGGATCTGCCTATGTTATTGCATTCTTTTTTCATATTAATGACTTAGACTTGAAATGACAGGGGATGATTGATGATACTTGCTGGTGAATGGCCGTGTTCCTGTGTAGCATTGGTTTTGATAAACCATATTTTTAACTACTAACCACAATGATTTTATGTTATCAAATCTAACAATGTAACATAACTGACCTGAGTTGCATGGTGTAGAACCTAGTACTTGTGATGAATGGGTCAGGTGAAGCCTTTGCTTCTAAAGGATAGTCAACATCATATGCAAACTTCTCATTCCTCTTTCCAATCGTCTTCTTCAAAACTGTATGTGCATTGATGGCTGAAAATTGCAAAATGATTTTGAAATTTCCTAGTAAACAACATTTTGTCTCACTTCTCTGTACCTACTGTCTCTGATAACAAAATACAAGTATTCAAACTGCCACAAATAATACAACTGTCACAAATAATACATATATTTTACTTTTAGACAATCAAAGTCCTCGTAAGAAAGCAAATGATTTACAAAATATAAAACTTTTTCAGGACTAACTCTGAGGTCTCAATCACCAATCATCATATTCATACATCATACATTAATGATACCATTTTGCAAAAAACAGGGGGACGATTAGCTAAGAATTATTTGAAACTTGCAGCCGATTACAGTCAATGTATAATGTTTGAGGTGGGCACTTAGCCCCAATTGTGACCGAAAGGCGAAGCCTATAAGATTTTCGATCTTATAGGCATCCAGGTCTAGTGGGCACTAGACTAAAATAATCTTACCCATCGGTAGTCCTGCGTTGCTGAGCAACCATCACATCAGGAGGTCCCATGATGTCAAACCGTGGTGAGCATTGACCATATCCACAGATCACCGGCAATGTTGACTTGAGCAGCACTGTTGCAGGTTCATCAGAGTCTTCATATATATTCAGGGAGTCCTCCGACACCTGAAATATCAGTAAATGAATCTGCAACATACTGATGTCATTATTTATACAACTTTGTTAGTGGATAAATATGGATAAATTTGAAGTCTTTAATAACAGTGTAAACAAGTCAAATTTATAATAAGAAAGAACGTGTTGCCCTTTTCAAGTGTAATAAAAACATACTGTCATATTTTACACTCTAAGTTAGTACTAGAAGTAATAATCCTTTCTTACCCGGAGGCCAATCCAGTAGCCGTCACTGGTGACTGACCGACTATATGCAATGTTAATGCTATTCCCATAGTAGGACTTGACACTGCACGATACCTGAAGCAAGCATATAATTATACACGTGGATACGAAAAGTCAATAATTGTCAAACAAGTGACTCTGTCTTTACACTTTCACCCCAGCACCAACCACTGTTCGAAGAACCACCTCTGCCCCATATTGGTAACAACGCGAGCTCCCCATTTAGTACAGTGGATAAGCAAATATTTGGTTCACTTCGGGAAGAAAGTGCCAAAATTTGTATACTGGGGGTTTAATGTATGCTGAACATTTCTGTCTAGTTTACAAGCGATCTGAGCATCCCTTCATGCTTCTGTCAATATCCATCCCTGTCGTTATAGCACTACAGCTGCCTACACCACCTATATCCCCCACTCCTATTCAACAACACATATTGCATAGCATGTGGGATTGTGGGTCTACATCATCCGGAACAACCCCGTCCCTCATTCTGACAGCACCCAGCCCTGTCCTGATACCACCTGCACACGTCAGCCACTACCCCCACCACTATTGAACAACAAATATTGCATAGAACATGTCTACAGCATCCTCACTGCGCTGATTACCCCATCTGCAATTCTAACATCACCCAACCCTGTACTGAAAGTGTATTCCCGCGTCCTGACAGCATCCAGGACCCCGGCCATAAAACTTCAAACAGGGGAAATTATCATCGATGTCAAATGAGCTTACACCATATGTATTTACACAATACATAGTAATAAATAGTTCAGATATACTGAAACACTGCTGTAGAACCTCTCTATTTACACCGCCTACGGGCTGGCCTCAAGTATTGTATTAATAATGATATTACTTAAATCCCTTTATCCCTTTATGGAGGTTTGTAATGAACATTTTATGAAGCCTTGTGATTGTAAGAAATCGTCTTAGAGGTGGTCTTGTTGTCGAGGTGGCTCTTATTGATGTTTCTAATGTGCACATAGCCCAAGTGGCTAATAGGCTGTAATCTTTGCTATTAGGGCCATTGGCTGAGATTAACATCTAACCCCTATGACGCCTATGGCATTTTTATTATGCCATTGACGCCAAAATTGCGCCCATCGTCTGTAATTTTTTGTTATAAAATTGACGATGGACAGCGAACAGCATCATTTGATGCATCACAACTATAAACGTGTACTGCTACGCTGTCTGTACCCTGAACACTCTCCCCAAGCCAGATGGCGTCTAGCTAGTCACGTTTGGGTTGAGTTTGTCGAATAACACGCAAAAATAAGGGAATTAATACACATAGTTTTAATCATTATCCAAAGGTCATTACTAATCGCTAGTCAAACAATGACTAGAATATTATTGTATACTCATGTTTATATAATATATTTTAAATTAAAACAAAGAATATTGCTTTTCACTCACCCACTGGTTGAAGTGCCCCTTCAAGTACCAGTCAGGCAGCTCTGCTGACACGGGGCCTTTGGCACCCGACAAGCGTTTGGGCGGCAAATTGTCGTAGTCTGGCTCGCCATCAAACAGCCACGTAATCTCATAAATAGCATTTGGCTGTACAGCCTAAAACAAAGAAAGTCTAGGGTAAAAGTTGGATAGGGATGGGCACAATTGGTCCCTGGGCTCCCAGTCTGAAATAGATAATGTACCATCACTCACCCTCCTCAATTGCTAGCTACTCCCTTGGATAAAACTTTCAACTTAAATGTAAATGTAAATGTCTCGTTTATGGTCTTCTTCCCCGAAGGATCGGACGACATCTACACCAGGTCATTGGCATCCTTGTCACGTTATATCTTTCTCAACTCCCCGGGGAGCATACAGCACATCGTTTGGCTACCGTGGCGCACACCTGCTAATCACTCGCATTTGCGTTCACTCGCCTGACCTGTACCTATTTAACGTGTAGGTACCACGGAGCAGTGTGCAACCTGCTAGAGGCAAGTTTTCTCAACACTTACCACCAGACCCGACCGGGAATCGAACTCACTACATTCTGGTCACGAGTCCAACTCCCTATCCACTCGGCCACGGAGGCACTTTGTGTTGGTGTGTCAGTATAAACGGGTGTGAATGAGTGTGAACAATCTAACTCCGCCATTCCTTTGAAGAAAGGACTGATCAAGCGGACTCGAGTTAAGTCACAGGCGCTAGGCACATCATGAGTCGGGTACGGGTTTTATCATTCTTTTTCATGTAATTTCATTGGTTATCATGACCCAGAAGTCGATGGTTATCACCCCTGTTCGAACAGGGTGATACTATGGTTATTATGCTTGTTCTCAGCCTGACTACTTTTTCACATTTTTAAAAACAATGTTTGGGGTTCGTTGTGTAACAGGAATATTTTTATCAGGATTTGTTCTTGTGACGCATCAGGCTCGCCGTTTGGGCTCGCCATGATACGACCCAAGAACTCACCTGATGAAATAATTCATGGTATAAACTCACCTGCTTTTGTCTATACATCTGCTTGAAATCATTACTTTTTCTAGTGGGGCGTCCCAATGAAATGTTGCACACGATTTCACGTCGTCAAATGCTCTATACTATTCAAATATTCAGCTTTTTTGCCGACACAAAGTGTCTCAATACATGTATGACAGCAAGGGGCCACTAAACGACTGGAAATGACAAAGACTTTCCACAATCGGTTTGTCTAAGCCGACCTGCGACAGCACACATGACATAAAACGACAGAGCAAGCCGGTAGCAAGCAGACATAAATTTTATAGCACTAGACAAATAATTCTAAAAAAATCACACATAGACAACTGCAAACGACAGCACTGACTTCACGCATGCTGCAAGGAGATGGAAACACGACAAAAAGCCATACAGAGGCGAAACCGAATGACAACAGGCGACTGGAAGGATATTAAAGGCCGTGTCCCATTCAGAAAGCATACGCTTAGCTTACATGTTCTAGGAGAATTCCAGGCATTTGGACCTGTATGC
>CM032663.1:16722271-16733033 GCA_019095985.1 Streblospio benedicti
AGAAGTAGACGTAGTCAAAAGTAGCTGTTAACACTTGTCGAGACACTATTGTTGGACCTTGAAGCTGTGGACAGGCTGGGATCACGGGGGCAATTGCTGTATTGCAAAATATAATTGGTTAATAACCATTATGCAACTTGTTTCTATATATGTTAAATAAAACACCAGCACATTGCGTACACATTGCAGATATTTCCAGCGACTGGTGATTATTCAGTGTCCGTGTTCTCGTGTATTATATGCTCTACTTCCGTTATTTTAACAATGCAACATATAAACTCACGGATAGGTTAATCAGCGGTTGGAATAGGAAGATTACACAAAATTAATGTTCATAATGATCATAGTACCTCAAACAGTACATATATTATCGTACTTGGAAATTTTAGTATGCACTTGCAGTGACCGCGATTGCACTGTTGTCAATGATAAATGTTTGGGTAAACTAAACATATGAGGGGTGACACAGGATAGTTGAACATGGAACATGGGGTAAAGAAATAGTGGAACATGGAAAATAGGTGTAAAAAATAGTGGAACATGGATCTCAGGACCCCTGTGTCACTCTCTCACATATCATTGACTAAAAATTCATTTTTGATTTAGAGATTCTAACAATTGAATAGCTAGAGTGAGTCTCCAACTAACCTTTGCACGTCCCAGTGTTTGCATCATATTCCTGATGAAGGTCGCAGCCCCCTGCAAAGTAACCACTTTAGCGCTTAAACCCCTGTATGTTTTACGTATATTCTTATTTGTACTGAAGATGCTTGTAATGTCGGAAAACATTGCTAAATTCCTTATAAATTTTGGGCGGGGATCTTTGAAATTTCTTATACGTGTTTACTGTTTGTAGGATTTTCCCCTCAATGTCTGATGTCTCTCCCGAGTTTTCTTGTTTTACTGAACTGAATACACCGTGTAAACTAAATGACTGTTCTTACTCACACTCATCTTTTAGTTCGCATGTCGTGTCCTCAATCTTGGCACCATCAATTCTGAACACCCACCGCCCCAGAAGCCCCACATTAGTGGTGATTTCAATGTCGGCGACGTCTGGGGTACGCGAAGAGGGCACGGCAAAGTAGTTCTCACCATCACCAGCATTGAACCCAACCTACCAGTAGAGGGAACAAGTATAAAAGCACGGCGTGTACTTGCAAAACGTAAAGAGAAAAACACCGTGGTTTGAAAACACAGAAGGATTTTCTATACTACACCTAATATCGACATTAATTTGCTTTACATTGAAATTCATATTAAAACTAAAATGGTTGTGATATAAACAAAACAAAAGAAAGAGAAAAGCATAAATCGTGAGGCTAGAAAGTTGGATAAGTTTAGAGTTAAAGCCATCATTCTATCATTCCGTGCAAAAATCACCGCCAATAACCCACGCTGACCAATCAGCGTGCTCAATTATACGATTGACTTAACGCTCCGAGACCACTACTAGTGGCACTAGTCTAAACGCGTCACATTTTCAATACAGCCGCTGAGGTTTAGAAGTAGTGGCTCATCAATCGTATATTCTATCATTCCGTGCAAAAATCACCGCCAATAACCAACGCTATGGTCAACCAGATCAATTATACGATTGACTGCATGCGCGGAGACACTATGGCCTAACATTATCAATACAGCATGAGTGTCCCAAACAGGGCTTGCCGTGAGGAAGGTAGATGTGACAAATTGACTGTTATAATATGATTTATTTTGAAATAAAAACGAATCAGACACTCGTTTAATGTGGATTTTAGTCATGATAGAATGGTATTTGACCACTCGATTGTCGTGTCAATGGGAAATTTGACCATACTGACGTCTGATTTACCCTCACTTCGTTCGTGTAAATCAGACGTCAGCATGCTCAATTTTCCCATTGACACTCCAATCTCGTGGTCAATTCCTACAATAGTAACGATATGGTCGATAAAGGAGATGAACACCATGGGTCAAACAAGGCCTGTGCGGATGGTAGATGTGGCCTGTGAGCTACCTGAGAACATGTCGCCGTCCTTATGGTGCGCTAACCATTTGACCTGTGACGCAGTTGTTTCGTTTGACAGATGAAAGGTGGCATCAAGGTAACTGCTGCTGGACTCAAAGCTATCTATGCTTTGATACCCCTTTTTCTCTTGTACACATTTTTTAAGGCCCTCTATGAAGAAGACTCCTTGTCACTTTCATAATGCTTGATGGGTATTTTCATGACAATGAAAATATACATAAAGCAAACCTTTTATTTCACCAAAATAAACTAACCATAACTGTTAACATATCACACATTATGCAATATCTATTTAGCTTTATGTTAAGTGTTTAGCATTTTTACTTTCATTTATCTAGAATGTGAGTGACCGTATTTGAAATCCCCGAGTAGAGATTTCTTTTTTCAAGAAAAAAAATCTTAAAACACAATTTCTTTAATATAAACACTCGGCGTGTTGGGCACTAGAATCTGTTTGTCAATCAGTTGTTGGGATTTAATACCAAATTCACTTAAATATTTTGGAAATACAATTAGCCTAAACTACAAGTTGCAGTTACCCTGTCAACATCCATTATCAATAATGTACGTTTTTTTAATCGAGTTCATGTATACAGTCCCATTAACATGCATTAACATATATTACCAGCGCATGCTTTTAATTGAATCGTTTGTTTTAATGACAATCTACAGTGGATGGGTGTGATTTTTTACATGCAAAATAAAATATGAAATGCGTAGGACATACATCATGTGTTTCGTAATTTTAGAACCTATACATGGGTGTTGGTATGCTACTTCTTTCTTGCTTTCTTATTGGATCGCAGTTTGAATATACAACACGTTGCACAATTTCATTGCGTTATGACTAAAACCCTGATCCCACATGGGAGTGTTTTGTTTGTGTTTGTTTTGTTTTGTTTGTTTGTTTTTTTTTGTTTTTTTTTGTATAAAAGTCATTGCAATCTATGAGCGCTGTGTGGCAAAACCCATAGCGCCGTGCGGTAGGTCACGTTTGGTACACGAAAATTTCGTGCTGGTGACTCCAACGTATAATAATTGGGGTTACACCCAAAGTGAAATTCTGCCGTGCACACGGCTTCGCACGGCAGATTTACTGTTTGCCTGGGGTAGCAAATACTACGGGTGCCTCACGGCGACGTCACTTCCGCACACCTTCAATTAAAAGTGGCTGTACGGTAGTTCATCTGATAATATATACTTTGGGTTTATAGAAGATTCGAACGGCAGATTTGGTTAGATGCGGCCATAAGACTGCAGTACGCCAAATCTGCCGTGCGGCTCTTATAAATTAACCCACAGTATATTATCATATGAGTTGCCATGCGGCCATCTGTAATTAGAGGTGTGCAAAGTGATTTATTTATTTATTTATTTCACTGACACAAAGCTCTGTCTGATACCTATGCGTCAGTATAGGTTTTGCCGAACAGAAAACTCTTTCAAGCAAATGGACATCTGGCGTGCGGCAGTCGTCTGCTACCGTACGGCAGAATATTTGCTGTGGGTTTTTACCCCATTTAAATGCATTGGAGCCATACGTGTACACGTGAGGCACGATTTTTTTTCCTGTGTAGACCAAAGGGGAGCTACCTTACGGTGTTAGGGTTGCATTATGTGGCAATGAAAGTATTTTAAATGTTTGGTTGAGAAATTGGCGACCTCCAAATGTTATAGACTCACAAGAAGCTCGAGCGAGGCTGTGAGAACACTCATATCAGCCAGATCTGAATGTCTTTTATTTCTTTAAGACTTTTTAAATCAATGAGAGTTTGGGTGGGCGGATGGAGATTCTTTACATTACCATAATTACATTATCTATAGTACTATGAGAGGCATGTTTGAGAAAATCGTAACATTCTCATTCCAGTATTTCCTGTTGAGGTCAAATGAAAAATGGTGAAAATATTATAAATCAACAAAAGAAGTAGGCAAAAAATAGTATTTCTAAACTTATTATTACCGACACTTTTTTAAAGAGTTATGGGGTGGAAAGAACAGAAAATGTCAAGGAAACTGAGACGAGGCTCATACAAGTCCCAGTACGTGACCCGAGTTCTGTGGGACAACGACAAAATCGAGTGTGCGAAGTCAGTGTCCTTAAACAACGCTAGCTATATACATTTTTATACAATGTATAACTTCCTGGTCTAAAGATTTACACGTCAGCTATGTTTGGAAATATCACCAGCCGCAAAACAGTCCTATCATACTTTTTATTAGTCACGACACGGTTTTTATACAAAAAAGTATGCCCAGATATTAATATCATGTCAATGCTATCAAACCTTTATAGAATATAGTGCCTAGACTTTGGTTTGCATTTGGCTTTAATACTTGGGAATGTAAACCCGTAGATCACAATCACGCGTAAAACGCACAGCGGTTTTCCCCTCTTTTTTTTTCTCTCTCTCTCTCACTTGGCGAACCCGTGACTTGTGAAGCCTTCTTTTTTGCCCGACCCACCAACTTAAAAGGTTGAGATCATACAGAGTCAAGTATCAATAAGTACAATGTACGCTACCTTGCAGTGCGAGTACTGACCTGTGCATCAATGCTACTACTGGCGGTGCCGTACGTCCACGTGATGTCGCCGTAGTTGAAAACGGTAAACGAGTACGTGCCGTCCGTGACCAGCACCGCCTGGAAGCTGTTCACCTGGAAAAAACAAAAACACAAAATAAAAAAAACAATTACACCAATACTGCCAAAGAGCACATCTTGGCTAGACCAGTGTTTCTTTATATATGTTATTGATGTTATGCCCCCAACCACTAAAATAAATTGTTTTAGAATGTATTCCCTTTTTCACAGATTATTAGGATACTTTCAAGCAGAAATGAAACCGTAAAATATTTCATTCATAAAGGCATACAGTTGCATTCTGTTTTTGACAAAAAGACCCCCCTCAAACAAACACACACACACACACACACACACACACACACACACACACACACACACACACACACACACACACACACACACACACACACACACACACACACACACACACACACACACAGACACAGACACACACACACACCGTAAAACACACACAAAAAACAACTAGATCAAAAGTGCTCAGAGAGCACAGCGTCACGAGAGCAACATTGACCCATGGGCAATAAAATTGTTTGCGTAGCAATCAAAGCAGAAAAAAGTCTTACTTGATGGGTGAATCATATATATCTTACATCTATGTTATTGACATTGGATTGCAGGCACTTTCTAAACATGGCTAAAGTAAATATCTATTGCCCATGAGTCGACATTAATATGGTAATGCTGTGCTCTCTGAGCACTTTTATTTCAATATACCCACTATGCCAATTCGATGGTCAGGTTTCGAACAGTATTGAAATTATAGTGGAAAAATCGAAAGAAAAATAATTAAAATGGCCCTCCGAAAGGTAAACTCTAATTGGCAAAGTGTCAAAATTGAATACAGTTAATGTTCAATAGGCATGTAGGCATTGTACAAGGTTTGAATGCTCTCTCACAAGCATCAACAAAACTATTGCAGAAAATGTTGAAAATGAACCCAAAATGGCACTATGGAAAGCACACTTTAATTGGAAAAGTGCCCAAAATCGAATCACTTAGGTGTCGCATCATACCCAATAGTTGTGTACAGTTTGAACGAAATAGGGCAAAGCATAAAAGCTCTAGCTTGTCCGGAGACAAACATACATACAAAGATACATGCATACACAGTTACAAACGAATGAAACACAAGGCTTTCGCTTCAGCTGCTGAAGCGACACAACAACGGGAGACAGTTGCTTCATATGTAGCTATGTAGCCTATCAAACGGCCTTTAAATGATCTGACATGAAGGCCTATTCTATAGCTTCTGTATGACGTCAAGCTTGCTGAAAGTTTTGCAAACGTGACGTCATTAACTAAACGCACATGGCTTATAATTTTAGAGCAGCAATCTATTTTCAGAACAGCTGTAGCTGGGTATTTTCCCATTTAAGCATGTGGTACTGTTCGTTTGTAATAGGGAAGCTTTGATCAAGATCACATACTTAATGTCTTGGCTAATCCTTACCTGGTAAATCACCCATGCATGCTCCTGCTTCTGCAGCTGTTACTAGTGAACACTCGAGATGTTCGAGGCTGCATATTTAATAGCAGAGGAATTCCTATGGTTTTGTAAAAGACTTTATATCTATTAGAGCTAGAGGCTGTCACAATTACTCTTGCTCTTCTTCTTTGCACTTGTTATATGGTTTACGTGAGCGTTGTTGTTGTTTTTTTAATAATAGAGGAATCTACTATTAGATATAAGGTCTTTTGAAAGACTAGTAGCTATGGCGGGTTATAAAAAAGTAAAGTAATTGTACCGGGGTGGTCCGACCTCCTCCATAGTATGTGACTTTGTGCCACGTGGCGATGAAGACCCACGTGGCTGAGAAGCTGTAGAGGCCGCCAGCGCCGAACGTAGCGATTATGTCCGCCGTGGCGCGTTCCAGAACAGTACGGGACGTCGTCTCTCTGGAGGTAGGGAAAGCATTAGCAGTTTCAAATGAACATTGATAGTTTGATTTGTCATTAGATAGATATTAGACTATTTGAAGCAATGATTTAACTCGCCAAATAACGTTATCAAATTAGATAATGGACAAGTCTACCCCGAAGGAGATTTAAACCCTTAACCTATTTAAACCCGCTTTACACATTAGCGAATTCCACCTAAATAGCTCTACGTGCAATGGCGAACTGGTAAATTCGTCAGAAAATTTTGAACGTGTTCTAAATTTGTTGACGAATACACTGGTTGGTTTAGGTTAGTGACCAATAGTTATGTTGCGTCTGTAGATCGCAGAACATTCGCACATATAAGTAACACTTCCTTTGGCTCAGCAACGCGTCGCACCATGCATTTTTACTACGTTCAATGCCGCCTCAATACGCCCAAGTTGACGACTTGACACAATACGTGTTGATGCGTTGCACAGATTCGCATATGATCGCTTATGTGTAAAGCGGGTTTACACATTATATTAGCTAATTCTGTCTACGTAGCTCTACGTGCAGTGGCGAGATGGCAAATTCGCCAGAAATTATTAAACATGTTCAAAATTCGTTGACGAATATACAGGATAGTTTAGGTTCGTTATAAAATAGTTATGCTATGGATCGTAGAACATTTGCACAGATCAGTAACGTGTTGTTCGGCTCAGCAACTCAGTGTAACAAGCATTTTTACTACGTCCAATGTCGCCTCAATATGCCAATGAAACAACCCGGCGTAAATCGTATTTATGCGTTGCATAGATTCGCATATGAACGCCCATGCGTAAAGTGGGTTGTATACCCACGTTTCGTCGCGGATCGAGCACAGCAGGATTGCGGTATATTACAGGTGATTACTGGGAGCCTGATATTTGGGCATGGAGCTCACAAAGTCGCCCGAGAACTGACCTAATTCCCATTGAGACCGGGGGAGGCACTCGCATGAAACCTAGCCGCCACTCCCGCACCTTGGATTTGAGGCCAGTGTCTTGTAAGTATAGACGATAACAAATGAGAGGTAGTGTGAAGAGAGACAGGTGCTATTAAAGAACGTACGAGACCCCCGGCGCGGGCACGATAGGACCTTCTCACCCAACAATCTATTCTTACAAATTGCCCCCTCCCAATCGGCGGACTTTAAACTTTAATCATATCTCGTTTTGAGAATTCTAGCCGCTTTTGTCTACCCCCCACACACACACACCCACACCCACACCCACACCCACCACCACCACCACCACCACCAATTTCACATGGCCGATCCTAGCTCCAGAAGCGCTAGAAGCTTAATGTGTGTTCGAATAGACCGCGTGGGTGTTCTGGTCTCAAATTTGGGGTGATGTGGCTGGTTGACAGATGAAACCGCAGGTGCCAACACTGCTGTTACAATCAAAAACAGTGGAAGCATGAATCAGATGGATCTGATATATCAGCAGTTGGATTGTTCACGATGCTCCATGATAAATAATGTCTTCCTGGAGAAAATGACACACTTCTACCTGGTTCTGGCCCAAAAATAGTTATTACTTCTCTGGAGAAGTGATTTGAATTATTTCGGCTTGTGGGCTCCCATTTTGTATTATTGAGTTGTCAATTTGGATCATCTATTTGCTTTTCTGACTCGTCTAGAGGACTAACTTTATCATCGTAAGGTCTTTCTGCCTACATGCTTACATGTGGGATTGCTGGCGATGTTCATGAAGATGTTCCCGTATCGTGGTGTGCTATTTCTGAATGGTACCATATGCATCCAACTCGCCCCATATCGGCCCGATTCTGGTACTTAAACGTCTTTAATCGGTGCGAGATATCAAGACTATGCAGATCAGTAAAGAACGTCGATTGAATATTAATTGACCCATTTACCCTTTAATAAACACTATCTACATGTAGTCTACATGTACCTGTAGTAGATGCGTCCATCGTTCTGCCGCGTGTCGACGTCTGCCCAGAACGGAGCCACGATGACATAGTTATTACCCAGGGGGAATGCCGATGGAGTATACGTGCCGATGCCCCGGGTGAAAGATATCATGCCATTTGTGTTCACCTGCAAGCAAAAAAGAATTTGATCTGTAACCGGATTATAAATGCAAATATAGTGCACGCACGTATTTTTCTAAAATAATAGAGCCATCTAGACCCTCAGAATAGGACAATTATAGTTATAGAGACATCGATCAACCATTGTTACATAATATATACTCACATATAAAGACGCGTATGTCTGATTGAAGAACGGGAAGCCCGTGGAGATCTCTGTCCTCTCTGTGTAGCCGTCGTCGTTGACAGGAGCTATCGCGTCACCGACCTCCGTGCCGAAAGGGTAGAAATGAGCAGGCTGCGCCAAGCACGGTGCTGTTATAACAGCAAACACAATGGTGATAACACAATTGGAGAACAACATGCTGATAATCCCGTGTATGTCATAACATTTACTAATCTTAATGTAGTAGTCGAAAATAAAACTGAGCTAATTGTCAGACATTTTTCAGAGGTTGTTTTCCTATCAAGGCGATGCAATATTAATTGTGTGAAGCTTATTGGCTGGGGACAACCGTCTCGACGTTTGCATGCACGTCACCTAGTTTATTGCTTTTATAGGAATTTTTTTACGCAGGGCTATTTTTTGATAAAGTCTTATTATGCAAAATGCGACGTCTACATGTAATTCCCGTGTCATGTTTCATGAATGGCTACTTCCTCGTACGAATAAACATGCATATATACAGTGATATTTCGAAGATCAATGATCGGTTGTCCATGCCGCCGGCTAAATCCATAGATCGATGATAGATGATCTGATAGATGATCTGAGTCGTGACTGCTCTTATTCAAATTTATTTTTCTTTTCGGGAGGTTTTATTTGGTTCTGTTTTGCTTCAGCTGAAGCAAGTGCATTGTTTCCCTTTGTTTGCTGTTTATTTAGTATGTACATCATGTTTCTCTGGAAAACCTACAACATTTACGAAGAGGTCCATTTTGTTCAAATGGTACAGATGCATTTACGTAAGGGACGGCGCAATATTTACCAGGAAGTGAGACCGGTGCATTTGGTAGGGGGACAGGTACTTTTTCAAGGTGCAAAATAGCGGGACCGGATGATTTTTCATTCTCGTTGGGCATGGGTCATGTACTTTTTTTCAGGTGCTGAAATCTCTCCTCGACGTGAGCGAATCGGTAAAAATTAATCACGCGAATATTCATAGGAGGGGACGCAGACTTTTTTATGAATAGAGGTCATGGGAGATCAGTTTTTTTCATCACATCAGCAGGGGACATGACCTTTTTTCAGACAAGTTTTTCGATATGCACCGGTCCTCCCGCCTGTTAAATATTGCACTGTCCCTAAGAGGTGACACCCAAGTGAATAAAATTGAAGAACTTTACCACTTAAAGTGTACACTTCAAGCCCAATTAGGTTCATTTGTTTTTGTGTTACTTTCAATAGTTCTTGTGGAGACGGGCCAAGTCGCATTTTACCATTCCGAATCCTTTTTTCATTTTTGAAATAAAATATGTTTAAACCAATAGTTCATGAAAAAACAACAACTTAAACTTGGTTCAACGATTACATAACTAGTGATTATAATGTATGTCCAATTTCGCTCTTTGTCAATTAAAGTGTCATTTCCACAAAGCCATATGACCCCGATGCTAGCTCCAGACGCTCCAAAAGACGCCAGATATTAGAAAACAATATTGTCAGCCCTTTCGTGGTGCTTGCCTCGTGTGCGTATTTTGTGGCCAAAACGTATGGAATTACGGGTTGGGAATTTTCTTATGGACTGGATGAAAAAAAAAACAAAAAAAACAAAAAAAAAAACAGGCTCATGGTACCATTCGAAAATAGCACACCATAATACCATTGTCCAAAATGGCTGACAAATCCTTAAAATGCCCATATCTCCATCACTAAAGGGGCTAGGAAAGTGATTTTGATGTCTAGTGTAGTGTAGGGTTTAATATCAGTTACAATTGGTTCGACCATGTACCTTAGATAAAGGTACCATGACATGTAACATCAATTATTAGAAAAATCTTGATAGTAATCATCAAAATAATGTCAAAAGTTAGATTTTACTCCTTTGTAATGACAAAATGACAGTGATCAAAACTTAGTGATCATTCAACCACCTCATGATACTGACATTTGAGAGATCAATGTATTCCAATCGCTTCCTCAGCTTGTTGGAAATGTGCTACTATACCCACACTTCACAACAT